>OX424454.1:9974584-9993601 GCA_949152495.1 Lasius fuliginosus | reverse complement strand
GAGAGAGAAAGAGAGAGAGAGAGAGAGAGACGGATTGATTGGGTGGCGTCTGTCGAGCGATCAAAGGGAAAGAGAGAGAGAAAGAGAGAGAGAGAGAGAGCAAGATGGACGAAGCGGAGGGCTTGTGCTATTTATGCCGTTCGGAAATCGAAGGCGCGAACCGAAGCTGTTCCGGTGCGTCGTCGATCGAGCGTAGACGAGGAGCCGACGCTTTTTGAATCGAGAGGGGAGAACGAATCGAACGGAACAGCCGCGACGACCATCGGCTACGAGAGCGCAAAGTCGAGCGAAGGTAGACAAAGGATCGCCGAGTCGCACGGTTATACAGGCTGGGGAGGAGGGTGAAGATGGGAAGAAAGGTTGGTTGAAGAGAAGAAGAAGTAAGAGCGAAGAGAAGATACTATCGACGCCTCTCGGAAATCGACGTGCCGTGGAACGAAGGCGTGAAGAGAGGATGAGGACTAGGGATGAGTGAGCTGAAAGAGAAAGAGAAATTGACGGAACGAACGGCTAGCTCGAATGGAATAGAAGAGGAGGAAGGATGAAGGAGGTTGCTATTTACGCTCTGCAGAAGTCGCCGACTAAGAGGGCTCGTTCTCTCAACGAAGGACAACAGGAAGGTGGAGACAGAGAGAAGAACGAAGGGAAAAGGATAGAACTAATCGCGTATCATGGGCGAGGGCGAAATCAATCGGAAGGAAAGTGCTATCAATGCTCCGCAGAAAACGATATAAAATAGACGTAAAACGCAGCGAAGCTTAAGTAATCTACAAATAGATCTCGGAGATAAGAGATTATGACAAAACTGCAGTGCGCGTCTGAAAAGAAGGAAGGACGAAGAGTCCGTCATATCGAGTAATGCGCGGTATTTCAAATGCTCTCCAAAAATATCTGTGCGATGAGAAGAAAAATTGCTCCCGATAGTCGAGAAATTATGTGAAAAAAAATTAATGTTTGAAACTTTGCAATAGGATGAGAATCGCAATGTCAGAAATCATTGAAGAGAAAGTATTACAAAAGAATTAAATACTCGACAACTATGTAACCAAATACCTCTTTAAGAAGGTAGGATACAAGCAAACACAAACAGTGACAAAAATCGGAGATATAAGGATAGGCGAGATTACGCACAAGAGAGAATTCGAGACTCACAGGCGCTTGATTAAACGCGGGAACGGCGCGTGATAAACGAGCCAGCGGGGCGGCCGAACGGACAGATGGAGAGAGGAGAGAGGAAAGAGAGAGAGAGAGAGAGAGAGAGAGAGAGAGAGAAAGGAGAGAGACGCGTCGACGGCACCATACTTCGTAAAGAGCAACTGAGTCTGAGCGAAGACCGCTAGAGATAGAAGATAAAGAGAAAAGCGTTGGTGGAGAAAAGGAGACGGAAGCGACGCTACTATCTACGAAGAACGCATATACGTATTCCATCGCGCGCCTTCGAGGCATAGATTGCAGCTTAAAATGATGATGAAGAAGAGGAAAGAGAAAGGCGGGAGGGGGAGGGGGAGGGGGAGGAAGAGAGAAAGAAGGAAACGCAAGAGAAGATGCGCGTAAGAAAAAAGAAAAAGGGACTAGAAAAAGAGACGCCAGGCGATGGCGCAAAAAATAAAGGAGATTCCAGTCCGATAGAACACACACTGCAGCCGAGCAGCAGCCCCCTTCTCTCCTCATCCCGCTCCCCCCGTTATGGCATACGCTGGTTCCGGAATGAACCAGATTATTGGCCCGAACCCTGACCGTGGAATTACGCATTCGGTAAAAAATTTTCTCCCGCGAGGTTATAAGAGAGAGAGAGAGAGAGAGGGAGAATGCGTGCCCCGCCAAGGACCTTCGTCTCTGTCCCCTCTCGCACCCTTTATACGCCTTGCCCCCCTTCGGTACATGTGCCTCTCGCGAAGATTCCTCCGTGGATGTACGTGAGCGTCCGTGGATGTGGGTGAGCGTCCTGAGAGCTGAGGTGAAATCCGTAGCCGGGGTTGCGCTGAGGTAGGGAGGATCCGGGTCACAGATCAGCGGGCCCCCCGCGTGAGCGGGGGGCCCGGGCGTCGGGAACCCGCCGCAACGGCGGGGCCCCCGGATCTCATCGAGAGCGCGTATCGCGAGCAAAACTCGCGCTCGGTCTACCCGATTATCTGCTCGCCTTCCTTCCTTCCTTAGCTGCTCTTCGTACTACGTACGCGCGCCTCTCTTTCTCTCTCTCTCTTTTGGACCGTGGAGTTTCTTCTATCCTTCTCTCTCGCGATCATCCAGGTCTCTCCCTTCGCGTCGCGCTATCCTACGTGGCTATCGTGCGTGCAGAGCTCTTCTATCCTCTTTCCACGTTCACGCTTTCTACTACATTCCGCTTTGTCCTCTCTTCTAGTGTGCTCTCTCCTCCTCCTCCTCTCCTTTCTCCCTTTATCCCTTCTTTCTATTTCCCTCTCGTATCGCCGTTCGTTCTTCTCGCTAGTTTGTTCCTTGTTCGTTGTTCTCTCACCGGAGCGATGCCACCCTGAGGCCGCGTTCGTTCCCTTCGTTCTTATTCGTCCTCCTCCTCCAGCGGCTCGGTTGGAAGATCCTACACGTCTCTCTGTTTCGGTTTCTAGAGGAAGAAGCGCATCGAACCGAGACGCACCGTGAGCTCACGCACTTCTTCATCTCCTCCCTTTTTCTTCTTCTCCTGCTTCTCTTCCAAACATCTCTTGAGGTTTCTTCTTCTTCTTCTTCTTCTTCTTCGTGCTCGTAACCTCGTTACGGAGACTCCTTCTCTTCTCGTATCCATCCATCCGTCCAGTCTTCGTAAATGGACGTGCCTCTTTGTCCGGACGACGTGATGATCCTTCATACTCTCGTCGGCGTTACTCGGGGTTACCGCGAGGGATGATGACACCCCTGATACCCAAGGGAGAGGGGGGGGGGGGGGGAGGAATTTTGATGTGCGTTGAAACTGCCGTTTGCATTCGATTGTCCACAAATTCTCATCGTATATATTTTTGGGAGATGATTATAATATATATATTGAACTATATACCATATAAATTCTCTCTCTCTCTCTCTCTCTCTCTCTCTCTCTCTCTCTCTCTCTCTCTCTCTCTCTCTCTCTTCGCTCGTGGATCTTCAAAAAATATTTATTTAAACATTATCAAATTGACATATTATCATTGCCAATTCCATTTCAATCTTAACTTTTCATTCTTCTAACGATTTATGACAAAAAAAATATTACCCAGCATATTATTACCATAGCTAAATTTTAAGTGTCCTTATATTACATCTGAAATTTGGTTACCATGTCTAAATTTTAGCTATAGTAATTAATATTTTTAACGGAGAATTTCCCGTTAAACTATAGCTTAAAAATATTAGTTATCACTATAGCTAAAATTTAGGCATGATAACTAAATTTCAAGTGTAATATAGGGACACCTAAAATTTAGCTATGGTAGCTAATTTATTTTTGCCTCCGCGGAAAATCTCTATCGCTCGATTAAAAATATAAATACAGAAACTCTCTTGACACATTCGTCGTTAATACTAATAATTAATTTTATCTCGAAATTGCGTAATCGCTCCTTTGTGTTTCGCGAATTCTGCGAATTGTAAACTACCGTATCGGGTGCTGTATCATAGCAACGTCCATTTTCCCACGGATTGGCCGCAAGATGCGAGAGCGGCATCCGCGCGAAGATTTTTAATCGCGGCGTAGTATGCGTGGCGCGTTAATTGGATTGCTATATTAAAAGATTCGCAAACACACACACACATACGCATATACGCATATTAATTCCACAGTCGGCGAGAGCCGCGAACGTTCGTTCTCAACGCCGCGACTCGACTCCGGTTGGAAATGCGAGCGGACCCCTGACCTTTCGCGAATATACCCGTTACTACGCGCCATGCCTGCACTACGCATTGCGCTCTTTTTTATTGCCGATCGGCGAGCGGTAATAACGTAAATTCATTCGTGCCCCGCTGCCGCTACGTATAGAGGAGACGTACAAGAAACCCCCTACCTCTCCCCGCCCCCTCCTCACCACCCCCCCTCGAAACCTCTTCTCTTGACCGGCGAGAGTCCGCTTAAAAGACGCGCACGACTAGAACTCGCGGCTCGGATTCCATCGGGACTCTGGCGTGTCGATAACGGGAAATCTTCTATGAGTTTACCCTAGGAATGCTCACGACATTATCTATTTCAACGGACGGGATATGTAGGATAACCTCTTGCTAACTGCGCTTTCATTTTAACGATACGCTGAATGGTTCCGGAGATCATTAAATTATATCATCATTCACGTAAAAACGATTTTAGAATGCATTGCATTATTTATATCTTCCTATTTTTATATATAGAAAATAGTACTAAATAAGGAAAATAATTATCCTTTCAGAACAGTATTATATGTATATAATAATATTAAAAATATATAATAAAAATATATATAATAATAATATATTGAAAATAGAATTTTTTAATAATAATTGTAATATATTGCACAAAGCCTTCTTGGTTTGATAGTATAACTTTTTACTATCGTTTTTACTTTTAATAATATCATTTAGAAACTCAAGTTAAATATTAATGTTGCGTAAAAATGTTTTCGTGAATTTCTCCATTCAAAGAAATGTTCAACAGCATCCACATTATTTCGTACAATAGATTTAAGAGAAGAAAAATACACACATACTTTCTCTCTTTCTCGTGAAAAGAAAACAAGTAGAAAAAGACGAGTCAAAAAGGCAAACAAACGCAAAAATGATAATTTTTGGATTATCGAGAATTATCTGTCATCGATATTGCTCAATATTAAAACACTGTATAATTCTTTGATTTGAATTTTAATTTAACTAAATTTGGATTCTAAAGATTATAAAATAAGGAATATTTATTAAATTCTTGTTGAGAAATTCGAGTTATATTCCAATATTCATAATTGTTATACTCAATAACTCTAGAGAGAGAGAGAGAGAGAGAGAGAGAGAGAGAGAGAGAGAGAGAGAGAGAGAGAGAGAAATGGTTATATTAATATATTTTATTGTATATAATATTATTAAATACATATCTATGATATTTTACTGTAACATTATAATATGCAAAGTATTTCCTTCACTATTTTTTTCCAATGAACACTACATGGAACATCTAACAAATATAATTATCGCAACCAATAAATAATTCGCGATAATATGGTGACGTCACCATCCATCGACAATCATGTAATAAATAAAATAAACGTATTGACTCACCAGTCACGATGCGTGGCCATCACGTCTCCTTTCTATTTCTCTCATCATCGTTCTGCTCCTTTTTGCCCCTTGATGTTCCTTTGGATGTCGCTTACAACTGTGGAAAGACACGTTGTAATCGCGACTACGCAAACTAGTAAATGCATTGAGACGATCGCCCGTTATTCGATTCGACACTCCCGACATTCGATCGCACGCAAAATTCACTTTTGACGGATAAGAAGACGCGAGAAATACGGAGCGAGCGTAATTCGTCCTCATACTCACGCTACCGTGAAGGGACTGACATGTTTACGGAAAATTTAGGCAGGTTAAGTAAGAGTGGGGAGAGGTTATACACGTCACCGAACGTCTTAATGCGAGCGCGTAAAAAAGTTGCGCATAACAAATCCTTCGGAATATATGTACATATATAAACAAAGATAAGATAAGAAAACAAGGCTCGACGATTTTAAGATTTCGATTAATTTTCACGGTTTAAATTACGATTAGAAAAGAATCACACATAAGTTTTGGTAACAGAGAAATGTGATGAATTGAAACATGGAACGTAGAACGCGACGCACTTCAGAGCATTAAACCTCTCGCGCGCCACCGTAATAGCGCGAAATTACAATATTATTGTATATAACGGCGATTGGATTTATTTAGACGCTGCTTATAAGTATATTAAAAAAACGCATTAAAATCGATCGTGGAAATTTAATTGATGTATCAAAATTATAAGCCGTCACTCGATTTGACATTTCGCACACTCATAGAAAACGAGATCGAAATGCGTTACATTATTTATCTTTTCACTTTTATAGATTTTTTAGAAAACTTTTATACTATTTTTTTAGAAGGTGTAATGCTAAATATGAAAAATAATTATCCCTTATCAGATCATAATGTATCACTTATACATATGTATAATATTGAATCTTGACATAGAATCTAATAATAATCGACACATGTTGAGCGAGAGAGCTTCTTTATATGATAATATATATGTTTTTTTTAATTTTTGCGGTACCAATATATATTCTGCATTGTTTTTATTAATATTATTTGGAAAGTAAACTTAATTATTAGCGCTGCGCATAAAAGCTTTCCTGATTCACAGAAATATCAATATCAATATTATTTCACACAATTTCTAACAATAAGAGAGAAAAATCTCTCTCCCTCTCCTCTTTCTTTCTCTCTTTTCCTAATTTCACAGATGCATCTTCACATGCTCTAACGACGATGGACATTGTGGACGACTTATATCAACCTAATTACAAATAGACTAGATAAAATATAATCGAAATAATCGAATGGCATCGACGATGATCGGGATCCATTCTCATTGTCAGAAGATAGAGATAAATATTTAAATGCAGTATAATCGCACGCGGATTAAGCCAGCTTCCGCAACATTCAACTCGAGCCGCATTCTTCGCACTTTTGCTCGCTCGTCTCGCGATTGGCTGGAGCGCCGGAACTCTTTGATGCGATATCTTCGCATCTACGATGTAAAAGGGATAGAGGAACTATTCAGTGTATATCAATGCGATAAGAGCGCCTCGGGTTGTTTGATAATGTCGATTGAACGTACGATTATATCTGCTTATAAATATCTTATATCTGCCCTTAAGTTTACAACATTATAAAAATATCCCTTCAGATGCACGTTGCTTTTCATTTGTGTGATGTAATGATTGTAGATAAGATTTATTTACACGTATCACTAATGATAAATAATGTTTTATTTTATTTGCTCTTCTATTTTCGTAGAAGAAGGGAAGAGAAGTAAAATTTTATGCAAGAAAATTTATCTATTTTTATAGACATTTTTTTTACTTCTTTATTATTTTATATTGAGTTTGTTATATTAAATTTTCTTCGCTCTTTTTAAAATTTATTTTTCTGAATTTTCCAAATATTGTATTTGTAATCCATCGAGACATGTAAAGCAATTCTCTTACCGCACATTGACATAAAAATAATTCATTCTCAGCAAAAGTGTTTTTCTGACGCGTGTAACTTTTAATTATACAACTAGAATGCAAATTGCAATTTTTCAAATATGTGCTTAGTGTATCCACACGCATACGTATACGAAAGAGATTTCTCTCTCTTTCTTTCACATAATCAAAAAGTTCAATACTTCTAGAGTAAACGCGCCGCTTCTGTTCATGAGAAGGAAGGCACGCTATATACTATGGAAAATCCGGAAAAATCGTGGGAAACACGCACCGTCAATCACGATTCTGGAGCTTTTTCTCCGAGATATTTTTGCAACGACAAAGCAACATTTTTGCTATGAATTTCTAACAAATAATTAGAGGCGCGCTTTTTTACAATCGCCGACATAAGCTTGCTAGCGGTATTACAATAGTATATCGAAATATCAATAAATGCATTTTCGTTTCGATAATCAATACGTTAGATATCCTCCGCTTGATTTTTTCAGTATACCGATAATTTCTTAAATATTAATCAAATATTATCATGAAAGATAATAAACACTAAAAAAAAAAAAAATATTTGGAGAGCAAAATATTAATATTTCCAGTAGCAGAATTTTTATTTTCACAAACCCTCTCAACTTTTTAATATTTTACTAATAAACAAAATTTTTAATTTTTTCAATGCAATAAAAATATAAGCTGAAAAACAGTTCTCATTAAACATTTTGGACTTGTTTGATATATTATTGATATAAAATTTCTTTCCAATTAAAGCATAATGTTGATATCCTTCCTGCGCTTGATTTTTTTCAGTATACCGATAATTTCTTAAATATTAATCAGATATTTTCATGGGAGATAATAAACTAAAAAAAACTATAAAAAATACTTGCAGAGAGCAAAATATTAATATTTCCAGTAGCAGAATTTATTTTCATCTCAACTTTTTTTTTAAATATTTTACTAATAATCAAAATTTTTAATTTTTTCAATGCAATGAAAATATAAGCTGAAAAACAGTTCTCATTAAAAATTTTGGACTTGTTTGATATATTATTGACATCATCGACACAAATTTCTTTCCAATTTCATAAGCATAATGTTGATGTCCTTCCTTAGATATATCGATATCAATATTTCATCCGATCCAACAACTTTTGCGTGTATACATTGACACCGAGTATATCGCAGTATATCGCGAGATACCGAGTATACAGAAGCGACGCGATGTGCTGAAATCCGCACATGAAACGTTCGTATACTCGTCGCGAGACGTTACAGTCGGCGGATCGAGACACGAAGAAGTCGATAGTTATAGGCATACGAGATCATCGAGCGCGGGGGAATCCCGACACGCCCAGAGTTCACGCTCCAGCCGACGGGGTCATTGAGCAGCCTACTCGACAACAAATCATTGCTAATGATCTACCCGTACTTTTGCACAGTTACCGTGCCTTATACCGACCTAAGGCATCTCCCTCGGATGGACCATAACTGCCCTCCTCCTCCCTTTTCCTTTCCCGTCCCGCGTACTACTTGTCATGGGACAAAGCATGACATGTCAGTGGGGAAAAAAAAATGCTCGAACCGATACAATATTAAGAGAAAATCAGAACACGTCACACGCTTAATAGAATAACCAGTATTCGAAATATAGTATAACATTGCAACAGTATTTCCAAAAAATATAGACTGTGTAATTTTGTATAAATAATCTATTCAACTGCAAATAACTCTCTACGAACGAACCATATAAATCTATTATTCTTCTTCTGTAAAAGTAGGTTATTATTATTACCAACATTATAGTAGTAATAACTATAAAAATAATAACTATAGTAGTTATAACTATGTTTATAGTAGTAACTATAAAAATAGGAGTCAACTATAATTATAACTATGACTATAGTAGTTACAACTATGTTTACAATAGTAATAACTATAAAAATAGGAGTCACAACTATAACTATAGTAGTTACAGCTATGTTTACAGTAGTAATAACTATAAAAATAGGAGTCACAACTATAATTATTTTGCTATGCAATTATAGTGGCAAAAATACCACATGCTTCTCTTTCGGTGTGAAGGCAGCGAATGAGAATTACGAACTAGCTACCTACCTACCTACCTACTTGAATGTCTCGCGCAAGAACGAAGGCGGAAACGATGTGGACGACAACAGAGACGACGACGACGGATCGTCTCGGTGCGCAAATACGGATCTCCGTACGCGGGCGTCCCTAGGGGTCAACCCGGGTCAAAGAGAACTCCGCGGCAATATATATCGGTGCCACGATGCCCCGCTCTCCGGTCCGCCGAGAGACGGTCGTGTTCTTAGGGAAACAGATCACGGGCGTCGATCAGCGTCGAGGGAACGACGGTCTTACAGACGGGTGAGGAATAGATCTCTCGTTCGTTTCTCTCTCTCTCTCTCTCTCTCTCTCTCTCTCTCTCTCTCTCTCTCTCTTTCTCTCTCTGCGAGCGATATAAAATATATCTTACTTTCAGTACCTTAAGTACAGGTACTTTTGGAATAATGCATCTAAGAATGTTTGAATGTCAATTTTTTTTATTTTTGTGAATGTTTTTTTTTTTAATTATTTAAATATATAGATAATCTCAGGCATTTTATTCTTATACATTGAAAAAATTGTATTCTCGATGTAAGAGGACGGTATACTGTAAAATCCCTCGTAATAGATATTCTCTTAACTGTTTCTAGAACATCCTTTAAAATTAAGAATATATTCTTTGTTAACAAACGGTCATATGTTTTTTTTTATGCGGACCGTTCATTTGGCATTATATGGTCATATTGTTGCAACAATGTATATGGTTATATAGTGTTGCAATTTACAGTTGCACTGCAGTGTTTGTCACTGAATGATTTTAGTTTATTAGAGGAATATGAATGAAGTTAATAAGTGGCTCGAAAAAGAAGACTCGAGCGACTTAAGAGAAGTGCTCACGAGTATAAGTAACGTGTAACATAACATAATTTAATCGTTCAGGACCAAATCTCGTGCCTCATGTTCGGTCTATATGTATTATGTCTATGCTTTCTTTAAGGTCTTTCTTTGCTGTAAAATAATGTACTTTTTTGTTAATGTAAAAATAAATCCCCTTTCTACATTTCTACATTTTTATAAATTAGAAATATCTGATACTAATCTTTAGAGGATTCCCTCCTTAAGATAAGAGAATCCTTTTGGCGCCTATTTCAGAACAAGGTATTCTAAAAATAAGTGGAAAATTCTTAAAGTGACAATATAATTTTTTCAGTATACGATTTTGAGATATGTACAAAGCTATAAGTGCTTATGTACCGTAACACACTAACAATAAGTATGAAGTAACAGTGTAACAATATAAGTTACGAAACGTATTACGGACAAATTTGGTGTTTAGGGAAATCAGAGAAATTTATTTTATCCATTACACAAAAGGAAATATCTTACAGCTCTAAAATAAGGACCAACACACATATCTTAAGATCTTGCTCTTCGTTCCTACGTAAATATTTTACAATCTTAGGATTTTTGGTATCGCTTTTCGCTTTCAGTTTTCTGTAACAGCATCCATAATCTGGGAACGCAAGGATCCATTATTTTCAAGAATTGAGAAATAACTATTGCACACATTTCGGCGCGCGGACGCGGGGCTCGAGAGATCCGCAGAAAGTGGTACTGCTTAGCGGTTGAGTTAATCGAGCATTTCGCATCGCGATCCGGGATATCGGCAGCGGTGGTCGGCCGAGGTTACGGCGGGTCACGGCGACGTTCGTTGGAGCGATTCCACCTACGCGCCATTCGCTCTCTCGGCGAACGCGAGAGAGAGAAAGAGAGAGAGAGAGAGAGAGCGGAATCGAAAAATGTCCGCGGGCACCGTTAGTCGTGCGCGAGAAGCGTGCCCGCGGTCACGCGTGCGTACGCGCTTACGTGTAAAGCGCATACGTATGTGGGTGCAACGGCGGCCCGAGAGCGAGTAATGTCCTTTGTGTTGCGTGGCAATAACGTTCTCTCTCTACCACGTTCGCCAGTTCGCGTTAATAACGATCGCGGTATTCGCGTAGATAGCACCGGGACCGATACGCGATCGGGGCCCGTTTTTGTCGCCGAGCGTAATGCAATCTGCAGGGGGGCAGCAGTCGTGCAACAGACGGTTGATTTATAAATTAAAGACTGAATTAATGCAGGAATATACTGTATAATGTAGAGAGATACGAAATATACAATGTATATGCTCTAAATCGGCACAATAACAAAATATTCATGAAATATCCGTTAGGTAAGAGAACGATATAGGATATATATGTAAGTGTGTATATTTATATATTTACGCTACGTAATACATTAATATCCGAAGGAGAATAGCGATCCGCGATAAGCGGATTTACGCGTCGCGGCGCGCGTTGCCAGCTTCGCGCGGAATTATTTCCCTATCCAAGCGCACGCACGCACGCACGTGCGTTCGCGCTTGGAAAGAGTAGTCCGGGACTTCACTCTCGAGGGGGGGGGGGGGGGGCCGAAGGGTTTAGAGAGTAGGGGGACACACAGAGTAGAGAGAGGAGAAAAGGGTACCAGTGAGGGGGACGCAGTGGGCGGTTCGGCGTGCGTGCGTGATCGTGATCAGGATCGTGAGGTAAGATAGCGAGGTCGCCATCATAAGGTTCTCGTGTACTATACGGGGTGATCCAAATCTCACGGTCGGAATCGTTCGGCGAAATCCCGTGCGGGAGAGAAACGTGCCGCCGTATTTTTTTCGAGAGCGCACTTTACCGCACAGCGGAATTATCGATCTTCAACGCGACCGCGCGTCGATCTCTCTCTCGCTCGCTCGCTCGCTCGACGAGAGAGGATAAATTCAAAATGCCATAGGCACGAAACGGTATAACTGGCAATTGGTTATCATCCAATATTCGCTCATTCTCCTAACGATAATGCAATTTCAGACAGATTTCCGGGCTGACCGGTGATAACTTTTTATCACCGAGTTTGGAGAAACGCAAACGTAATAGCTATGAAAATATTTGAAAGAGCTCGGTTTCAAAAAATGGAATGAATTTTAGAATAAATAAATATATATATATATATATATATAATTATAGAATAAATTTTAGACTTTAATACGATTAATATTATGCCAACTATACTTGTAATATTCCTAAAGAGAATTGTGTGATCGCTGATCCTGCATAAAATATGTAAGAAAATTATGTTGCTTGAGAATATTCTTGGCAATTAAAAAAAAAATATTAATACGCAATGTTTTTAATTCTCATTTTGTATATAATTTTAAATTAACAATTTATCCGCTCCTTTTAATAATCGAGAGTAGTAATTGTTGGAAAATTATCACTGCCTAAGATCTGATATCGCTAAAGTTAATCCGTTTTGTGATGACACGCTATTCTCAGCAAACTCGAAACAACAAGGCTTTCCAGCATTGTTTACGCTCGCATAAATTACGACTCGATATAAATTATCCTGATAATACGTAAATTGATGCTAGTGATAAATACCGACTGTTATCTCGAATCCTGTCAATCAGTATTCGCGGCGTTTAACCCTTCTGTCAATATATAATTTTTCATGGTGGAAAAAAGTTCCGACATTCTTAAAAATTTAAAGTCGCCTTGAGTATCCGTTCATCGCGACAGAAGGGTTAATATCGTCGGCGTCTACTTTTACGCGGTAATTCGGCGCCGATTTATAACTCCGAACCGTCACGAGAAAATCGAGCGAGAGGAGAGTAGAGAATTGGACGTCGCGTTAACGGATCCCGGTTATCCTTGGTCGCCACTGAAATGTCTTCGGAGATCATTTCGCGAGGAGTAAAGATCGCGGGCGGAGAGTCGGATCGAGAGCGGTAGACAACGAAGAGTAAGGAGAGTAAGGTAGAAGGAAGATGAGATTAAGAGAGAGGAAGAAAAGAAGGTGGAGGTGGAGGAGGAGGTGGAGGAGGAGGAGGAGGAGGAGGAGGAGGAGGAGGAGGAGGAGGAGGTTGAGCTGGCGCGGTGTAAAGAGGTAGAACGGGAAAGAAGAAGCGGCGGCAGAAGAGACGAAGGTATTGTTAGAAGGGCGGACGAAGGGCGGGTGGGTTCTGTCACGTTTCGCATTGCACGCACCAGAACTTTGTGCGGAGGTTGAGAGCCGAAGCGCGAGGAGGAGAGAAGCGGATCCTCTTCTGCGAGAGAGCTGTGCCTTCTGTGAGAGAGGAGCTGATCACAAGCGCGATCTCGCCGTCCCTGGACGCCGCGGAGGATCACGACTTTCGACGTGATCCTTCGTGACGACTATATACCCCACCCGCGTTCGCGTTCGTGCCGATATTATTATTATATCCTTCGCGAGCCACGTACAGAGAGAACGAACATTCCTGCCGCGTGTATATCTGATATTGCTTGTCCTTTTTACCGCGGCTGTCCGTCCCCCTCCGCGTCGGATTCGTCGATTTTGAATTTAACCCTTCTGTCGATGAACGGGTACCCGGGTACCCGAAGGAACTTTAAATGTTAGAAATGTGTCGGAACTTTTCTCCGCCGAATTCTATTGTATTCTATTATATTGAATTCTATTATATTCTTGCTCTACACTGTAAAAAAAATTGTGGAAAAATTACACAACTATTATAGTGGAAAATTTTGAGACCCACTATAGTAGTTGTAGTTTTACACAATTTTTTACAGTGTAGAAAAAGACGAAAAAGTATATTTTTTATTAGAAATATAAATTGTGTATATCTTTTAATTGTCGAGATGGAAAAATATTTGATTTACATAGAGCCTCGCATTTTCTTACAATTAATAGAATTAGATTAGGTTATTTCTGCGCATTATATTTCTCTCTCTTTCGAAATATACGGAAATTGTAAATTGTTTCTCCGAAACGAAATGCAAAGGGCCTTCGAATTCAGAAACCTCTTAAAATATAACGGGAAAGAATGTTCGATGCCCAGCAGCTGCTATAAAGAAATTGTCGCGCAGTGTAATGTGTCGAAAATACGCAGTTGGTACCCGGATACCTAATACATTGATGGAAAGATGAAAAAGTATGCATTGACAGAAGAGTTAATCTCTCGCTCGGTAAAAATAAATGATATCGGGTCAGTTTCGATCCATCCGGCACATTCAAAGGATATTTATAGTATTTCCGGAAAAAAACATTGCGAGCAGTTTTGACGGAAATAGTTTTACTATTAATTATTAATTATTAATTAAGAAATATAAATCTCTTTTGAAGACAATTATTTATTAATTGATTAAATGCTATTTCCAGTTTGTCTTCGTTCACAGAAAAAATGTGCATGTCTAGCGGCGTGGCAGTTTTCACTCTTGCGAAACCAATCTCGGTCAGCAGATTTTTAATAGCATACATTAGAAAATGAGACGTAATAGAGAGAGTGAGCGTAGAAAAAAATGAGGTTTCTCGAAATGTAATTTTTGAAAAAAAAACGTCAAAGCTTTGCACGCCGTTCTATCGGAGAGAGAGCCTGAAGTTTTAACAAGCTCGGTTCATAGAACCCTCGTATTTCTACTGCGAAACGAAGTGGGGTGGAAAGCGGATTCGTGATCTCGGTAATAATTCATGCCCGCCGCTCGATTTCCAGAAAAATGAAAAAAGATCCCGCCATCCCTTCATCGCTCGCGATTACCAAGGGTGGGTTGGTGACCCCGGCGGTTAAACCATCTCTGATTTAGGGACAGAATCGCCACAGATCTCGCACATGCGATTCTTTATTAATTGATCGTCAATTTTGCTCTTAACACAAAAATCTCATTAAATGTTTACCTTTTTAGGTCAGAGGTTTTTCTTTCACGTTCAACCGTGTAATTAAGCCTTTAATGTAAATTTTCTAAACGAAAAAAACTCCATATTTTTAAATTCATTCACTTGCAATTATGAAATTTAATTTGCAAGCACCTTGGCGAATTTTTAATTACTTAAAAAAATACAACCTATATCCACTGCCCAAATTGATAAGTAAACGAAGAAGGGTATGCTGGATCTATGCGACATCCTGTACCAGCTGAATGTAACGAAGCGAGAGGCTGGGGGGAGAGGGAAGCGAGATAAAGGGGTGGAGTTTACACCCATAATTCACGCTACTCTCTGTTATTCGGTCGCGATCGCAAAGTTGTTATTAAGAGGACACCAATAACGTTACCGATACAGCTTTATTACGGAGCTCGCTTAATGGGCTCCGGTAAGTTGAGCTATCGATTTATAGCCCTGATTTATAGGGATTCAGTCATTTGCAAACGCGCTCTCGCACTCCGGGGCTCCTCGAGAGCCGTCAATGCGCGCGCGTGCGCGCGAAACGCCAAGAATTATTCGCGATACTCTCAAAGGCGTGTAAGGGTTAATCAAGCTCCGACCGTTATGAGCCTTCGAGATCGATCGCGGCGGATGAAGACGTGACGCGAAATGATCGACTCGCCTTCGATAATAGGAATGTACTTACTTGCGTTTCGCCATTACGCAGATGCAGGCGCAGATGCGATGCGTGACTTATGACGGCGAACAGTAACGTCGCTTCCATGGACCGTCCTACCAACTCTGCAATCAAATTTACAAACACGTCAGATGTATGAAAGATGTTATGTAAATAATAACTCTAATTATTTTATATACATATTTCTTGGGGAGCGGGGTAAAATAATTCTTCTTTACAAAATATCCTATTTAATATATATATATAAAAAAAAAAATGAATTTTTCATTTAATATAAAAAAATAATTTTTTTCATTTAATATAAAAATTAATATAAAAATTAAATTTGATATAAAAAATTTTTCTTCCATCTCCAAATCAGAATAAAACGAAGAATTTTCTCGCGGAGAATCATACCCGATATAATTCTGTCACGAATTCTCTCGCGAATTGTAGATCGCGTAGAACGAGCTATAGGCCGGAACGTTCTTTTTTTTTCTTTTTTTTTTTTTTTCTTTTGCGCACGAGAGGCAACGACCTTTTCCGCCGGGAGATCCCTCGGCGGCTACGCCATTTCTCGGCGAGATCGTGAGTCAGCTCTAGTACGGTTCGCGGGCTCGATTGCGGCCCGCGCGCAGATCTTCGCTCGATTTTAAATTAGCCGACTTTTAATACGCGTGCTATTGCATGTTCCGTGGATAAGCTTCGTGCACGCCTTGCCTTTCCTCTTCGGCCCTCGGCGCGCAAAGCGCGCCGATTCATTTACCCCCTTTCTCGCCGCGCGCACACGTACCATTATATGTACGTGTGCACGCTCACGATAATACACGACAGCGTGTAGTATAAGCGGTGCAACCGTAACTCGCGCTCATCTCTTTACACGGGCGATATTTAAAGGACTATTTATCGATCGACCGATAATATCGACGCTACGATACTGTAAATCCTCGGTCGCCAGCGATCAACCTGTATCGGATGCATTACGTCCTAAAGCATGGAAAAGCTTCCATTAATCTTAAGAATTGTTGAATCTCTTATAATACACGATCTCTCCCTCCCCCCATCATGTTAAAATACATATATATAATTTATTTATATATATACAGGGTGTCCCGTTTTTAATTGATATAGTCGAATATTGCTGAAACTATGGTTGTAACGAGAGAATATTTCAAAAGTTAAAAGGGTTTCGAGGGGAAAAAAGTTAATAAACTTGAATTTTAACTAATGTCATTTTTTTTTGTTTTTTTAAATGGAGAAACACCCTAATTTTTTTATATAAATTGATTTCTCGATATATTTAGCATAAAAAGTTATAAAGGTAGGATGGCCAAATATATACATATATATATATTTATTTATTTAATTTCTCTTACTCAGTTAAAGCATAAAAATGTTTAGCCTACAGTTGAATACGTATATTATTAGCTAGTAGCATGTTCAACGTAAACAGCAAGATTTCTTTGCCCACCGAAATTGTTTGAGAAAATCGCGACGCTTATATTATTTCGATTATTGCATTATATTTTATAACATCTATTTTCTATCATAATTAAAGCACGCACAATTCCATCGGAAGAACATCGGATGCCGAGGAATAGGAATGCCTGTCCCGGTCGACTTCTGAAGGATATAGAATTAAGGATTAAATTCGTCAACGCCCAGTCCTCTGGTTCTCTAATTACGCGAAACGAGATAGTCGCCGGCTCATTACGCGACTGATGAGAAACGCAAGAAAATCCCCCGCGATGGATAAAAGAGAGAAAGGGTAGGTATAGAAGATATCTATAGTACTATGTATACAGCAGCACACTCTCTCCGTCATATTTGCGCGAGCAAACGCGAGCACGCGATTACGAGACGGCGCGTTGCGGGATCTTTCTTGCGATCGCGCGGCTTCACCCCCTCCTGCCCCCCTTTTCCTCCCCCTCCCCCTTCCGCCCCCCTAAAGCACTACTCACAGTCGCGGTGCGCTCGCACTTCGCGAAATAATAGCCCGCGGGCAGAGCTCGCTCTCGTGCTGTATTTGATTGTGGCAAACTTGCGGCCGCGCGCAGCTCGCAAAGCACCCGCCGAGGAGCAAGCGACGCACGAGCCCCCCTTCCTCTCCCCTGCGCCCCCCCCCCCTTCCGCCCCCGCGTTATGTGCAAAAGTTGGCCGCCGATAATAATCTCTCTCGCGCTGCTGCTGCTGCTGCTGCTGCTCTTTTCTGCCGCACGGTTTCTTTCTCTACTTCGCGCCTTGGACGAGAAGAGACGCGATTCGCGATGTGAATTATGTGGCGAGGCGTGTGGAATTAAAAATGCACGCACTAGTTCGCCTCAATTAATCAGAGTAATTTACGCGCGCAAGAGCCTGGAAGCAATTAGGATGATATCGTGTCGTGCGCATCGCACTTTTTTCTGATTCTCCAGCGGCATAACATAACGCTCTCTGAATTTTCGTTAACATAATATATATATCGTGTGTGTGTGTTACCGAACACATAAATCGTCACTTGCAAATTCGACTCTCCGATTATTATGTCGGAAAATTCGTACGGGATACTTAAATCTCTGTGATATGTCAAATAATTTTATATATATTTATACATGTAAATGACATAAGTGATATATATGTATAGTATATGTATGAATTACAGACAAAGTATCATTACCAAATAAGATACTTTGTCTGTACTTACAATAAGTAACACTTTCTCGGTGAAAGCAACTAAATTGTACTGGCGCATACATTAGTCACGCATCAAGCTACATCATGCATCGATATTCGCTGATGCATCGAGCTGTACTGCGATAAATGTTGCAGATTTGTGCGTCGCGATTAGAAAGTCAATTTAAGATCGTCGGCGAAAAATTAACAATGTAATGCATAATTAATAGATAGGTGTAACGCAAAATCTTCATTAGAATTGCGAGAGGTATCGAAGCGAAAACAATTTTGCTTCTGATAGATCCTTATATACATATAATAAAAATCTTATATATTTTATTTACTAAAAACCTATTCAAATCTATTTCTGGAACTAAAGATAATTCAGGCAGAATCAATTTTGCAAAACTACTCATATAAAAAAAAATATATTTACTAAAAAATTTCAAATATATATATATATATAAAACACATTTTGAGACATTTAAAAACAATGTAGCTGCTTAGTTTTTTTTTTAATATCTTAAGGAGAACAAGATTAATTTGTAAATAAGGTTAATAAAGCATTATAAAAAATACAAAAAAGGAAAATAAAAAAGAATAAAATGGAAAAAAATCAATAAAATTAAAAAGTATTTTTTAAACCTGTGTTGAAATTCATGTACAACTCGATTTCAAATGTGTTGAATTTTTATTAACGGTTTTCAATTATGACGAATACAAAAAGTAGGTATGAATGGCTATACATCTTTTGAAACCCGGATTTACGCA
>OX424454.1:9887320-9969384 GCA_949152495.1 Lasius fuliginosus | reverse complement strand
CTTAATCTCCCTCGATAATGCTAACGTAACAGCGAAAATATTTTGACGAGAAAAAAAGTGGGCCAATAAAAAAAATAGCACTCGCCGCTCATTGTGTCATGCATGAATTAATTCGTTTCTCTCTGCAAGATTGTATAACGTTACAAAGTATGACGCTTGCTGAAGCGCAAAGTTTCATAAGTTTCGATAAATAGCAAAATCTTGTTAATGTTCAGTGAGTATTTAATGTTAACAGAAAATTAATAAATTTACTATATTAACATATTTAATATACTTAATTATAATATAATATAATATATATAATTATATAAATAATTAAATAATATAAATAATTAATATATATATATATAATTAATAAATTTATTATTAACATATTTAATATGTGTTAAGAGTTGCGCCGATGAGCACATTACATTACAAAATACTTTCTCACATTTCAAACATTAAATAGGAAAAATGAGAATTACACGCGTTTGTTAAATAATCTATCAATAAAATATTTCTTGATGATAAATCACGCGTTTTGTGCAAATAGGCTCGAGAATGTGCTCTACTTATCGCAATCGTTTGATACTTATTTGCTGACTTTGGTCCGAACGCGACTCGTATATATCGATTTTCCCGTCACTGGGGGGGAAAATCGCTCGTTATAAAAGATATGATTGATCGATATCACCGCAATTGCATATATATCGCTCGTTCGAAGCTGCCATTTTTAAAATGGCGTTTGCGGGCCAGCACATGGAGTTATAGAGTCTCTCCGCATATAGCGCATCATGGGAACTTAAAAGCGAGGGGAAAAGCTTACGACCACGTGGGATCGCTTTACTCCGCCCCTTCCTCTATTAATAATACACGAAAGACTACGCAAATATATATACGTGCACAAACGAGTTTCTCGGTCGGTCGGCCAGCGACTCGAGAGATATCAATCTTTCTCGTATTCATAGAAATTTACAACTGCTTGCAACAACAACCGCTACTTAACCCGTTTTGGCGTAACATTTCCATCATTAACGTACGTTCATGTAATGTGTCTCGTATATTAATTAAGATAGCTAATTAATTCGATTATCATCGAGAGAGACCAAGGCGATAATTAATAAATTGAAACAAATAATTTCAATCGTACGAAGTGACGTGGAATATGCGTCGGTTTTCGGGACGATACGACAAAATTGCGAAATCGCGGGCGAAACGCATTATCGAGGAGACGGCACGGCACGACGCGACGAAAGAGAAATGAAAATGGAACGTGGCGAAAGCGAATGGCGATGTGTATGTTACGTGTGTGCATGCACACGTATGTGCATCCCGAGGACGGGATGCCGAAGGTTCGCGAGGGTTGGAAGAGGGCGCAATTTTGCAGCGTAAACCCCTGGCGTCGGGCCAGAGGTGTGTATCACTCCGCATCGGAATTCGTTGTTCCACGCCTGGTTACCAACAAGAGTGTTTTCCGCATTCAGCTTCGTGCGCTTTTATCTCATGCTCTCTGCCGCCCCCGCTCTATCTCCCACCCTTCCACCCTTCCACCCTTCCACCCCGTTCTCCGGCTATTTACCTGCATAACATTTGCGGAGGACACGCGAAAAACGTTAACGCGCGCCTCTGTGCGTTCAAGGTCGCGTCCTAGAAACCTGGCACAATCAGAGGAGAGATCCCACAAAATTTGATTCTCTGGATAGAGGTGTCTCGCATTTTTTTTTTTTAATAAATTTAAACGATGTATGTGAAGGTTTGTGTGTGTGTGTCGTCATTAATATAATAATTGTTACATCAAAATATTACGTAAAAGAAAATAGAATATTATGAAGAATATTGTATTGTGATATTAATATATAATATATATATAATATTATATTGTAATAGTATTAATATAGCAATGATATTAAGAATCATAAAAGAATATCATTTTTCTCACATTTTTGCCGATTGTGTTTTTGTGTGTGAAAAGAAATAATATTGCGATTATATTGTAATCTTTATACATATCCTTTTTTGTTGAGATGGATCGATATAAATCGTATAAAGATATATTTAATATAATATTTACGAGAAGTTTATGTAAACACACATTCTCACAAAAAATGTTTGCAAGTGAGTTTATTAACGTTTTAGAGAATCATGATTATTTCATCATCCTATAAGAAAGATCTCCTTCATCACAATTAGATTATGTACTTCAAAAATCCGAGTCGAATCTAATAATCAAGTTTCATTTTCTAGGATTCGAATAATACTCATGAGAAATAATATTTCATATATTGTACTTGCCAAGTAATCGAATCTAGAACAGTTATATTCGAATTTTAGATTGAGTACCTGCAAGGTTCGAAATAGTACTTATAAGGAATCGAATCTTTTGCAAGTAGTACTCAAACTCTAAAATAAAAAAAAAAGACTATTTGTAATACTTGCTACACATTCACACTTGCACACGCACACTTCTTATCTCCACTCACACACTCATTCATCTACCCCCACAATTTCTCATAAATACTCATAAAAGATTCGAACATACTTGATCAAGGTTCGAATGTACTTGGAAGTACTGTTCTTGTTTTTCGAGGTACTTATATAGAGGGTTCGAATCTATCGGTTTTTTTTTTTTTTTTTTTTTTCCCCCCCGATGTAATCATGGAGAGTTCGAAGCCATGCACACAAATTCGAACCTACTTGTAAGATACTTAATCCCATCGCTAATCATAATCACCCAAATCGACGTAAACTGCAGAGATAGAGCGTGCGCATTTTCAGCGTATACGAGTGACACTGGTGAGTCGTCAAGTGTCCCGCGAACTGACCGCCCATCATCGCGTCATCATTGAGTGGTCTTCGCGTTCGTTTTGAAACGAGGTTTACCGCACCCCTCGTGACAGATGAATGATGTAATAATGCCAATGTGCCTCGTTCAACGAGGAAGAACAAGACAATCATATTCTCCGATTTCAGAATCTATAATCTGATTTAAAAAAAAAAAAAAAAAAAAAATTAATTTTATTAAAATTATATTCAGATAGCCATGCATTCTTAGTGAGACATTATTTCATCCTAAAAACTTACACGACGAGATTTCAGGTTAAATAAAATAAACGAGTCGCAAATCACTCGGGTATGACTAATTAATTAGAGAATGTTATTATTTTATTGTAAAATCAAGTGAAAATTTTCGCGCAATATTGAAATGAGGAATTTTATTAATATTAAAATTCGCGATGCGCTGAAATTTCCGTTGACGTAATATCGAACGGACGAAAGTAACCAAGTGAAAATTCGGTGCGCAGAGTGCTAATATTTTTCGATAACTTCTCGCGCGGCAAAAGCGTGTACTCTTACTGCCAGCAGTCTCGATTCACCCCCACCTTCCATCCCCCCCAACCCCCTGGCCGTTGCTCGTTTTATCGCGCCCACGTGGCAGCCGCGTAATGTAATAACGAGATCGACGTAACCTACCTCAATAATACGACGAAGTCGAGGGAGAAAGAAGGATGGGTGGTTACGAAACACAGAGAACCCGGGAACTCTGACGCGAAGGGTCGTAAGACAATTTTCTCGATTATCTTTTCGGCGAGAGCCGAATTATTGTACTCGAGTCACGTTTTGCCTGTCGCTTTTAACCTTTTTCGCAAAATGCTTGCAATGGACGGAGAATAATCAGTAATCCATTAATGTGTCGATAACATAGCGAGAATAGATAGCCGAACTTGGCTATAATACATTCTTAATAATAAATACAGTAAATTTTTACCTCTACGAGAAAGAGAGAGAGAGAGAGCAAAAAGAAAGTAAAAATGTTATAAACAATTATAACATCTATACAATTAAAAATTTGTGAATCTAACGTCCTTCTATGTGAAGTGAATCTCTTACATCTGAAATGAGATTTGCAGATAACGAGAGTACGAGAGTCTCTTCGAGCGAATCGTCCGCGAAATGCGCGATCGGCCGTGATCGCTACTTCAAGCTCTTCTTACTCTCTCGCGACGTGTTAATAGTCTTCAACTTCCCTCTCTCCGCGCGCAGCGATTTACATCAACCGCGTGATATAATAATGGAGACCGACATGATCTACCTCAACGGAACACGCGGTGCCGAGTTGGACGGAGGGAGGAGGAGGGAGGAAGCCAGTCAAAGGGGGTCACCCCATCCACCTCGACGCGAGAGTCGAGGGTCGTAAAACCCCCTATACTCCAACTCAGACTCGTCCCAGCGCCCTACCAGACAGAGACCCTAACCTGCCTCACTGGCTGACGTTGGGCGGGCTAAAGGGGCGACGAAATGTCGCCCCTCGTGCCACAGAAACACACTTTTGTCGCGACCCAACCTCTCGTTCACCCTCCAACTCCTGCTCCTTCTCTCTCTCTTCCTTTAGCGTCCCATTAAAGTGCCGCGTTACTGTTTATTGTTGAGAAAGTTCATGGTATTCATCTGTGGAATCGCGATCTTTACCGTGTTTAAACAAAAATTCCCTATATTTAAATATAATTTATATATATATATTTAATATATATATATATATAATTAATATATTAATTATAAGACATTTAATTCCTAACAATCACTTCCGCCTGAACAACGAATAAAAACTTGTCATCCGTAGAGAAGATCCGGATCAATAATTACAGTGAAGAAATATATCAAGAATTATTTTCTGCTAATGCAAAAAAAAAAAGAATTGAGGATAAACATTATTTTAATATATTGCAAAAAATCTCGATGTTGCATAACTATTCACACAGAGACTTTTTAAAAACCAATATAGAAACCGATAAGAACGTAAATTAAGAGGGAATGAGAGATTCACGCTCTCATTCCATGCTCTATAGATGATGTAATTAAAAAAAAAAAATTCATACAAACTTTTATTTATTTTATTTATTTTTTTTAATGAAAACTCCGAGCCGCAAACTCCATTTGCGGCTTAAATACTAAGCGATCAGACCGATGCTAATCCGATAGACGCAAACAACCGCGAAAAATCTTTCGCTGTAATTCGGGGCAATTAATCGCGGAGCGGAGGTTGAACCGACCAGTAGATATTTGATGCCGAGAGGAATTCGTTAACTTTAATTAGACGCGGCAACTCTATGGCACGCCACAACGTGGTCGATTATCGGACTTATTAAAGATCGTTATCGAGGAATCTGTGACGTACAAATACTTTCGCGAATGCGCCGGCGATCAAGCTGGAAGAATATAAATAGGGGGAAGCGGAGAGAGAATGGCGACCAGGGAAAAGCTCGGTTGAAAAAGAGGAAAAAAACCGTACGCGAGTGAGAGAGAGAGAGAGAGATCGCTCTTCGCGCGAACTAATTTATCGGGCTTCGCCTTCCTTCGTATTCGCCCCTTCGGCGCTCCGAGACAAAGTTTCCGCTCGACAGGCAGGGAAGGCAGGCAGGAAGGAGGTCACGACAGCGCTTTAACCCTTCCGAAGCCATCCGAGACGATAGCGGGCGTCTTGACCCGTCCTATCTCCACTTTGCCGTGCCCTATCCTCCAGCGTAGCGTGACGTAATTCCACTCCGTGAGCCCAAGTTCGACCTACCTACCCAGACGAGAGAGCGACATATATATGTGTGTGTGTGTATAAGTGCATGTTCACACATATACAGAGTCACGCACGCGCGCGTATCCGAGATTCGAGCGCGCAGAGAAGATTCGCTCGGCCAAGGAGAGAAGAGAGAAGGGACGTCGTCGTCGTCGTCGTCGTCGTCATCTTGCTTGGCTGTGTGTTGGTCGCATAGCTGCAGCTGTCAATACACTTTGCCGAAGGTAGACGCGTTCCGTCGTGTGGTAGTTTCCTGACCACCCCCCGCAGAATCCTGCGGCCTGAGCGATTCTCATATCCTTCGGGCCTCTGGGCATTCAGCTTCGTCGTCGTCGTCGTCGTCGTCTTCATCGTCGTCGAGAGGGTGGGGGGAAGGAGAGGGGGGGGAGAGAAGGAGGTTTCTCTCTGGCTGCTCGCTCATCCGGCAACGTCACTAACGACGACGGACATATTGGTATCGTGTCTCCTTAAAGAGAATCCCCTTCGAATGATGTCGCATAAATGTGAAGGGACGATCCGAATATAAACGAAAGCGCATATACTATTCGTATTTATAAAATGACATTGATAATATCAAACAAGTACTTGAAAATCATTTCTCGAATTCGATAAAACGAAGATTGATTTTTGTCGCGTAATGCAACGAGAGAAATCTTACGTCGCATATATTATGCATTTAATTTTTCAGAGAATTAGCTGAGAATCTTTAAGGAACACGTGGTTTTTAAATCCCTTTCGTTGCAAGTAAATAATATACGTGATAAATGCGATAAAAATTTTAATAAATATCTCTCTCGACTTGCTTTTAATATATTATGTGTCTTTTTTTTTATATCGCCTACATCTTTCACCATCCATCCTCGTTGCATAGAAAAGAAATCAAGCGGGGATAATCCGCGCTTAAGTATCGGAAATAATTAACGCTTCGGGAGGAAGCACAATCATAAATATGCTTCGCGGCTCATTACAGTATTTTTCACCGAAAGTAAAATAGAACAATTTACGCGTCTTTAACGTAATTCCTTAATGAAGTTTTAATTACTCGAACGCTTTCAGAAATTCACCCCCTTCGCACGAGGCACGATGATCCGGCGATAAATTGACGCATCGACAATAAAATGTACCCATCGCGTTAATGGCGCTCTCGCAATTTTTGTCCTTATTTTCTCCGCGAAAATCTCCGCAGTTAGTAGTGAGTCGAGCAAGAATCCCGCGGCTGACAAAACTATCGGAAAAGCGGTGGAAGGCTCGCCGATAGTTGTTCGTCACTCGTCAATTTAATATCTCACCTGCGTTACGGATATTCGATTCAAACTTTCGCGCACTCCATATACATACATACTACATCGTCACTCTCTTGCGCGTTTCCCCTCCCCCTTTGTCCCAACCCCCCCCCCTCTCAACCCCCCTCCCGCGTGCATACAACATCGGCGAGCGGCAGGTTACCTCCAGCGCGCACACACCTCTCCGCCGCCTCAAGAAAGTTTCCTCGCTGTTCTGCATAAACATTACGAGCAAAAGTGAAAGTACGCCACGGCGTCACCGTGGCAAAGTTTCGCCGCGAGGTGGGACAGAGCACTTGCACCCTCGATATTCGCGTTAGAAATATCCCGCTCGCGCGCAGCGGCACGCCGCGTCGTCCCATTTACCATCCAGCCATTAAGTCCGACCCCATTACCATATACAACGTTGTTACAACCAACCCGTCGCCCCGTCAACTTCCATTACCATATACGTTTCTTTCCAATTGATCACCGATTGCCGCTAATTAATCGGAAATCAAGCGACGCGTTGTAAATTGAAATGATGCGCGCGCGGTTCCAGAGAAAATTATTGTACATCTCTTTTCTTTTGACATTAATTTAGATACTTATATTTTATATATATATATATATATGTATATAATATCGTGACCTAGAATTACCCTTGGGTGGCGGTTTTCAAGGTCATTTAAAGGTCAACCTAGTTTTTTAAAATGAAACCCCAATTTTTTATACACACGAAACACGCATATATATATAATTTTTTTCCTGTAGAAAAAAAATGAATATAAATACGGCGTTAAAAACAAAACGCGATAAATCACAACCGGAAAAAGTGTCGAACGCGCGACTGACAAGAGTTGCATACGTTTTCCAAGAGTCCGCTTGGAAATTATCCGCTGCAACTTCCGTCTGAGTACTCCGGAGGGAAGATCCAGCGCGTTTTTCACGGGGCTCATCTTCCTAATCTTCCTCAAGAGCCGTCGATACGCCGGGACCATCCGGCGGAAGTTGCAATCCAACATCGACGAACTAAGCACGGGATGTTCGGGGCTACGCGATAGGGCGGGGTGGAAAGAGAGGAGGAGGAGGAGGAGGAGGAGGAGGAGGAGGTGGAGGAGGTGGAGGAGGGCGAAGAGCGTTTGCAACGGAGCCGACTGCAGTTTTTCCACGGTGAGAAATAGGGTCTTGGGGTGTGTAAACCCGGTTACTTATGGAGGCCATTCCGGTCTGCGGGCTCGCCGGCCTCCGGCTGAGGGGTTTTAAGGACTTAGCTCGACATTAGCGTCCCTGGGGGAGGTGGGCGGTGGGCGGCGGGCGGCAAGCAGCAGAGCGGTGGATGTGGACGTCGACGATGTGGATGTGGAAGCGCCAGTTGTCGGAGGAAAAAGGAAGGAAGCCGAAGTTAAACCGACGAGAAGGAGCGAGAGAGAGAGAGAGGGGAGAGAGACAGCTGGAGAGCTGAAGAGAGTTGCAGAAAACGAGAGAAACAGAGAACGAGAGAGAGAGAGAGAGAGAGATAGAGAGACTCGTTCTCTCTGAGGGAGTAAGCTCTGGATAGGGTTGCGAAGGCCGAGAGTAAGGGTGAATGGTTGGCGGCCGGGGGATTCCCGGGGGGGGGGACGGGGTGGTGGTGGAGAATCGCGGAAGCGAAGGGTGAGGCAGCGGCAGCGGTGGCATGAGGAGGGGGATGGATGTGCGGCGATTTGGTTTCCAATCATGGGACGACGGGACGCGCCTCTATCGAGCGAGCAGAGGCCCGGCCATCCTACCCCATCCTCTCCTTCGCTTGGAACCATGTCGGTGCTCTTGGTGTGGTGTGGTGCTGGTGCAAACCAACCCAACCCCAACCCACCGGACTCGCTCTCCTTTCGCCTGCACCTCCTGCGTCTCAACCGACTGCCCTCTTCTCCTCCTGTGCTCCTTCGCTTCTCCATTTCCTCCTTCTCCTTCTCTTTCTCTACCGCCTCCTGTGCTCTCGTCCTCTCTTCCTTCTCCACCTCTTACTACTACTACTATTACTACTACTGCTGCTGCTGCTGCTACTACTACTACTATTACTACTACCGCTGCTGCTTGCCGTTACTCCTTTTGCCACCCTCGACCTGCCACCCACTGCTACCTACCGCCGTCCTTTGCCTCCACCTACTGTTTCTCGTCTTCTTGCTTCTATCCTTCGGCCTCCCAAACCACCCTTCCCACCCCCCGTCCCCCTCCCCCCTCCCCGCCGCGCATCCAACCTTCTCTGAAGCGACGCATACACACGCGTACATCTCATCCTCCTCATTGATGTCGTCCACGTTTCCCGCAGCAGTCCCCAACCAGACCAATCCGCGCGAAATCTTAATGCTTTCTTCGGTTATGGGATGTGAAAGCAGGATCTATATTCAATGCCTCGAACGGGGTTACGATCGCAAAACATTTCCACACAGATGAAATTATCACTTGTAATTTGCGGATGATATAATTTCTCATTCCAATGCAATTTTATTAAGTGTCAAAGTAAAATTTAACATGTAGTCTTAGACGCAATTATAAAAGCGATATAAGTGTAAAATATTTATATATATATATATATATATATATATATATATAATTCTTGCGAAACCATCAGATTTTCTCTTTTGTATCTCTTATACAGATTCCGCGCAAAGTATAAGAATTAAATAGCCAACTGTTGAATAATAATAATTTTTTACAATGTATATCAGATAAAATAAATATTAAATTTCGAGTTTAATTAATCTCTAAGCCGAAATAAATCAATTTCGACAAAGGTAAAACTAATGATATAGTTATTAACATCGATCGTCCGCGAGAGGCTTGTCCATGTTTGAAACAAATTTCCATGATTCTACCGGCTAAAAAAATATAATTCCGACCGACATCTCTCCACGGTGTCGTTTATTTATAAACGCCGGTGCGCGCCGGCGTTTCGGATGTGTTTCGCCATCAAAATAACGCGTAGATTCATAGCAGCGGAATGAATGCGACGCTTCCAGCGACAGTTGTGATTAGTACGAGAGCGGCGGGAATTTTTCCCAGTATGCCCTGACGCGGATGCTGCTATCCCGTGCGAATCAACGATTACTATCCTCCGGTGGCACCTTCCAAACTAGTTAGAGGAGCAAGTTTCCGCGAGGCAAACAGTTGCCCGTAAGCGTATCGTTCCTAATAACGTAACTCGGTATTTGCCGCAGGTGACAATGCGATTAGAACAGGATCATTAAGGAATTACGCTCGCTCGCTCTCGTAACTCAAGGTGCTCGACGTCATCGCGTTTATTTCGATGGCAAAAATCGGCGGGATTGATCCTTCGGTCGAATGAACGGGTACCCGAGAAGCGACTTTAAATGTTAAAGATGAACTTTTCTCCCCCCGAAACAAAATACAAAGGGCCTTTGTATTCGGAAACCTTCTAAGATATAACAGGAAAATATGTTTGATGCCCGGCAGCTGCTATAAAGAAATTGTCGCAGTGCAATGTGTCTGCAAAAATACGCAGTTGGTATCCGTGTTATATATTGATGGAAAGGTGAAATATTATGCATTGATAGAAGGGTTAAATACGACATTTTGTGCATCAATATTATCAATCGAGAATGATAGCAATCATAGATAATTGGATTTAAAAATTATATCTTTTAGAAAATCTAAATTATCTCTCTCATTGCATTTCTTAATTTAATTATTCCACTAATTATTAATATTTGTAAAACTAATATAGATAGACTAATTTAGTAATTAAATAATTAAGAAAATAACACTATATAAAACAGAATAATGCAATAAAATTTTTCATTAATGTTAATTTATAGCGATATTTATTAACATATCACGATGTTATCTGTACAATTTATTTTTTATTTATTTTTGATATGATTTATATATGTGATATGTTGATAAATATAGCATTAATGAAAAATTTTATTGCATTATTATGCTTTATAGTGTTACTTTCTTAATTATTTAAATATATAAAAATAAGAAATCATATCAAGGAGCGAAGATATATTCAAATTATCCAATACTTTTCCCGCGAATGCTTAAATGCATTTCCGCCGCAGTTTACGTCGTTTTTGTTTACAAAATGATGCTTTAGAAGCATCCCTCGCGTCTCGGCGCTCCTGACCAACCGCTTCCGCCAACCTGCTCTTTGCTCCCGCCAAGAATGTTTAATTAACACACTTCGACCCGCTTTTTCTTGGCTTTCATTACTGAAATTTTTCTGCCAGAAACACCGCGGTCCTTCCCACGAGGGACCATCCAACTTCCTTAATCGCGTGCCCGGTAGCGTGCTCTTTAAGCATTATCAGTATGCACAGAGTGCAAAGTTTCGCGGCGGAAGCCGCGGTTGGGAAAAATAAAAAAAAATAAAAAAAATAAAAAAAAAGGAGCGAAGACGAGCCTCTCTCTCTCTCTCTCTCTCTCTCTCTCTCTCTCTCTCTCTCTCTCTCTCTCTCTCTCCGCCATATTTCCTGCAGAAATTTTCTCAGCCGCCGATAATAATGGTTGAGCTGCTCTACCGTAACTCACTCAAACGGGCGCTCGCTTCCACGTGGATTCCACGCGTGTTGAGAACTTACGAGAGATCGATCCGCCATGACGAGCGGGAGTATATAATTGAATACGTATATACACTTTTATAAAATAAGCGGGGCAAAATGCAAACAACAGAATATACGCGGGATGATTAGCGGACGATAAAATATTGCCAAGGATCGAGGGGTGGCCTCCTCTGTAATTGATCTAGCTCTTCAGCGGTTCTCAGCGAGTAACTTGGTCGAAAGTTTTATCTTTGCCAACTACGTGCGGAAGAAGATTAATCGCCGCGCAAACTCGCGAGAACTGCATCTGCTATGTTAATCACGGAACTTGTGCCCGATGAAAAGAAGAGAACCGCAACGTCGTGTCATGGACATTACGCGATCGCAAAGATAACTCTCGATCTTCAATCATTCAGCTAATCAATTGCGCACTAAAAGTTGTCTATGAGCTCTCTCTCTCTTTCTCTCTTTACTTAATTAACTATTTCTTAGTTATATATATATATATATATATATATATATATATATATGTATATATATATATATATAAGAGAAAAAAGGATTTTTTATAAAATATATTATTTAATAATAAAATTTGTGAACGGCAGATTAAGCTAGCTAAGTTTATATTTAGGTAGACTGTTTATATTTTTGACAAAAATAGAATTTTATGTATATAAAATTTTTAAAAAATATATTTTGTTATAATATATTAGTATATATTATAAAAAATATATTTTACAAAAATTTTAATATTAAATAATATATTCTATAAGAAAACTCCTCTTCTCTCTCTTTTCGCGTTCTCTAGATTTGCACAACTTCTTGCGAAACTGTCGTATACGAACTCAGTTTTACGTGACTTAGATCTATATTATTTTCGCGACGCCCCTCGCTCACGCGTGTTTAGAAAGTTCAAGAGAAAGATCTCTATCGGAGCGGACGCGAAATGCCGATATGAAGGACGCGTCCGGCTTGCTTATAAAGCCGAGGGGAAGGGGAGGGGGGAGAAGTGCAGTACTCGTAAAAGTACATCTTATTGCAGGAGAGGGTGACCTTTCCATTTGATAATTTCCTCCCACGGGAAATATGCGGGGGCTGCCTGTGTTACCGCCGCTTCACCAGAACGCTCAACTTTGACGTCTCTCGTGACATCACGTTCGGGCTCATCTACCATTATTATCATCCGTAATCGGCATGCATCGTTCGATGGCGGTCGACGAGAGCAAGAAGAAGACGGGGGGTGAGCGCGCGGAGGTTGGGGGAGGGGGAGGGAGAGTTGTAAGAGCCACAGCTCGTCGTTCTTGTACAAGACGCTCTCTCCCGGAGAGTGCGTAGGGGTTGAGCACCCATTTGATGCCCTACATAGCGGAGAGTCTCGGAGGCCAGGGAGTTGGTCGGGGGTGGTCTGGGCAGAGACGAGGAAAGTGGCGTGAGGATGGTCGGGCGACGTAGGAGGCGAGTTTCGTGGAAGGAGGTAGACGAGGATCGAGGGCGGAGGGTGGTGCGAGGAGAGGGCGGGGATGGGAAGTGGTGTAGGACGTTGGAGCTCTTTGGGGTTCTGAAAATGCAACGTAATTTGTCTTTGTCTGGCGGGGGCGAGCGCGTAGTAACGGCGAGAAGGGCGGCTTGAAGGGGGGAGGGGGCGAGGGAGGGAGGAGGAGGGAGAGGGTTCGAGAAGGGTGGATGAGGAAGAAGGCGGTGGGCCGCAGTTCTCGGTGGCGAGAAGAGTGCAGAGCGGCGAGGGGGAGAGGGGGGGGGTGGCCCATGGAGAGTGATGAGGAGAGGGCTGTGCGCGCGGGGAGGGCGAAAGAGAAATAGGAAGAGCCAGGCTGCGACGCGCGAGACGCGCGGAGGCGTGGGCGAAGATCGAAAGAGAAAGAGGGAGACAGAGACAGATTCCGTGCTTGACCCGCCTGGGATCGATGCGTTCGTCTGCCAGAACGCCGAGACGCCCGCGTCCTTCCTTCCTTCCTTCCTTCTCTCTTCTCTTCTCTTCTCTTCTCTCTGCTCTTCTCTTCCGCCGACGTCCTATCTTACTCGTTCGGTGGTCTCTCTGTCTCTATCCCTCTCCCTCTCCTTCTCTCTCTCTCTCTCTCTCTCTCTCTCTCTTCCTGTCCTCCTCTCTGTCTCTCCTTCTCCGTGTCCCTCTTTTCCTGTCCCTCTCTCAGTCGCTCCTTCTCGCGAGTTTCGTCCTCCGTGCTTTCACGTCGTGCTGCTGACGCTGACGCTGGTGCTTCTGGTATAGCTGCTATCGTTGGTGCGGTGCCGCCACCCACAACCCTCCACCTTTTCCCGTTTCACCCTTCGCCCTTCAGCCTCTCCGCCCACTCTACCCTTTTCGAAAAGCAGCGTCGTTGGCCGTCGGCGCAACGCACACGCCGTTAACCGCACTGCACAACGCGTGCAACCCGCCTCACCCACCCACTCCGAGCCACCCTCTACCGACCGACCGACTGCCACCCCCTTGCCTTCCACCCGTCGCTCTTCGCCGCCTCGTCCTCCGCCCTCTCACGGTCCTCTCTTGCCACGCTGCCTCTTCGACCCTCTTCTCCACTGGTTACGACATACCGCATACACGCACGCACGTACACATGCACGTACGCACACGTGTCTCTCCCTGCACGCACGTATATCTAGCGTACCAAGTAACACGCACGTATCTACTCTTTCCAACGGTCGCCTCGCCGTCTCTCCTCTCTCTCTCTCTCTCTCTCTCTCTCTCTCTCTCTCTCTCTCTCTCTCTCTCTCTCTCTCTCTCTCTCTCTCTCTCTCTCTCTCTCTCTCACGTTTCCTGTTCTCTTTTCCTATCTTGCTCCCCTCTACCCTCTCTTGGTCCCTTCACTATTCCTCGTTTCTCTCTTGGCCGCTCTGCTCCGTTCTCTCTCTTTCTCTCTCACACACGCTCTGCCCATGCTTTACTCCCTTGCTCACGCAAACCCAGGACCTACGGACCTAGGAACCGCACCCCGAATATCGAGCCGCTCTCTCTCCGACGTCGCCAAATGCTTTTCGGGAATGCGGCCCAGTCCGATATTCCCCTCGCTGCCTGCCTGCCTACCTGCCTGCCTGCGGGCTTGCATTTTCGAGAGACACCACGCACACGTCCCGACGAACCAAGTGGGAAATCGTAAATTCGCTTCTCGTCGACAGGCATGGTTTCGAAGTCGGGATTAGCGTCGCGGTCGTTCTTCATTTTTTCTTTTTTTGCAAACGAAACCAAAGGACTAAGCCGCGTGTATTCCCGTTTTCCTATTTTCTCCTACTTGAGGGAGCGAATTTATTAAGAGGTTTGTACTTATTGTAAACATATTTATCATATTTATGGTAAACACGTCTATTATGGAGATGAAAAAACTCCATCACGTTCATTATCATTAAAATAGTGAATAAACATCCATTCAATTGTATCGACGCTATTTTTAATGCTGATTGTAGTTAACTAAATTTTCTTGTATCATAGGTAGAATATAATTTAAGAATATAATTTAAGAATATATAATTTAAAAAACAGGCGGCGCGTCACAATTTCAAGCTCACACCTTTGGAAACGTTGGATACAGATATGAATGTTTTATACGCTTAAATAAAGTTACCGAGTATGCGCGAGATTTCCCGCTGTGTCAAATTCTCGCGTGAAAACCACGTGGCAGCGAATTCGCATTATCACGATTCGAAGCGAAATGTTGCGGCGTCATCGAGTTTCGATCGGTCGCGCTAAACTTCAAAACGCGTTGAAAGATTTACGCGGAGTTGTCCGTCGAGGAGGGCGGGAGAGTCAAAAACTGGCAGGTTAACCCCACCCCCCTCCCCCTCCGCCACCATCGCGTCTGGGGTGTCGTCAGCTACGTCAGACCGCGCGAATTACGTAATCAAATGGCTAATCGAACGCTTCGCGTTCCGGAGCGTCCCGCGGGTGCGCACATTGCGATTTCCATCCAACCCGCCCGACAAACTCATCCTCGTCGCAATCGCGTTACATATTCTAGTCCGTCCGATCCTCCGGCGCTTTCGCGAATCCCGTCATCGATCCGCGGCGTTTTATTCCCCACCGATAATTGTATTTCCGTTCATCGCTATCAACGTGAAACGTGGACGCTGCTCGTATACGAGGATATATTTACAATCCGAAGGTAGGGGAAGGATGGAACGTATAATGGACGTAGGAGAGAGGAACCGCGTCTCGGGGGGGCTACTGTTTTTATTATTGCGGGTGACCGACCCCTATTAGAAAATCTAGAGTCTGTCTCCATTTAATTAAATATATATAGAAAGTAGCGGAACAATATCGCGTAATAAGAGAGCAGAAAACTTACAACTAATAAATCTTATTAATTATCTCGAATCATAATATTTAATACATTGTTTAATGCAAAACTTTTAATTTTTTAGTAATTAATTAATAATAAATATAGTTGTTTTAAATTTCAATTATTTCCTTTAACCACCACCTATATTGTATATGTGATAGTTAAAGAAAATAATTGAAATTTAAAACAACTATATTTATTATTAATTATATTAATTATCTTAAAATTATACAAGACAGGGAAATATATATATTTGATTCATACACACACAAAATTTTACCAAAAATGACGCTGACGGATCAATGTTTTATATTTAAATCGTGTGTTCTAAACACGAATATTGTTGCTACTCGCGAAAGAGAATTGACGCGATATCGATAAGAGACCGAGAAATCGACATATTCGCTACCCTTTACACGGCCTCGCTCTCTGATCGGGTAAAGTAATCCAACTATTTCGATTCACTTAACGGGTAATATTAAGCCGCGTAACGTATTACATCGGGATGTAAATATACAGTAAAGTATCTTTACGACCACACCGTCTACGAGTCCGCTCTTATCCAGACGATAAAATTTACAGCGCCTGGAAGCAGACTCGCGCGCCGTATAGACGTGAGTCCATGTGTGTTCACGTGTGTGTGTATGCGTGTATAAAATATCCATGCATATTTCACTTGGCACTCGCAACTTCACTGGCCCGTCTCGTCCACTGTCTGCGCCTCTAACTCTCTCCCCCATGATTTTACATGCGTCGGATATGCGACCTACCTTAACACTTCTCGATATAATTTACCGACTCGCTCGTTTTATATACGCGAACTTTAACAGGCGAATCGTGCACATTTCGTCGGGCAATCTTCAACGGCCTCGAAGACAGTGACTTTTCGAGAAATTCAGCATTATACAATGTAGGCGAAGAGCGCTACAATCGAATATTATATAGTCGATAATTTTTAATGTCGCAGTTTAATTTTGTCCAAGATTATAGAATCATATAATATGAACAATATGAAAGAAATTCTTTATGTCTACTAATCATGTTTTTTTTATAACGCATATATTGATAACCTTCTCTTCCTCTATTTTTTAAATCTGTCTTGCCCTTTGCGAAAAAGATATACTCTTATTACGTGTTTGTTAAGACGCGCACATGCAATAGGACACGTAAATAAAATGCTAATAATGCTAAGTAAAAACAGGCAAATTGCACGTACGTGGAAAGAAAGCCGGTAACATCTCTATAAGGAAATTGAATTTTCTTCTCTGATATAAATTGTGTCAAATTATTCATATTTAATTGTATATGCTCTTGTGTGTGTGCGCGCGCATGCGTGAATGAACTTCAACTACCGCGAAGAAATGTTTCACGACATTTTATTGCTTCTTATAAACGAAATAAAAAAAAATATATATTATTTTACTTGCGCACATATAGATATAGTGCAGGCAAAATGTTAATTCTGTCAAAAATCAAACGATAAAAACTTTTCTTTCTTTTTCGCTTAAAAAGATCAATTTCTACGATTTCTATTTAATTTTTCAATTTTAAGATCAAGTTTTTTAAATTCTTGAAAAATATTTACAAGATTCTTAAACCTTCCAACTCACATCTTGAGAACAACAGAGCCTTGAGCTTTAATTATCTCAAGTTTTTTAAGGATACTTATAAATCTGAAAATTTATCTTTCACAAACTTGAGTAAAACACCCTAATTTTTTTTTTCTCGGCGTAAAAACGTAATTTGAAAAAAAATTTTTTTAAGGATTATGTAACCGTTCGCGAAACAGATTAGGCGCTAAGTTGGAAAGCGTGCGATCAACGCTATCGCGCGTACGACAGGCGAAGAGGAAAGCGAAACGGGAGGATGAATGAGGGCAAAGAGGGAGAAAAGGCCCCACAGGCATCGCGTTATTAGATACCCGATCTCCGGTCGAGCGTGCTCCCAAGCAAACCGCGCTGCCAGCAGAACGGCGCCGGTTAAGTTCCGAGAAGAGGCGCGAGTTCCGGCTACGCAAGTATGTGTATAAGATATGAATACACGGATCCCGGGTACCTGCGAATGCAGGCCGGGTCGGTCTCAGGTTGGTCCCGCTGACGACTAAAACCGCCGTTCCAAGAGAAGACCGCGGCATAATGCGCGGCCGGATGGAATGCACCCGGCCAGATAGATAAAGCAGACGATGATAGTTTACGTATCGCGTGTCGCTACGACACAAATAATAGGGACAACTGTGCCAGCTGTTATGTCCATACAAATTGCTAATCTGTATAGCGCGGTTCCTCCTACATGTAAATCATGTTTTGCAATTTTTATGCCGTGAAAAATATATTGCCTTCATCGAATAATACGACGTCTTTGTAATCTAGAATAATCATTGGATTTTTTTAAACGACGAACGAACAAATTGCTCAATGATCTTTATATAACATCCAAGATTTATAATGATCGAAATTTACGTTTGTTTATTGTGAAGAACGATGAGACGGTTTGGTCTGATTAATGAGAGAACGTATACTATAAAATCCTTCTTAACAGATATTCTTAATTGTTTCTAGAACATTCTCTAAAACTAAAAATATATTCTTTATTAATAGCAAACGGTCGTATGTTTTTTTTTTTTTTTTTTATACGGATCGTTCACTTGGCATTATATGATGATATTGTTTAGTTATATAATACATTGCAATTTACAGTGCAGTGTAGTGTTTGTCACTGAATGGTTTTAGTTTATTAGAAGAATGGATGAGAAATTAATAAGTGGCTCGAGAAAAAAAAGACTTGAGCGACTTGAGAGAAATGTTCACGAGTAAGTAACGTGTATAATAACCGAATTTAATCGTTCAGGAGCCACAGATCTATCTACTATATCTATGCTCTCTTTATGATCTTCCTTAGCCCGTGTCCTTTTTCTGCTAATGTAAAAATAAATCCCATTTCCTCTAAATTTTTACAAATTAAGAATATCTGATATACTAATCTTTAGAGGATTCCCATCTTAAGGTAAAGAGGATCCTTTTGTCGCCTACTTTAGAACAGAGTATTCTAAAAATAAGTGAGAAATTTTTAAAGTGAGAATACAATTTTTTCATGCGCAGCGCGCTTAAGTACGCGTAGCCGCTCTCGCATCGCTACGTACCTATGTAAGGGGATGCACAAGAGGCGGAGAAATTCTCGCGACGTAAATGGAGACGAAGAATCCGATCGAAGGAGTGCGTCTCCCTGGCGCCGTTGCGTCTCTGCGTAGTCGAGACGATAGTCTGAGAACGTGCCGTCGCAGAGCGTCCGTTTACTTAAGAGTTCGCTTCTCCAGGAACGCGAAGGGGCGCGGGCGAAGGGAGAGCGAATAGACAGATAGAACGGACGGATAGATGGAGAACAAACCGCCGCAGTCTTACGAAAATGCACTTGTTTTCAGCGACTGCCGGACCCCGGATAATCGATAGCGTTGTTGTTACAAGCTCCGACGACGGACACGTGACCGGTTCTTCCCGCGAGCACACGTCTGTCGAGAACGCGTCCTGCCTTTAACTTCAATCTCATTTCATTTTATGTGCCAATATATATATATATTTAATTTATCAACCTGAAATCTCCTATGATTGCATAATCTACGCAAGCCAACTTTTACGGATTTGAAAACTGCACAATATAAAGGCGTCTTAACGTATCCGCCCGCTTCGGATCAGGCGCACCGCCGGGACTCGCCGACTGGCGATGTCGACGACCGGCTACGCTACAGAGAAGCGGAGTTTTCACGATCGAGATAATATCAAGCATTCGAGTCATGGATTTCCCGAGAGGAAGAGCCGCGTTGCGCGCGGCTAAAAGGTACGCGCAACGCGATCGGTTCATGGATTCGACGTCTCCTCCCCGGGGAGACAAACGCCGAGGCGAAGAAGCAGCGCACACGCGGCTGGAGGAGATGGACGGGAAGCGACAGATAAAAGGAGAAAAATCAAGAGAGACGGAAAAGGCCGGTGGGGAACGCTGGAAAAGGATCGACGAGCGCAAAGAAGTGGAAAAGAGAGAGGAGTAAAGGACACTATTCGGACCAAAAGAGAGAGAGAAAGCGCGCGCGCAAGAGAGAGAGAGAGAGAGAGAGAGAGAGAGAGAGAGAGAGAGAGAGAGAGAGAGAGAGAGAGAGAGAGAGAGAGAGATCAGCAGCGAGAGTCCGAAAGGAATTAGATTTGCTCGACGCTAGCCAAGCGCGACGGACAGAATGCAACGCAATCCGCTGGTAATTCGAAACGCGTTCCTCGGAAACACGGGGAATTATTCCTTTGGCGCTGCTGTTGCTCGCTGCTGCTACTATTACTGCCTCGACGAGATCCTACCTCCGTTACCTCACACAGCCTCCGTTTCTCTGTATCTAGGGAAGATGACCGGACAAATCGCTCGTCCTAGCGTTTCGCTCCGCGTCTCGACGCGTATCGATCCGATCGTCCGAGGTGGACATTCGAATGTCCGATGACGTGACGATGAAACGATTAATCAAATACCGTAAGTAGCTGGCCCTCACTTTTAATATACGAGAGATTCATGGCTGTACCTGTTCGACGCATATTTTCATGGTTTAATCCTTTTGTCAATGCATAATTTTTCACCTTTCCATGAATATATGGATATCCGGGTGTGTTTTCGACACATTGCACTCTGTGACAATTTCTTCATATCAGCTGATAAGCATCGAACATTCTTTTCCGTTATATTTTCCGAGGAGGTTTCCGAATACGAGCCCTTTGTATTTTGTTTCGGGCGGAGAAAAGTTCCGATACATTTTTAACATTTAAAGTTGGGTATCCGGTGTCCGTTCATTGACAGAAGGGTAAAATCGTTAATTAAAAGTAATTGAATTTTATCGTATTTAATTACTCGACACAGACACAATTGCCATATGTGATGTCTATATGTGCGCAATTGAATGTACATGATGATTCATTAAATAATACGGATAATAGAAATAATAATTGTCATTTTTATCTATGGAAATGATTTCTACTTTCTCTTCGAGACGCACGATATTATGCTTCTTTCGATAAAGAATCCTATGACTTTCCGACAACGTTCCGGCAAGACTTTCGACAAGAAACCGCGAAAGTGAAACAGCTCGAGTCGAGAGATAACCGATTTCCTCGTACAAATTGATCGAGCGAACAAAGCAATCTGGTTAACCGCCATGCTCTTCATTTGCGAGTCCTTGCAGACATCTGCGAAGGATGCGTTAAAGTTTCCTTTTCGTATAACTCAAGAGATCGAGAGATCTCGCCAGAAGCGCCGAGGTCAAGTAAGCATAAGTGCTTAGAGTCTAAACAACCGAGCGCTCGCTAATTGTCTAACGAAATCGATTCTAATTAAGTTCTAGTCTATACGCGAGGAACAAATCCGATCCTTGTTGTGTTTCTTAATACATTTATATATAGTGATGATAAACTCTTACGATCTATCGAAACGATCAAATATTTTACGCTATGTGTATAAGATACAACGAAGAAATTGTATTCTCGAAGTAAGAGAGAACTGTATACCTACTATAAAATCTCTCTTAACTTAATTTAATCCCTCTTAAATATTCTTAAGTGTTTCTGGAACATCCTCTACAACTAAGAATATATTCTTTATTAATAACAGTCGTATGTTTTTTTTTTATGCGGACCTGTAAAATAATGTACTTTTTTGTTAATGTAAAAATAAATCCCATCTCGTCTATATTTTTATAAATTAAAAAATGGGAAATTCTTAAAAAATGAGAATACAATTTTTTTCAGTGTACGTTTTCTTTAAGCGCGATCGGATCGCGAATTCGACGATGAATTCTCCCTTACATTCTCGACCCTCGAATTTGTAAATCTGAAAGTGCGAAATGGATTTTCACGAATATCCGAGAATTTCCGCGAAATCGCGAGGTCGATTAACGATACGCCAAGAGTGGCAAATCGTAAAACGGCCTGTTATAACCACGTTACATTGCATAGTTACATAACCGCGGTGCCGCGCGACGCTAATAAAATCAGCCGGTTCATTAGCTCAAGGGACACAATATTATATATACTTCCGACTTTATCGCCCCGTCTCGCAAACTTGAGAAATTCCCTCGAGCATCGGAGAGACATCGGGCCGCGTCGAAAAACAGGTTTTCGTGTCTATTGCCGCTACGCGCGTTGATTAAGTAATTACCACAAATTGGATTGAACGCGCGGGCGCGCGTTACAACATAATATTAATTAGCATTCAATTAATTACAGTTAATCGATTCGGATCGCGCCGCGCGGGTTCCCTCGCGTTTATCTCGACTCGATACCGATCTCTCTCTCTCTCTCTCTCTCTCTCTCTCTCTCTCTCTCTCTCTCTCTCTCTCTCTCTCTCTCTCTCTCTCTCTCTCTCTCTCTCTCTCTCTCTCTCGTGTGTGCGCGTGTGTGTGCGTGTGTGCGTGCGTGCGTGCGTGTGTGTGTGTGTGTGTGTTGTGTGTGTGACACTATCTCGAGTCTCCTTGTCGGCGGTAAAATCGCCTCGCGAGTGCTCTTTCTCGTAACGGAGCCCGGCCGGATACTTATATGCGGCAAACTAAGCGCTAATGACGGCGTAAATGTTACCGATGTATCGCGCGATATTCGATCGCCCCGTCGAAACCTACCCATAAATTAAGACGCGGTAACGAGAGATGGTTTAGCTGGCGTAACCGGAGATCTTGCGGCGCGCGCGTTACGCGCGCATTAAGTCCGAATCAGGCGATGGCTCGCTTTATAATGGAATAGAATAGATGTTCGATATTAATAATATTCGGGCTCGAAGAGATCCGCGACCCATTTGACGGAAATAGATTCTGCGATTCTGCAAAGTGACTCGCTACTTTTAAAGGCACGACCCCTGTTTCGAATTCTCATCATCGTAAGCTCTTCGGGAATTTCTGAATTTTGCTTCGATCATACAAAGATGGAATTTTAATAGAAGGGAGGATCACATTCGTGTCATACGTGTTTTTATAGAAATGACTAAGATCATCTTTCGTTCTCAGATATAATCCGGTTTCTGCATATTTCTCTGTGTATATTAAAAAACTATTCTTTAATGATTTATTAAAATATATTTATATATAAAATTTATATCTATATCAAATATATAAAATTCTCAATTATTTAGTATCCATTAATCTCTTGCATATTGTATATTATATTTATGTAAAGTTATATTTATATAAAATATAAAAAATTCTTATATAAAATATATTTATATAAAATTTGTATCTATATCAAATATAAAATTCTCAATTATTTAGTATCCATTAATCTCTTACATATTGTATTATATTTATATAAAATTATATTTATATAAAATATAAAAAATTCTTGTATAATATAATATATTTATATAAAATTCTATTTATATAAAATATACTTATATAAAATATAAAATTCTTAATTATTTCTTATGCGTTAATCTCTTTCATATTGTATTATAATTTGTAAAATATTCTACGAGCTTCTTGTATAAAACGACATAAAACACAATATGTGTATGGTATTAATTCACCTCTCTCATACTCTCGTGAATTTATATAAAATCACATTTCTCAGTTTTCAACGAATATCGCGCCGTCCAACAAAAGAAGTCGACGCGAGCGAGCACTTTATGTACATCTAATATCATTGTGTAATAGCGCGGTGGGGCAAACCGCCGCAAAGAAACCAACTGAAATTTAACTTCATCACCGCGGCCTTCTGCCATATCCCGGTACGTACATACATACGTACGTACATATGTCAAACCATGTGGCCGTGCCAGACTAGACGGAATAGTGTGTGGCTGCTACACATTTAGTGTATTTTTACACCGCGCTCTCGTTACGCTACTACGATGTCCCTTCGACCCTCTCTCTCTCTCTCTCTCTCTCTCTCTCTCTCTCTCTCTCTCTCTCTCGTTTCCTTTCCTCTCTTCCGCCGGCGCTTCTCTCCCGTTTCCTCCTCTGTATATACGTGTGTGTGTGTGTGTGTGTGTGTGTGTGTATACCAGGTAATTGGGTGTGAAATGAAATCTAACGAAAACCCTTTTAGGCGTGTGCACAGTCGCTCGGCTGTCGGAGCAGAGTAGCCCAGCATCATCCTCCCCCCCTTTTCTCCCCCGCTCTCGATACTGCACACCTACGCTTTTCCTCCTGTTCTCCATCCGCTACCAGAAGCGATAAACGTCCTGTGTGTATCACGATCGCAGCCAGGTGAGTGTATCACGTCAGAGGATGTAGAGGAAGTGGAGGCGGGGGAAGGGAGGACGTAAACGCCGAGAGAGAGAGAGAGAGAGAGAGAGAGAGAGAGAGAGAGAGAGAGAGAGAGAGTGCACAGACGGTTCACGATCAAATAGTTTCCATTTTTTGTCAGCACCGACACCCGCCCTTTCTCATCTACTCGTGCCGCCGCCGCCGCCCGAGCAACAGAATATTACGGGACAATGGTTAAACCTCCTCTCTCGCGCCCATCGCTCTAACCTCCTCCTCCTCCCTCTCCCTCTCTTCCCCCCCCCCGCCACCCTCTCTTTGTCCGCACTTCTCTTTCGCTGTCTATTCGCGTAATACGTAACCCGTTCTTGCTGGGCTCTCGCGACGCGACGGACGCGGCAAAGTCGGGCTACGTGAAACGCATCCCGAAAACAACACATCGTCGGATTAATTCCCGTCCACGACACCGACGAACCACGTCGGGGAGAGAACCGTATGTAAGAAAGCACCGGCGGATATCGTCGTGACCGCATCAGCGACCGTTTTCTCGAAGAGAGATATAACGGAGAAAAACGAAGAGGCGAGACAAAAGGAATCATCTTGCGTTATATGTTGTCACGATGTTTCGTTCGGCACTCTATGCGCGCGTGCTCTTTCTTTTGTCAAAAATTTATGCTCGTAATTTAATGTCTAAACCAAGTAACGATGGGCACAATATATGAAATATTATTTCTTATTATTATTATTCTTATTATGATATATTCTTAGCGTTTCTCGAATCCTAGAAAATGAAACTTTGATCATTGGATTCGACTACGATTTTTAAGTAGGTACATATTGAATGTTCTCCGTATATATACTCCGCATTTTCTTCCATCCGCAAATTGTTTGAAAAAAAAAAAAAATAAATAAACAATCTAACCTGTATGCTGAAACAATAGCGCCGCAAAGTTGCGAAATTAATATTTTATTAAGAACACACGGATATACAAATTTACATCCAAAGTCAAGGAATTATTCTCTGAAGGAATTATTTTCAGGCAACGTTTCGGTTTTTGAACCCTCTGTCGTCTGGGCTAATTGCGAAATGTTTCATACTTGTTCCCAGCATTTTCCTCTCCTATTTTCTCTCGGCGAAAAGCGCACCCCGTGAATTACATCTCCCCGTCTTATACCTTCGACGACGCCGTTTGCCTAAAATAGGTCACACATACACATTTTACGCGCGCGCAAGGAACGCGTAAAAGTTTATACGACGATGCACCGTCAATATGTTTCGCCATTTTTGGAAAAATCTCCGATAAGCCTTGCGGCGCATGTGCACGCCAAAAATTACTCCTTTAAAGCACAAAGAGCTCCCGCCATTACTGGCCATTACTATACTATACAGCATATTGTGTAAGTCTTACGCCTATACGAAATTCATATCAAATCTGAATCCCTCTCTATCGGTTTCCAATATCGCACACTGAAATAACTTGATTCGGTAGTTTGATATACATTTGCAACCGCATATTTTAAATTAATTTTAAATTAATTTTAATTATCCCAAAATTATGTATTTAAAAAATGCTATGCGAAACGTTTAGGTATAAAATGCGCGCTTGGCAATTATTAATACTGACATAAAATGTATTACTGTATAACAGCGTTTATAAATAAAAAGAATATTATATTAATTATATTAAGAATATTATAAATATAATTAATATAATTCTTATTATATATATAATGAGAAGAAAACCCTGAAGTTTGTTTAGTTTGATATTTTGAAGCGCAGAGAGAAATGCTGTTGTGAAGAAGATCAATTCTCGATAAAGTGAACTTTTATCCTGTTAACGTCACATTTATATCGTAAAGAATATTGAAAGGCTTCTCGGAGAGAAGAATGGACGCAAGAAGCATCGGAGAGCGAGCGGCGAAGTTTTATGCGTGTCGACCCGCAACGCGGCTTTTAACGCAATCGTGAACATGTCTCGAGCAGGGAGATGCGACCGAAGAGAACGAAGTCGGGAGAACGAAACCTCCGGTCAACCCGGAGGTTTGCTTTATTGGCTCGTAAAACGACGAGAGAGCGGAAGTCAGCAGCCTTTCCAGCGCGCAGAGTATATACGTACGGATAGTGCAGCTTTTACGCGTATATTTGTTTGTGCGACTCTCCAATTACGTTCGGGTTTCAGAGAGAGAGAGAGAGAGAGAGAGACGCGTGTAAGAATGGACAACGTTGCATAATCACACGTCTCTACCGAGAGGGACCGGCAAGTGGGACATGAATCATTGCGAGCGGAGAGTGCATCGTTCGTCCAGAAGCTAAATCCGCCGTTCAATTTCAACGGCTATACGGACGCGACTATAAATTTGCATAACCATCGCTGTCGCCTACGTCGTTCGCGTTGCTCGAGTGTATGTGCGACTACTGTAGATCGTTTATATATATTTTCAATCGAGCAATTTGAACGCACGGAGATTAAGTGTAACACATAAATCATGTTTATTTATATATACCAATAATAGTACGTAATGATATTCATATGAGAAAGACGTTATACTCTTTATTATATTTTGGTAATTATAATTCAAAAGTGAAGCTTGAATATCCACAAGCAAAGGGTTAATTCAGAGCCACCGTACGTTTCGGACCATCATCAGCTGCTAAATCCAGATAAAATAAGTATTAAGCGTGGATTATTTAATTAATCTATTTAATCAAATATTTCTGGCACTTTTCACAGCTATAACTGTCAAAGTCGCGATGAACGAACGGATCTTTTGGGGATGAAGAGGAGGGATGTGAAAAATAAGTTGCCAATCGTCACGCGACGCGCAGTCTCCTTTCTTATCCGACATAAGAACATTCGTGAATCTTTGTCTCGAGAGATCCATGAAATGCCACCGTTTTTGTCAACGTCGAGAGGTAGCAGTATCCGTCGTGGATTTCGAGGCCAAATTTCACTATTTTTCGCCAACGTGCGTTGCGCTCGAATTTATCGTGCAAAAAAAGTCTGCGCGAGTTTGAGTCTCTTTCTCACTTTCTATTCTGTGATGCGTAACGATCTTGCGTCGATAATCCATGTAATGATTGTCGAGAATAAGAGATCTGATAGTAGAAACTAAATCGCCACATCTTATTGTTAGCGTGAAATATATATTCTAATTTAAAATTATAATATAAATGCCATTTTTTAATGACATCGAAAAAAAATGGTATTCTCGAAATACTGTATATTATAAAATCCCTCTTAACAGATATTCTTAATTTCGTCTATATTTTTATAAATTAGGAATATCCGATACTAATCTTAGAGGATTCCCTTCTTAAGAGGATTCTTTTGGCGCCAATCTTAGAGCAGGATATTCTAAAAATAAATGGAAAATTCTTAAAAGACGAATACAATTTTTTTTCAGTGCAATATTGATATTGTAACAAACAATAAATTTTAAATAAAAAGAAAAAATTTCAAAGTTACAAATTGGAATGTGACAACATAAAATGCATAGCTTCATCTTCGTGGTCCTGAATTATAATCGTAGCGAGATCGCAGACTCGCGGTGGATATCTATTCAGAATGGAGCCCCGGATGAATGGAAAATTCCAGCCAAGACTAGACGGTTCGCCATAACTCCGCGATTCTAGGAGCGCGGAGGATATTCTTTATCACTCTCGTCGCTGTTATCTTACTACCGGTGTCGGTAATAAACTCGAAATCTCCATCGATCGGACGAAATATCTCTATCGCTCTCTCTCTCTCTCTCTCTCTCTCTCTCTCTCTCTCTCTCTCTCTCTCTCTCTCTTCTTCTAGTCTTTCGTCTTCCTCACTATTCTTCCTTCATCGAGCCGAGTGCTTGCACCTGTGCAGCCTTTCTTCGAGAAAATCGCCGAGCCGGCGTGATTGCGCTCGTCATAACAGCGAAAAATAAAAAATGGCTGCCGGCTAACAGTAATGAGCTGCGTGAGAGATGCACAGAAACGGATGATTCGATAATATTCAGATTAAAGAATTTTCTGGTCTTCTCTTCTTCTTTTTCGCCGAAAAAAAAAACCTCTCAATTGTCATTATACGTTTTCAACTATTTCTGTTCTGCACTTATTAGCAAGCAATAATCAGTCCTGCTCATATACTATGCTAAGCGCGATAACATCATTTGGGAGAGAATTTCGAACAAAAATATCATGTTTAGTAATTCAATCGGTCGCCCGAATCGCGACCTGCCGGATATTTATCTCTCTGTCGTTTAGCGAAATAACCTCGTTTTCAGCCGTATTAATTGGGTCGGACCGCCGCGTTAATCTTCGCGCGATGATTCGACAATCAGCCCGCGCCGCCGATCGTCATTAAATCCGCCAGCCATCGGTTCTCGTCGCCGATTCAGAAATAGGTCCTTCGCAGTCGTCGATTGGTCGCCGGACCGGGGCTGCCATTATTGATAGCGACGTATATAAACAGCTACGCGGAATGAACGATAAAATCGATACCTTCAGACATCGCGACAAATAATGAAAACCACGCCATCAACGTGTCGAGCTTTGAAAGCGGCCCAAGCTGGCCCAGAACGAAAGAATTGCATTACGCCTGGCGGCTCTTCTCTTCTGTTTAAATGCTCGTTACGCTGAAGCGCTCAAAGTGGTTCTCTCATAAAGTGGCAGGAGAATCTGACATTCTGCTCGTTACAGCTCGAACAACGTTACGCGCGACGTTTTCCGAAAACGAATACGAACGAACGCGAGCGACGACCGGACGAAAGAACTCATCGGCGAGTTTTAATCTGATTTCGCTCGCTATATATATTTGTATATGTATCGCGCGAAATCCAATTGCCGATTCCGAGACGATTCCGTTCGACTTGCCGCGAAAATCGATGGAATCAAGTTCAATATGTACTTAAAAATCCGAGTCGAATCCAATAATCAAGTTTCATTTCCTAGGATTCGAATAATATTCATAAATAATATTTTATATATTGTACTTGCCAAGTAATATAATATATCTATTTTATTTTACATATGTAACCGGTGCATCTTCAGCTGTGCCACCGTTGCAATCGCTGTTTCGTACATTGCCTATACCGCCTATGGTTATACGCGTTTCTGCACTCGGTAATCGCATCCGTTTTCTCCCCGAAAGCTCTCTCCCTGCGTGCCTCTTGCCGTCTCATTCACGCTCGCTCTTGGATCGCCGCGGAACCGTGAAAGAGAAACGGAAAGGTGGCGGAAAAGGTATGGGCGCGAGAAAGGAAGAGCGACGAGGAAAAAGCGTCACCGAGGGTAAAAGTCGATAGATCCCGTCTTACTTTATGTAGGACAAATCGAGGGACGGGAGATCAATGAATGAGCAGAAATGTCGTTTCGAGAGCTCATTGGAAATAGCCGTGTATAATTCAATTATCTTTTTGACTCTTTCTCTCTCTCTCTCTCTCTCTCTCGATCTTTCTTATCGCGACAGCTAAAATTATTTAGACAGAAAATCTTGATTGTTTTCAGAGAACTCTATGATTCTCCTGAAAAGAATCGTTATTTGCAAACTGAAAAACTTGACATTCTTATTGCTACAGGCAAGATTGTTGCTATACCCAACGTTAAAAATTGATACTTGTCTATAAAGTGAGAAAAAAATAGAGCGGTACAGTAGAATAACTCTATTTCTACTTTTGTCGAAAGTAGGGAAATAAAAATGAGGGAAAATAATTACTGTGACATAATACTCTTCCATTACAGACGAGTGAAGAGCGAGTGAAAGAAGTACGATTGAATTCATTTGTCCCATAAATAGCAGAAAATATATAGCGTACATGGGCAGAGAGAGGAGGTCAGCTAAAGTTAGCCGAGTAATACCTAACACAGTCGCCAATTATCCTCGACGCGCGATGGAATATTCTCTCTTACAATAGACTTGCTGCGAGCAAACGGAAGAAGACGGTGTCCATGGCGACGTTTACCTTGGAATCAGCGGATGGACTCCGATATGGTTCGTCCCTATGTAACGCTCCTATAATAGCGGAATGTTGTCTCAAGCGAGAGAGGTGACGTTTCAATTACGCGATTCCCCCATCGTTAACGATTGCAAAGCGAGACGCGGCGCGTGGAAGCGCGCGAAACGTCATCGTCGTTCCGGGATTCGTGTTTGAGAAAAACGCGGATACAAGCGCGACACAAGCGTTAAAGGATGGGGGAGGGGGGAGGGGGGTCCAATTGCCGCTCGTTATAAATTTCCCAAGAAATCCTCTCTTTCGGCGACGACCGTCGATTGCCGAGAGAGCGTGCGAGAAAGGCGAGTCCGATCGGCAACACACAGTCGACACGCTTCTCGCACACCTGTGCTCCTGGGGGTTACGGATAATGGCCGGTTGTTCCGACCCCTACGGACAAGACCGGTAGCCTCTCCCTCCCCCCTCCCCCCTCCCCCCCTCCCCTCCCCCTTTCCCACGTGCACGCCCGTCTCGCAAAGCTTACTCCCAGCGAGATAACACAACGTGTACACACACGTGGTGCGTCGCGTCGCAAGACGCGGGGAGGTTAGCATTCTCGGTGGAATCCCACTCGCACTCGCTTATGTATGCTCGCAGCATCTGTTGGTACAAGACGGACGTTTCCCGCATCGCGTTACAATCAACGTTACGCTACGAGTATTTAGGCTAATGTTATGTCCTAAAGCGTTGGGGGGGGGGGGGGGGATCTTTGGAGGATCGATGCTACGTGAAATCTCTACGTTTCTTTAACCCTTCTGTCGATGCATAATTTTTCACCTTTTCGACAATGTATATTGATACCAACGACGTATTTTTGCAGACACATTGCACTGCGATAATTTCTTTACAGCAGCTGCTGGGGCATCGAACATTCTTTCCCGTTTGTATATTTTAGGAGGTTTCCGAATACAAAGATCCTTTGTATTTTGTTTCGGGCGGAGAAAAGTTTTCGACATTTTTAATATCGAAGTTACTTTGGGTACCCGGGTACCCCCGGTTCATTGACAGAAGGGTTAATTGCACTTCTCTTCCCGGTATAATATTGATCCGCCGCGATTCCATGATTAGATTCCATGATTAGATATTATTCGCAGGTAGCGGTTAATTAAACAACTTATTATTTTCCTTCATCCATCCATTTATATTTTCAAAGAAATACTTAATATTTATATTTTCGAGAAAACTTTCCTGGTCGTTAAAAGGTAAAAAAAAATAAAAAATAATAAAAATTATATGTACCTATCCTAAATTTCGTTTTTACATTTCGAATATTTCATGCCATTTTTTTAAAGAATTCCACATAAAAAAAAATATTGCTTAAAATTTATTATAACCAGAAAAATGTAAGAAACGGCATGTTATACATGTTGAAGACGATAAATTTTTTTTCGGCAACGATTGCAAAGACTTGCTAGACAATTGTCGGTAATTCTTACCGTCTTTATGAAAGTGCGAAGAATAAATACAGTACCGCGCTGTAATCATCATCGCTCTGTGGAACATTTCTCTTATCATCGTCCCTGAGGGAACGATCATAAGTCTTACGACTTTGATTGTTTTTTGCATCGGATGAAATTTCTAATAAGCAAAGACAAAAATTGATTTGCCAATGATGCGCATTCCTAAATTAAACTCTTTTCTAAAATTTTGTTTAAACCTTATATTTCTAAAAAAAAATGGAACTTATACATTTTTCGTACAGTTGAAAAAGTGATGAAAAGTTTCGTAAAACACACAATTTTCATTCTTTTAAACGTGCATTTAAATCAGTTTGTGGATATACACGCGCCCTTCAAATTATCGCGTAATAAAGTATTACGCAAACCAGTCTGGAAAAAGAGAGATAACTTTCGCTTTATAACGTAATTTGCACTATTAAAAGATAAATTTTGTATTTTGTGTAGCCGTATTATGTGCTTCGCGAGACGAGAGCAACAGCAATTTATTTACACGACACGTTCAATGTGTGCGTTCCTATTTTAACGATCAACGATACGAAATGATACGGAAGAAAAGTTTCACTTTCGAACTCTCAATTAATTCACTCATTTCCAATAATTATTACTTGATCATACGTTAGCGCAAACATTATCGGAAAATGACTGAACGACATCATAAAGTTACTCTCAATCGCCGGACGCTCGCACGCAACTCTGTTAACTAGTTCAGAGTGCTTTTCTCAGAACATATTGATTCATGGATGTAGGGTCAACATTTATCCGTACTACGGATACTCTTATTAAGAAATTATCGATCAGATTGCGCTGTCGGAGATTCTCGAGGCCGCGTTCTTGAGAATTTTTCTTTCCAAGATTAATTCGACTTATTTTTTCATTAATTTCATTATATTGATAAATACTCGAGGAGAGAGGGAGAATAACGGACGCCAATTTTTACAAAATACGGTAAATATTTTCTTTTATAAAAAAATCAATATTTCTTTTATTTGACAAATTTTTAAATAATAATTTTGCACTCTAATATCTATTTTTTAATACTTCGAAAAATTGCTTCAAATTCCAGCGGAGAAAAACGAACTTGTCGAGAACTAATATTCTGTATAATATTTGAGACATACCTATTGAATTTTGACATATGATCTCTGAGAATGTAAAAATTCTAAATTTTTATCTTCTTAATTTAGCACGAAAAAGAGCGACATATCTTTGTAAGCTGTATTTCTAGAAAACTCAATCGCTCAACGTTGATTTCGCGATAAACATGATATCGAAATTCTTGTACGGTTGAGAAAATGGTTTCAGCGATATAAAAATTTGAAAGTGAAGAAAAAAAAGAGGGAAACGAGAACAGGCATATGACCGGTCGAAGTTTTGTGGCATTCGTGATACAATTCCGCGCAACTTTGTGACCCAACTTTTATTCCCAACGAAGTTCACCTTCGTTTCGCCGTTTGCTAGAGAGAGAGAGAGAGAGAGAGAGAGAGAGAGAGAGAGAGAGAGAGAGAGAGAGAGAGAGAGAGAGAGAGAGAATCGAGGAAGGAGAGAGAGGAAGAATATATCTTGGAAAATGCGCAACAGAGATCTCGTGTCTTTGTCTCTCTCAGGTTTAAATACAAGACTGATCTCTCTTTTCTTTTAACTTTGGATAAAATTATCGGTATAATTATTCTTATCTCGTTATACGAGATGTATAACGAAACAGAGAAGTGACAAAGTTACTTTTGAATATACAGAGTTCTCGGGAAAATTTGAGAGTTGGCTTCTCTTAAGATATATATTTCACGAGACTTTATCTTACACTCGTCTTCAATTTTCTATATAGAATATATATAGCGTTAAATTAAAATTCACGAAAAAAAATCAAATAAAGAATCCGTATTTTATCATCCATTTGCGTCTCGGCAAAAAGTTTTGATTCATTCACAGATCATTTCATATATTTCCAATATCCAATATCCAAAAATAACCAATCGAAATGAATACAACATCCTCCTCTCGTAATCATTAACAAATATGAGCTTGCAAAGGTACACATATGTGCGACGCGTAAAACATTTTGCAAACTTTAACCATCTACCTCTTATCTTCGGCCGAAGCTTATCCGGCGAGATTCGCGTTGCATAACGCGAAAAGAGGGGGGGGGGGGAGAGGGGCACCGATGGAGAAGGTGAGATAGGGACCCAGAAGGAACCCGGTATTTCTGAAATCGCCGTGCCTATGTAATGAACGTATAGCGCGTATGCGCATCTTGCTGTGGCGCGAAGTTAATACAGGTGCATTCTTCTTCTCTCTCTCTCTCTCTCTCTCTCTCTCTCTCTCTCTCTCTCTCTCTCTCTCTCTCTCTCTCTCTCTCTGTCTCTCTCTCTCTCTCTGTCTCTCTCTCTCTCTCTCTCTCTCTCTCTCTCTCTGTGTGTGTGTGTCTCTCTCTTTCTCTTTCTCCGCTCTCTCCGCGTCCCTTTTCCGTCCCTCGCTACGCTTCCACCGCTCTCTCGCTTCTTCTTGCCTCACAATAAGGAAGCAGTGGCGCGGGTCGACCTTCAAAGATTGCCGGTGCTGGGCAGTGCATGATAATTATCATCGTGCGCGCGCGCACGCGGGCACGAGCGCGACCGGCGCGCACGTTGCATCCTCTCGCTGCACGCCGTTGCATCGCGCAATAGGCCTCTGTCCTTTTCCGCGTGCGCAGGAGCACCGTGCAACGCGGATTTATAAACCGAATTCTCACGCACTCCTCTGTACTCGCGAACTTTCGCAAATATATTAAGCCAACTTACAATTTGTTGGGGTCCCCTGACTAGTGTCAATTTCATGTAAAACAATATAATTCTTTTGAAAAAGGTGCTCTCTTTAAAGAAGATGTACTTCTTTTTATTTTTCTCTTAAAGTACTTGAAATGGAAAATTTTACTTTATGTATACCTGTACGATTTAATCGATTAAAGCACAAAGTTATTGGGAGACGTCACAATTCAGAATTATAGAAAAACAAATATATTTATAAATAATAAAATATATTTGTTACAAATATATTTTATTTTTATTCCTCGGCCTATCCAAATAATTCAGAATTATAGAAAAACAAATAGATTTAGAAATATATTTACAAATAATAAAATATATTTAAGTTACAAATGTATTCTATTTTTATTCTTTCGTCTAAATAAGTAACGCGCATGGTACATCTTACCGAAAGTTTGTGTGTGTGTCTGTGTGTGTTTTGTATCAAGAATTCGCGCCGGGAACACGGCGTTGCACCCGTTGCAAAGACGGTTACGGTTCGCAACGCATACGTTCTCACATGTGAACGCACGCGTGCGTCGAACCGCTCTCTCGCCGTTCCTATTTAGAGTCCGCGCTGCACAAGACGCGATCCGAATCGAAGAGATCCGCCGAAACATCCGTTAGATTGGATCCGCGCGAATTCGGAACGATATTCCGACTGGCACGCTCATTTGTATTAATCGCGCCCGATTTATCTTGTCCGACGCGGCTTCCGATATTCGCTCTAAATAAATAAAACTTTCAGCTGTCGGAAAGTTTCGAAATGGTGAAGCGGACAAATGAAAATTCCGAAATGTGTCATCTAACATATTCTGTACGGAAAAAAAAAAAAAAAAAAAAAAAAAAAACTGATGCAACCGTACAGAATAATTAAAGTAAATATAAACCTGTCAGACATAAAGTTGAGTAAAGTGAAAGGAATAAAAAAATCTATGCTCTCTTCCTCTCTCTCTCTCTCTCCAAATTTATGTAGCTTCAGCAGTAAAAATGGAATAGAATAAATATATCAGCATTTTACGAGAGTTTATTGCACGATATAAATCTGTATCGCGCGATAGATGAACAGCAGGATGCAAGGTTTACTCTCGATGATGCGAGATTTGTGTCGATAAGTAAAGGCAGATGATCAAATATTACAGGCAGCGCGCGGCTGAGCACAAGAGGTCGAGGAATCTCCGGGAATCTCAAACACAGAAGAGCGGCGGGAGAGTCGACCGTTGCAATTTCGTCCGGGATTTACTGGCGGGTGCATATTACTTTTCGCGGAGGAAATTCCAGAGTCTAACGTCCCGCTCTCCTGACGTGCATACCATAATGATCGCCTCGGTTTTTGCCACGAACGAAAGGATCTAAGCCGGTGTCGATGGTATACGACACCGCACGGAATTTTCTCCGGCTCTCCTTCGCGCAGCGACTCTTTACCAACCGTTAAATCGTTTACAACCTTCGTACCTTGTAAATGAAGGCTGCTGCGTCTTAACCGGCCCTCCCCTGTGTGTCCGCGTCTCTTTACTCCGGGTTAAATGACAGGCGGCCGGAAAAAGAAACAGAAAAAAACGATATTCCGCACGATCTATATCTATACCAAAAGATCCGCAGAATCGCAGAAATTATTACTCTTCACCGAAAAAAAATTGTATTCTCGAAGTAAGAGGACTGTATACTATAAAATCCCTCTTAACAGATATTCTTAAGTGTTTCTGGAACGTGGGCTGTATTACGATACTAATGAGTTCTATCGACGTGAAAAAAGGAGATCGCGGAGAAGAGAAAAAAAAAACAAAGCTCATGATGGAAAATATGATAATCGAAAAATTCGCGAACGGCATTCCACACATCAATGAACGAATCTGAATATTTCTTTTTCTTTTGCAATTAAATGTACGAGATCATATATATATAAGAACATATTAATTTGCTCGATATGTTGAAGTAATGTTTGGCGAGTATATTAAATGTTATTTCCCATATCCCATGTGTATATGATAATCAATTTGCAGGCAGGTTTATGGTTTATGGTTTCATCTTTCTATCTTCCGCTCGTGACAGCGGAAGTCAATCCGGATCTATCGCGTGAAGTTAGCAGAAGGTGGCCGCGGACCTCGGTTGCTAAGTCCGAGGAATTACGGTCTTCCTGTACTTCGCGAACGATGCGTATCTACTTCACCCATCTCATAATTTCCAGGGAGGCTAATTGCTCACGCACTGCAAAATGCGCGGATATACGTGGGAGGAAGTTAGTTCGAAGCATCGGCTTGAAATTAATTTTTCAAGATGGTGGATTGCGCATACACACACACACACACACATACATTTTGCATCACGTTCGCGCGCGATGCGCATAATTACGAAAAGGGGCAGCTGTAACGCACTTGTCCCGACAAAAAAATTATACGTCTACTCGATAATTGTCGAAAAGGTCTCTAATTACTTTCGGTTGGCGGTACACAGCGGTAAGTTTGATCCATTTAATTATGCGAGTTTGCGCATGTATTGTTTAATTATTCATCCCGCAACGGAAATCGCGCGCCCGCCTTGTTACACCTCGCGCGCGTCATGTGTATTCCGCTGAAAATACCTAAATCTTGTCAACGCCAATCACTGTAACTTTCCGTTAATAATTTTTTAGCGCGAGCTGCTGCTCCAGATTCTAGCTAAATTTGCTATTATTACTACTACTATTATTAGTAGTATTGCTAGTATTACCAACACACACACACACACACACGAACGAGTCCGTCCGGGCAAGATGCATTGCGCGCATCTGCGAAACTACCGGACGGACAGATATTGGCATTTGAGAATCCGCCACGAGAGAGCCACCGCGTGCGGAGGGCAAGGAAGGAGGGAAATAATTATTCCATGACCGAGTGCGCGTATCGAACGCGAGCCGAGGTCGCCAGGCGGTTATCAGGCCACAGGTCCAATCAATTACAATGTTGTGCAAAATGTAGCCTACCTGCGGACGGCGACGGGCCGGCACATCAGCGCAACTCTATCGGAAATCAATGAAATTCGCCAAAAACTACTGCTTTATTGATAACCGAGCGGTTTAAATAGCATCGTCGCGTCGCCTCTTCTCGTCGTCGACACGTTCGATATCATCGAGAGGAACGCAAATTCGACTTCAAGTGCGTCAACTCTTACCGAAATGAAATTATATATACTGTCCGAATACCGGGCGAAACACGATTAAGAGTTAAATATAAAAAGAAATTAAATTTATTTCATTTTAAAAAATTTAATTTATTTTATTTTAAATTTTATTTTATTTATTAAAATTAATTTTATTTTTTAATATATAAACGAGAGAAGGAATGCTCTCTGGTATTATGCATAATTTATGTAATATTCTTATTTGAGAGTATATAAAATATTAAAGAGAGTAAGAAGAGTAATTTTAATAGTATTTAATAGTAATTTCATTACTCTTAAATACTATGATTACTATACTATAGTTTATCATACTATACTATACTAATATTATAGTTACGAATATAGTTTGGAATTTTAAAGAGGATAAAAAAATATACTCTTTAATATTCCAAACTATTCGTGACATTTTTATTAATCGAAACGTGTAAGGACATCTAGCTACATGTCAAGCGTAAAGGGATATCGCGGGATTTATTTGTGTTCGCAAATAAATCGAAATACGTAAATGGAGAACCCGAATATTGGACAAATGCGACGGCGCATAAGTGAAAGAATCGTTCCCTATCAACGCCACTCGATCTCACAAGCGCGCGGACGATATTGCATTCTTTTTTTTCCCCCTCGCAAGTCGCCTAGCGTCTTTGTTCTCGGATTTTCAGCCAAATGATAACCGAGGGAAAAGGACGAGTTCTGACCGGCACCGGCATACGCTTCGACGAGCTTCTTCCTCGTCGTGTATGCTCATTGAACGACGCTCGCGCGCAACGAAATTCAGCAGAAAACCGTGCAGCGGTCCGCGCGAATCCCCATTTTTTGCCACAGAGAGACCGAAAGAGCGAGGGAGAGAGAGAGAGAGAGAGAGAGAGAGAGAGAGAGAGAGAGAAAGTAAGAGAGAAGGCGCGCACCACACACACTCTGACCGCTGAAAATAATCTAAAATAAGTCGCCGCTATATCGATCGGCGGTAGCCAGAAGGAAGGAGAAGTCAGCCACGCGGTAGCGTGTGTTTTGCAGCGCACGCTAACCACGCGCTATAAGCGTTGGATGTGCACGTGATGTTCAACCGCCACCCACCCTCTCGACGGGGTAGAAACCCAACCCCCGATCCGCTCACCCTTCTGCACTTTTCTCCTTGTCCCTTCGCACCCTCTCGACAAACCTTATAGCTCTCTCTCTCTCTCTCTCTCTCTCTCTCTCTCTCTCTCTCTCTCCCCCCCCCCCTCCCTCTCTCTCTCTCCTTCTTTCTTTCGTACCGTCTCGCTTTTGTATTTCGTTTATCAGGCTTAACATGCGACTTTACCTACCTCTTTACCTGGCAAGCATACATTGCGAGTGAGGATTATGACGAAAATAAATAGCTAGTAATCATACGAAATAAGGCTCGCGTCACAATGACGATCGCGCTTTAATTAGCGATTTAATAATGCGATTCGCGCATATACACAAAGGAAGAACGTTGGAAGATGCGAAAAATGTAGAAGCGAAATTAGCATTTTTTCTATCAATCATTTTTCAAATAAAAATATATATGTATATTGCAATATAACTAATTTGATTGATATTTCTACTTCTCTGCTGTTGAAAAAAATAAGCCGATTTTTAAATCTTTATACAAACAAATCTCTTGAAAAGTAGAGAAAATACAAGTTTTCAAAAGCAACCGTAACGGTTTATCGAAAACGTCCCATAAACAAAAATATGAAGGATCTATGAAGAGTAGAAGTTTCATATCTCCAATCATATCAGAACGTTATTATTTCAGATAGAACTCGAACTAGTTTATTATCCCATCTCAGAGAGTACACTTTGCTCGATGCGTGGGAGAATGAAAACTACCCCCTTGCCGTGTATAAAAGACGAAGTTCGCGTCCGTTATCCTCTGTTATCGCGATCCGCGTAATCTGTTTCAATGAATTTGGCGTTAAAGAATGCACAGCTGATTGTTTCGAAAGCACGCGCATCGGGGGTGAAAGGGGGGGAGGCTTTGTGCCGCCCGTTAAAAGCGGGATCCGCTTTTACCTCATAATCGTTACGCTCTCTCTCTCTCTCTCCCGCTGCCGTCATCATCCGCCCGCGAGCATCGAAACGGGTAATCGTACCATTTCGTGGAGAGCACGGTCGGTCAAAGTACGTAATTCGCTTACCCGCCACCGACTCAGGACCAGCACACACCGGAGAACGGGTGTGCATTAAAAATTAACGAACTGTAAAGCGACGCGTACCGCCGAGTTTCAGGGAGCGTGAGCGACGCGCGTTCGCCAGAAGGGGAAAGAGAGAAAGAAAGGAAGAAGAAAAGAAAATATATCGCAACGCGCAATGGACGCTTGAAAATAAAATCTATTAACCTTCTCGCGCGGCGCAACAATTATCGTCTGAACCAAATATAAAACGATAATCAACCATATTCTCTCGGTTGCGCGATCGTAAGAGTCTCTTTTTTTTTTTTTTTGCCGGACGCATCGCTCTTTCTTCTCGACGGACAACTTGTACTTCGGAGGATTGCGTGCGCGAGATCGTGTGAATTTGATGATTCGCGCATGAAAAAAAAAAAAGAAAAAAATTCGCGCCAAGAATGACAAATACGCCAGTCACCATCTGTCTTACAGCCTGATAGAATTAAACGCCGGGGCACACGCACCTCTGGGAAATCTAGCCTGGGAAACGCGGGGGGCGAGGGGGGAGGAGGTGCCGCCCCGCCTAACGCAGACGTAAATTACGCGGGTTCCTTAAAAGACACGGCATAAATCACGCTAACGGGGCATCAATTCCGGGACGCGAACGCGCAAAAAGTCATCGCGCAGAACGAACTATACGTTACAATTAAGCCGTGGAGAGAATCCCGGGGTACTCCCCCGGCAATTAATAATCCGGCCGGACACTTAATCACCATTTACCATGACAAATGTGCGGCGAAATGCATCCGCGCGGCCTTTCCGCGGAATGCAAGCAAGCGCGCGCGCGCGCGGGAAGCGCGTATCCTAAGACGACGGATCGGATAAGGATCTTAGCATTTGCGATTCAATCTGCATGTGTTTACTCGCGTATGCGGAAAAAAGAAAACAACACCATCGATATTCTATATATGTATAGTTTCGGGCAGAACAATGGACGTGCGATATTACGCGAAAAACGATTTGTTCTTTCGTAATTTTCTGCTTTCGTGTGTTGAGGCATGGCACGGTTATCCTTGACGATTTCAAGGGGTAACACGTGCTACTCCTCACTCTGTGATTTCGTCGAGGACGACCTTACGCGTCACCTCGACGCGCACGTGCGAGCCCGCGAGCGTGTGTGTGTGTGTGTGTGTGTGTGTGTGTGTGTGTGTGTGTGTGTGTTTACGTGCGTGTGTGCCCTATGTGCCAAGAGAGCGTAAGAGGGGTACACGAGTGGTTTGAGGCGAGGGGAAAAGCGTGGAGGGCGGATCGATATTAAAATAGTGACCGAATTCCGGCATGTGCCGCAACCTACCCTAACGCCCTCGGCTCGCCCTTAAAACTACCCCCGGCTCTCCTCTCTCCCGCGTCCTATCCACCCCTTCGCCGCCACCCCCTCCCTCCCCCCCCCGCGCCGCGTCGCTCCACGAAACCGCGCGCGTTCCCATTTTACGCCCCTTTCCGGACACTCTTCTCCCGGAGAGACGTGTGTGCGCGTTCCGCGTTATAGGTATTCCGGAAAACTTTACCTCCCTAGCCGGGGCGAGAAGGAAAACACCGTCGTAAAACGTCGGTCGAAATTTCCAGTCATGGTGCAAAAGCTCGCCGTGAAGGATAATACCGAAGAAGCCGGCGTAAGCGAATACGTGTGGCGTAAAAACACATGGCGAACCTTCACGAGAGCCTTCGGCGAGCGTATATCTTGATGTACGGGGCGGAAAATCTTTTTCGGCAGGGGAGAGAGCCTCGGGACTCAAATTTTCGTCGTCCATGTACAGCCCCGTCGAATTTTTCACGTTTCTCCAACGCACACGGGAAAACGACATGGCCGACCGTTTTCGTTTCTGTCGCGCGTGAATATTTCAACTTATAAAACTATCTCGTGTTCTCGCGCGTTTCAACGATCGTTCTACACATACACGTATATATAAAAATGCAATACTTTTTTGTTAATGTTAAAAATAAAAATCCCATTTCTTCTACATTTTTATAAATTTGGAATATCTGATACTAATCTTCAGAGAAATTCCCATCTCAAGGTAAGAGGATCCTTTTGGCGCCTATCTTAGAACAGGCGAACACTATTCTAAAAATAAGTGAAAAATTCTTAAAATGAAAATACAATTTTTTCAATGTACGAGAATGTAAAGGTACGTATGAACGACGATTTAGTGGCGTTGTGCGATACTTTGAAATAGAGCCTACATGCCTACAGGTCCTATCTATCGTACGCAAGAGCGCACGAACGCGAGAAGCGAGAAAACGCCAAGTCGAGGAATAAGTATTGGCTCCTTCCCAGCGTATTTCCCACGTCATTAGTATATCGCCGGTATGAACTTTCGAGCGAGAATCGACGGGAGAGCCGTCGTGATTGACGCTGGTGGAAGCAGCCGCGTGTTGCATTCCGCGGACGCACCGCGCAGTCTCTCAAATTCCATAATTCTGTGTCACGATACTTTGCGAAAATCGCCATTGCAATTTTATACACGCATGATCCTACAATTTTATAAACGCCGCGCGATTAAAGTCATCATTTTGTCAGGTGGTGAGCGGCTGAGAAAATTTGAAACTTTACACTTTGCTTGGATCTCTAATTTTCAGACTTCTAATTGAATGAGAAACGACAAAAAAAAACCAATCACGTCGAATTGATATCATTTTTCATCGTTTGTAATTTTGTCGCCGAAAAATTCCGCGGTATCTCCGCCCGAATTAAGACAAGTGTATTCGACGTGCGCAGTTTAACGTGTTCGTGAAACTCGTCATTTGCATCGCGGTGGACTGTGCGTTCGATTAAACTGCGCACGTTACGTTCGGGGAACGGCATATATTTCCCTAAAAAAAAAAAAAAAAAAGGGCAGAGAGGAAGAGCGAGATATCGCGCGAATCGATCGAAGCCGCGGACACACGACTGTTTGATAACGACGACGACGGCCGCGCGACGTGCTTTCCCGACTATAGAAAGGTCTCTAGCAGAGGTCTCTTCTGGGTGTGCGTTAAAGAGCCCGTTTAACCTTTTACAAGGTGTAAGCGGGTCGCATGCCGCGAGTTCCCACGCGGCGGATCTTCCGCTCTGCTGAGGACTATGCATGTACAGCGCGCGCTCTGAGAGAGCGCGAAATGTGACGTAACCGTCGTCGCCTGTGCAAAGCACTATCGAGCAAAACAAATCGTCATATTATATCGCATTGTTATTTGCTAAACGTGCCATATAATTTGCGAATATTTCTCTCTCTCTCTCTCTCTCTCTCTCTCTCTCTCTCTCTCTCTCTCTCTCTCTCTCTCTCTCTCTCTCTCTCTCTCTCTCTCTTTCGGTAACAGAACTTGAATATATGACGGCAATTAATGAATGACTGTTGTCATAAATTTTTCATACATTTTATAATTCTTATAATTTTCATCGATGAAAAATTGAGTAGTGAAATTAATATTCCAGCGTTACAATTTCCTCGATTCATATTCTACTTCCAATTCTCATTAATGTTAATGTAATGTCTGTCTGTTTTGATCATTAGAAACACAACAGATGTCATAAAAAATCAACGCGCGATTTGGAGAGAGAGATCAAAACTATAGATTAAATAGTTTCAAAATATATTAAGTTAGGTTATTAAATAGGGTGAGATCTGACTGTTAAAAGTATCAAAGTAGACGTTAAATTGAGCATTAAGATCGAAAATAGGGGAGAAAAATTTTGACTCGGAATGCACAATTTATATGATTCACATCTTCCTCGATGAATTTCGTTATCGATCACTATCTTTACGCATTTTGTAGACACGTACAACGATCGTTCCGTGCATAAGAGCGCGTAGGTTTGCTTTTACAGTCGCAATTTGCATTATACCATTGCCATTCGTTCGCGAGACGCAACGGTTAAACTCCGGTCTAAAAGGTTAAAGGCCGTTTCTGCTAACGTTATGCTAACGTAAAGAGAGGAGCCCGCGATTAGAAATTAAAATACCGATCTATAAGAACTATTAATATAAAAATATAACATTATCAGCTATCTATATCCTCCAATTATTTATAAATTGTCGTCTACTATAGCACTATATAATCGACCTTTGTTATTTCGCATAATTTTAGTTTTGTTATTTTGCTGGTACCTCGAAAGTGACATGTGCGGAATTTAGTCATTTCCGCAATTTTTACCGTAATACATATTAATCTGTGAAAATCTTAATAAGTAAAAAAATTAGTTTTTAATTAATTTTTTAAATTGATATTATATAAATAGAAATTCAGATTGAGAGAGAGAGAGAGAGAGAGAGAGAGAGAGAGAGAGAGAGAGAGTCCTGGATTTAAAATTTTCCACTAAAAAAAAAAAACATTCGTCAAATTAATTCCTAAATTTTTTTTGAAATATAGAACGAAAAGATGTTAATGCATCTGTCTATCCATAGTGTTAAATGCATCAATAATAAGATATCTGTAATACGAAAGGGTCTTTATGAATACAGGGTTTAATTATTGGGCTATACGGCCCAATTATTTATTCCTCATGAATTTTGATCAAAAGCTAGTATTGCGCGTCGCAATCGAAATTAAACGCGTCGTGCATGATTAACATCCGCCCGCATCGAGTATAATGAGAGTGTAATTTTGAAAAACCCGCTTGTACTTTCTTTTTCCACGATGGCGCCGCCAATTTAGCATATTTTCTTGACTCGGTTCCAACGTAGCGCGTCGTTTTTAGAATGATAATCGCGTTGGCGATCAATCAACTTTGCTCGCGATGGAAAGAAGAACGCAAATAAAACAACTTCCGACGAAGTGAAATAAAGCGAATGAAGAGTAAAAGAGATAGCTAATCCTCTGCAATTTTTTGGAATAATGTGTAACAATCTGACGATAAATATGATTACGAAAGTGTCCTGAGAAAGTTGAGTTAATCATAAACTCTTTGCTTTTATCCCTCGTATAAAATTTTCGAAAAATATTTGACTAGGAAAGAGATTTCTGAGTCGAAATTTTGCTCCTATTTTTAATCTCTATTTTTTCACGTTTATTTTCTGGAGAAAATTTTGATAGGTTTTATTGTATTTATATAAAAATTGTATTGTATTAAACTTTTACTTTGTACCTCAAATAGGCAGTAAACATAGTTTCCCACTTAAAAGTTTAAAAGAGATTTAAAAGATTTTTTCTTTCAGCAAAACTATAGATTAAATAGTTTCAAAATAGTTGCATGTACTTTAAAAAATGTTTCAACAAGCACAAATATTTACCTCATTATTTCAAAAATGTGCCACTTTTTCCATCTCGGCAATCATTCAGGCATAAACGAGAATACAGAATGTTTTAAAAATCTCACATTATTTGTGTAAACATACAAGAGAAGAAAATCAACACATTGCTACGAGTAGAGGTACGCATTTTTAATACACGTTACTCGAAGTTGGAGAGGCGCGAAAAGTCGGCACGATGAGAGAGAAAGAGGAGGAGGAGAGAAAGAGGAGGAGGAGAGAAAGAGAGAGAGAGAGAGAGAGAGAGAGAGAGAGAGAGAGAGAATCACGCCGACGCGGGAAGAAAGCGCGCGAGGAACTAACATAAGGGATAAGTCATCCTGTTGTGTATACAGAGAGGCCAGCTGACGGCCGCTTCGGCCTGTCGAACGGGTTGTAAGTTGTAACTTGCCGCCCTGTTACTCACGCGCTCGCGCGAAATTAATCGACGGTAAAGTAGAGGCTTTAAACCCGCCGCGTGTATCTGCACGTGCCCTTCTCTCTCGCGGTTTATTCGTTTCGTCTCAACATGAGAGAGTTATGAGAGTAATAGAGAGAGAGAGAGAGAGAGAGAGAGAGAGAGAGAGAGAGAGAGAGAGAGAGAGAGATATGGCCATTCTATAGAAAAAGTAGGAATGTTTGTACAGATTCGCGTACGGCAAAATGTATATCATTGTAACACATACATAGGAAACAATGTTTTCCTCTCTTCAATATCCTTAATTTTTTTAAATTAAAGAATTATTAAATAATAATTAACTATTAAATGCAAAAATTATTACGTACGATATAATTTAAAAAAAATTAAAGAATTACGTGTGCGAATCTTTCGTAGAATTGAAATTTTGTTTTTCATTAAATTTCGCCCGAGAATTTAATTAACGATAAGATATTTGCTTACGAATAGCGTGTTAAGATCACAAGTATGTCTTCTACATTCTCGCGTATATATGTCTACGTACTTAGACAGGTTGACTACCGCTGCGGTTGTGACTGACAAGTAGTAAGGTCGGATTGTTACTCATGCATTCGCGCGAAATTAATCAGAGGCAAAAGTAGGCGTGCATTCAGCTAAAAGGTTTAAACTCGATCCTCTCTTCTCTCGTCGGGACGCTCGTGTCGCTCTTTTTGTACTTCTACGCTACTTGATCTTTGACTTTGCAGACTCGACTCTGGGAAATCTAAATTAGATGGTACCGCTAGATTAGCGTTACTTTCTGTTGTATCGTATAATGCCAATAATATACGCGGTTATGTGGGTGGCAGTTATAATGATGTATGTAATTGCACATCAATTCTCTCTCTTTATACTTATTCATTATTCTTCAAAAGAGATGTAAAGTATATATTTACTATTTACACTAATATTTACATCTTTGGAGCCGCTATATATTCAAAATTATTATTTAATAATAATAGAATAAAAAATATACATATTAATATATTTTTTTAATCTATTATTATTATATGTATATGTATTTAGCGTAACTTTTACAAAATATTTTCGCTAAGAATTTTTCTCTAAAAATAATTTTTTTTAGAAACTTTTAAGAGAAAAAAAAAATCGATCTTATATAAGTATATAATACGGTGCAATATTATCCTATCTTTTTACGCCACTTTCTCTCACTTCTCTCGTTCTTCTCAACCACGCGGCTCACATCTATCTCCCGCTTTGAATTAATCAAGGACGAGAGGCATACTTAGCGTCGCAAATAGATACATCGCCGTAGCGATTGCTCCCATTTTCTCTCTCCCCCCCTCCCCCCCCTCTCTCTCGCTTTCTCTCTTGTGAGGACAAGCAGTGGTAGTAACGATCTTTCAACAGCTGCTGTCGCACGTAAAGCTTCCATCGAAGAAGTCTATAAGAACGAGCGCATAAAACTGAACTAGCCCGTTCGAGATTAACATGAAACGCCGCTTGTAAAACTTGCGGTGAGCTCTTTACAATTGGCTTGTAAAGAATCTAGACCATTTCGTAATCACGCGTTACATATACTGAGCGCGAAATTAATGAGTAATTTTGTCGAGAATCTCCTTAGATTAGACCAGATGTATAAGTCGATGTGGCGACTTCCAGTCGAAGATCGAAAGATAAATCTCATGTTAATTACTGTCATTTTTCATAGCCCCGTTTTATCCCCCCCCCTCTTCCTCTGCCTTCCCCTCCCAGGGATCTCTTGTAAAATCGTTTCGAATTAAATACGCGGCCGCTCCGTGTCCGGCGATTATCGTCTTGAAAGAAAGGGATTTTCCTTCCTTCCACACCGGTGAATTAGTTAAACGTCGGTTAATGTAATTTTGTGAAACAACGCGCGGATGTGAGTTAGCGGTCCGATAAATGCCAGCTTATATACACAGCGGCGATTTCGTACATTTTCAGAGGCATATTAGTATAATATATATATATATATAGAGTATCTCTCTCTCTCTCTCTCTCTCGTGTGTTTTGATCTCTCGCTTTCCTTCATCTCTGTATAAATTCTTTGAGCTATACTATACAGATTTTTCATATTGTACAATTTAGAAAAAAAAAACTGTATAAACTGTACGACTAATAATTTTAAAACTGTTTGAATTAATCCAATGAAATGAAATTAATCTGAGAATATTTTCACCGGTTTTACAATGCAAATATTAATAAACTGATAAAATTGATCGAGCACAATACATTTACAATACAACTCCCGTTTATGGACATTGAGTTACGACCAACTATAATGCGGTTGAACGTATCATTACAATGTTACGCCACCTCGTTAAGAGTGCGCGCGCGTAATTTCAGCGAACGGGCGTCGCGCGACTCTTTCTCTCTCTCTCTCTCTCGATGAGATCCCATTACGAGACGTATTATCGCAAAAATAGCTCTAATCGCGGATAGTAGTAGGCGCGCTGTATCGGCGGACGCGCGCGATATTTTATACACTTTAAAGAGCCGGCGAGAGATACGTGAGGCCCGCTTTATCCGTGCCGTATATCGTGTAATAGCCTCGGACTTCCTGTTCGTGTAAAGAGCGATCGTACACCCGCGAGCGCGCGCGCACACTATACACATACGTGTGTGTGTGTGTGTGTGTGTGTGTGTGTGTGTGTGTGTGTATTTATATATACATATATACATATATATATATGCGGTCGCGCTCTGGTCGCCATGGATAAAAGTGAATCGATAATGATACGCGGCCGACAAAAATGCCGCCGCACTCCGACACTGCTGCTCTCTCTCTCTCTCTCTCTCTCTCTCTCTCTCGGCAATCGCCCTCTTCCCTCTCCCCCCTCCCCGTGGGAATGCACGCGGGCCACGTCGAACGTTCCGGCTGATAACCGTGTTACAATTTAACACCGGTAGGGCCGGTGTCAGTTTCGTCGGTGCATAATGGCCCCCTCCCCCCACACCCTCCCCCGTGTGCCGAATGCGGGGTGTAACGCCGTGGTCCCGAATCGAATTCGACATGATCGTGCAAAGCGTGTGTTGAACGGCACCATAGATACGGGGATAGCGAGAGGGGCATCCCCTAAAAACGTTTTGCGCTCTCCCCCTCTCTCCCTTTCTCTCTCCTAAACAGTTCGTTTAATTTTCTTCATTCGTAAGATTTATCGATAAAGAGATCGAAGAAACGTTTTGTGCCTCGAATACATCCCTTCAACCCCTTCTGTCAATGAACGGGTATCCGGGTACCCAAAGCAACCTAAATGTCAAAAATGTGTCGGGACTTTCTTCTCCGCCCGAAATAAAATATCTAAAGAGCCTTTCTATTCGGAAAAACCTCCTTTACGTTTGGAGATCCAATGTCTCTCGCATAATTTCTCATTTTTTTGTATCATTAATATGTCTGAAGTGTAACATTTTGCACAGAAGAGGCTCCAAAGTTCCTCTAAATTCATCGTTATTTACTGTTGATAAAAGAAAAACTCGCTCTTATGCCGCGCGGATGGTTCATCCGGTTCACGATCATCAAGAGAGCGGAGCGTGTAAATTCGCTTTTACATATACGCGCATGCGCATACGCAAGAAGAACGCAGCGCGACCGCGATCTTGCAACAAATCTATTTTCACGGCGGGCAAAAACGGAAGACACGCCGTGCCGGATAATGAACTAATCTAGCGAGCTTCGCCGTTGGACATGACGGAGGCTGGCTCGGCCGAGAAAAAGGGAGGAGGAGGGAGAAAGGAGGAAGGACGAGGTGGGACGCGGAGGACTTTTGTGCCTGCGCGGCTTAATAACATGAGTTTTTCCCGGCCACTGGCCGGGAGTAAACGCTCCTCGCGAGAGAACGAAAGATCGTGAGAGCGACGCGGAGAGCGTATTCCATCATCGTCGGTGATCCCGCGATCGTTCGACAATTGAAGGGTTAAGTTAGATTAGGTTAGGAGAGAGAGAGAGATCGCGGGTTAAGATCTGCGATTCTGCAACATCTGCTTTAACCCTTGAAAGGTGTGTGCCTTTTCCCGATCGATGAAACATTTAGTTCGAGAGTTCAGATTTTTACTGGAATTTAACCCTTCTATCAATGCATAATTTTTCAACTTTTGTTTGAAATTGAATTTTTCAAATTTTGTCTCGGGCGGAGAAAAGTTCCGACACATTTTTAACATTTAAAGTTGCTTTAGGTACCCGGGTGTCCGTTTATTGACAGAAGGATTAAACTACTTATTTTTTCTATTTTTATATTAAAAGATATAAAGTATAAATCGGTAAAATATCAATAAGTATGTTTAGTCATATATGCTTATTTTCCGAGTTTTTAGATTTGCTCTCTCGACGACGAAAAGGAAAATTCTTTCTTTTAAAGTTCTTATAAGCTTGTATTTAAAATAATTTTTATAAAAATTCTATACTTATTCTATTACATTCTTTTTCTCTACATCTTTTAATCATCGAGATCGAAAAATATTTGATTTATATAGAATAACCTTACATTTTCTTAGCAGAGTTAGATTACATTATTTCTGCGCATAATATTTCTCTCTCTCTCTTTCAAAATTTATGGAACTAGTATATATTCTTTTGCTATTGACAAGTAACATGCCGATGTAAATCTCCTTGCGACTTATAAATCTCTATATATTCATCGAATACGGCGGCGTTCATAGATATATATATACATATATATATATATATATATATATATAGACGAGTGGATCAACATTTCTATTTGCGCGCTTCCGAAGCGCGATGTCGCCATTAAATGTATAATAGAAAGCGCTCCGCGGTCGCTCCGCGCGCCAAGTAATTAGAGGTATTTCGTTGACTAATTCTCGGATATCACGACCGTGTATAGCAACGGTCGAGAAATATATAATCTGTATGTTGCCTCTACGCTCACACCCCCCACGCCGCGTGGTAGAATAAGTTTAATAACCACGCGCCGTGGCTTCTCTCAGTCACCGGAGCACTGTCCGTCTGTCGGACTGTCATTATCCCGGCGGCGGACCAACTCTCTCGCTTGCCATAAGAGCCCCCCTTCTCCCTCCCCCTCCACCCCCCCCCTCTCTCTCTCTCTCTCTCTTTCTAGATTCTCGAGATAATGACGGTCGCGAGGGTGGCCGAGATGCGGTATAATGCGTGACTGCTGCGTGGCACCGCGACTCGGAATTGCGCGACTCGGAATTGCACAGAGTTACGCACGGAAAAATCTGTCGAGACAAATCTAGATCCGCGACCGATTGTTTGGACGCAATCTCTGTGATGCGTCGGGAGTGCGTTGCGATTTTACGTGCGATTTGCCGTAATTTTCGAGTCGCGTGAAACGTACCGATGATTCTCAAACTGCGGTTAACTAATAGTCTTCTCGTGTTTGCATCCGCGTTAACTCTTCTGTCGATGCGTAATTTCTCATCTTTCTAATCAATGTATGAGTGGTATCCGGGTACCAACTGCGTGTTTTCGACGCACATTGCACCGTGACAATTTCTTTATAGCAGCTGCTGAGCGTCGAAACAATTTCCGTATATTTCGAAAGAGAGAGAAATATGCGCAGAAATAACCTGATCTAACTATACTAAGGAAATGTAAAGTTATTCTATATAAATCAAATATTTTTCGATCTTGATAATTGAAAGATATAGAAAAAAAAATGTAGTATATGTATTTGTATTTCAAATGGATAGCGTATACATATATCTTTATGATATATTTAATTTTTTTAATTACCATTAGCTTTTTTGATTCATTTCAGAATTTTTCACTACTCTTGCAAGAATATTTTTTATCGATTCTCATAAACAGTATCCGTATTGCGAAACATCGAGAATAAAAGTGTCGATTAAATTGAAGTGTTATATTTCTAATACGCAGTTCGCGCAGCAGGAATGATTAACGCGAGGAACCGTACGGTTTCCGAATGAATTTCGCTCTTAATTTAAATGCGTCCGTTAAGTAACGTCGCAATTAGCCGCGATGCAAAAACCGCCGCGCGAAGAGTCATGCGTGCGTGCGGGATATGCGCGAATGATAACGTTTTATAGAGCGCGCCGGGACTGAAAGTAAGTTTTGCGCGTAAGAAGCGTCCGTGTCGTAAAATCTCCCTCGCGAAATCTCTCTCTCTCTCTCTCGAGCGGACCCCGTCCTAAGAGGAGAGGAGCACGTAGCCGAGGTCGGTGCGTGTATTTCTGGACGACGTGTGCATTACACCTAAGCTCGCAGTACGTGTTTACACGACGATGGTGTGCGGGTTCCTCTGCAACCGCGGCGGGCTTTGGTACCCGCATGACTCCGATCCCACGTAAATCAAGTCCTCGTGAGCGAACGCTTTTCCCGCTCGCCATCGTTGTAATACCGCCTCTCTCGACGTTATTTAAAAATTAAATCGCTCTTATTATTATTATTATTATTATTATATCTGTAATTTATTGCACGGATTTGCGTGCAAGCATTATTTCGCGATCTTCCGTTTATAAATTAATTAATTAAGTAAGTAAGTAAATAAATGAATAAAATAAATAAAATAAATTTTTTTTTAAATAGAACATTATCCAAATATTGATCTCCCTGATGATCGATAATAGTTGAACGGAAAAATGTCAGATGTATTACACAAATATATTATTTTCGTAACCTCCGTGCATAAAAAATAAATAATCGTAATATGTATCCAGAAATGAGATAGAATCAAAAGCACTTGTCATAAAATTATTATAGAGTGAAGAAAAAAAATGATAATTTTAACGTATTTAGAATTATTAAAAAATAAGAATAATAAATCAAGTTTTTTCAAGAAAAAAATCTAACTTTTCGATCGCTTAGCTAAATTTTTGAGATTCGAAATGTTTCACAGAAAAGAAAAATGGTATCTCTCCGATCAATAATAGAAAAATGTCGGATGTATTACACAAATATATATATTTGTGTTACAAATTATTTTCGTAATCTCCGCATATAAAAAAAATAAATAATCGTAATATGTATCCAGAAATAACATAGAATCAAATGCATTTGTCATATAAATATTTTCAAGAAAAAAATTTAACTTCTCGATCGCTTAGCTGAATTTTCGAGATTCGAGTTGTTTCACAGAAGAGAGAGAGAGAGAGAGAGAGAGAGAGAGAGAGAGAGAGAGAGAGAGAGAGCGAGCCATTCTGCTCTGCGAGGAAGTCATTAGTTCCTTAAATATAAAACCGTGGCCCATAAGGTAAGTCGCGTCAATTTGTACCCTTCTCGAGACGCAAAACCGACGAAATCCGTCGGTTTATCTCGGAATAATCGCAGAGTTCGATGACATCGCGTGATTACTTCACGGTCGCCTGTTTTAATGACTACTGTTGCTCGGCCGTGCTATATCGCGGCTCCTATGAATGTACTCCGGTATTCTCCTAGAACTTGCTTAATTCCCCCGATCCCGAAAGATTAAACGCCATGCAAAACAAATCATCTATGATAATAGATGAGATACTATGATAATTGACGAGAGGGTAAAAATAGAGAATTAAAAAAATTTATTATTACATCGCGAGATTAAATATTATACAAGCAAAAACAAATTTTATAAAATGTCAAACATTGTATTATCTTTATGTATAACATCTTTCACATTTTTAAAAATGTAATATGTAATCAAGTTTTAGATTTCCTCATAACGTTGTGATAAAGTGTAGTAAAGGAGGTGTGTATTACTGGCTTTCGTATAATCAAAAATATATTATTACAAAATATTATAAAAAATTATTATAAATTATTTTATAAAAAAATATTATTATAAATTATCATAAATTATTATTATATATTATAAAAAATTATTATAAATATATACATATATTATTATAAAAAATTAAAAAGTATTATCGTTACTATTTGCTATACTAATTCCAGATATCATTACGATATTTTTGATAGTGCGCTACTACATTACATACGCCTATGCCCGGGATAATTAAAGTCATCTATCTATCTGTCTCTATAGCATTTTTACATTGTCGTCAGAAAATTGAACGCCAGATTAAATCCAACGCTAATGACTTCGTCGACTGAGCAAGCAAACGAGCGAGCGAGCGATCGATCGATCGCCGCGCGAGAAACGCAAATCGGATCAAACTTAATTGACCGCTTAGCTAGACTAGGTCTTCACCATCTCGACTCTAATATCTTCCGCCAATACGTCGGTCCCGCCGACGCGATGGTCCACGAAATTTCGATGCCGCCCAAGTCGGTTCTCCGAGAATCCGGCACCGACTCTTTGCTGCGTTCCGCGTTGCGCAACCAGCGTGAGCGCAAAGCTTACGCAACGTTCTAATTGCGGGCCGCGGGCGAGAGGAATATAGGAATCATAACATAATTAATACCTCACGCCGCATCGTGCGTATATGTGTGTGTATATATGCGCGTTTACACGCGCTTACGTTATACGCCGCCGCGTTATGACAGATAGTTATGACAGATCACGCGCGCGCGCGCGCGCGCTTTTATTTTCATCGCGGATTCTAAATCGCGCGAAACTGCTTCTCAGGATCAAATACGATCCTGCCGCGACTTTATATTACAAAGAGTAGACCTGGCGTGTGTGAGGGATTTCTGACGTTAACTTCCAGTTCCGCGATTTCGTGCGTGCGTGCGTGCGTGCAGACATACGTGCGTGCGTGAGCCGATTCGCAGTCACGCACATTACTAAAGGTGGGCGGGAGAGGTAGCGAAGATTCTATCTCTGCCCGAAGTGGCCTCGCCATTAATGCCGCCAGACTCAGAAAAGCCTCGTGTCCACAACAGAGAGTCTCAATTGTGTGTCTCTGAATATCCTAATAATTTTTTATACGATTCTAAAGCTATTCATATGTAAAATATAATTCGAATATTAAGATGAAGGATCGCTAATTTTTTTTTTTTCTCTTCAAATAAAACATTTTTCGTACATTATTACATAACTCGAAATTATATTATTAGTGTATAAATATAGTAATTGAAAGTTTTTATTACAGGTATAAATAGTAAGAAGAATTTTTACCAGTTTTTTTACACGCACACCAACAAAGTCATTCGAAACTTTCACAGCATTATCTTTTTATTCTGTTTTATAATAATATATCAAAGATCAGCCAAAAATATTGGAAAAAGCCGTAAATGTTAATGAACGAAATTATTTTGTGTATTGTGCAAAAATCAGTTTCTTCACAAAATTGTTAAAAATAATCTGTACGTATAACTAGATCAACAATATTAAATTTTGCATTTTACACTCAAAATTATGTACTACTTTTAATGGATTAATAGGTTTTCGTGTAACAACATCCACTTGCAAGCTACAAAAAAAGTGCCTTTTCAGGTAAAATGTTGAATATTATTGTAAGATAGATTCTAATATATATTTGATCCTTTTTCTTAAATAATTTAAATAATGTTTGTATATCGCGCGTAACTATTATTAATATAATATTAATTATATATATATATATATACACACATATATATGTGTATATATACATATATACGATTAGAGTAAATAATTAATCCTTATGCGTTCGACATCGAAGGCGACGTGCACAACAATATAATATAGATCTAACCCCGATGGATAGCCAACGGCTAGTAGCATCGTCCACCGAGATATTCGAAAATTGTACGATTAAACCTCCGAAAGTGCCTGCAGGCAAGACTCAAAATACCACGGCGGACGTTATATTCCGCGAATGCGCATTCCTTCTGCTTCTGCAGCTGCTTCTCTCACGGTGCTCCTCCGCGGAAAACTCCGGGGCACAATTGTGGAATTTGCGTCTCTCCCTCCCCCCCCCCTCCCCTTCGTATGTCTACCGAAAACGGGATTAAATGCTAATCGCAGTTACTGTAACAATGGCCCAGTCAGCTATTCCGCGCCGTCTTGCCATTGTTTCGCAGTTTATGTGTAAACGCGCGCACGCAACCAACGGCTTGTACTATCTTCGCATGTAAAAACATGGATGAGTGATCGATTTCCGCTCTAAAAATCATTCTCAAAATTTCCTCGACAAAGATACTACACGATTTACTAAGTCGATCGACAATATCTAATGTTCTTATCAGATCATATGTTTTATCATAAATCTCTGTCGCAAAAAAATATCGAAAATATCCCAGTCCCATTTTTTCACATCGCACATAAGTACAATTTTAATAAAATTTTACTACAATATTTTGTCAAAAGTGCGAGCGAGTAGGACGCCAAGTGTATGATGATTTGATAAATTTAATAAATTTTAATAAAATTTTATTCAAATCATATACTGCTCGCTCGCGCTTTTGACAAAATATATAAAAAAAAGACACGCGTCTAAAAAAACCGTAGGTAAAAAAAGAGGACAAACTTATCATTATCTTATAATAAAATGCATGCAAGAGGCACATTATTGTCATATATGAATGTAATCGATAGCCATCCAGGGCTACGATAATATGTCAAGTGTACGCGTATTATAAGCGATAAAAAAAAACGCGGTTAAACCCTTCTGTTAATGAACGGGTACCCGAAGCAACTTTAAATGTTAAATATTAAAAATGTGTCGGAACTTTCCTCCGCCCGAAACAAATACAAAGAGCCTTTGTATTCGGGAACCTAAAATATAACGGAAAAGAATGTTCGATGTCCAGTATCTTTTATAAAAAAATTGTCGCGGTGCAATGTGTCGAAAACGCGCAGTTAAGTACCAATACATTGATGGACAGGTGAAAAATTATGCATTGAGACAGAAGGATTAAAGCTTCTTCGCGAAAATTGTCGAATTTTAGCGTCGCAATGAGCGACGAAATTGTGCCGATTGTAAAATACCACGATGCACTTTAACGGCTTTAATTTGAGGTACAATATCGTCGCAACTTACGCCTCGTGCATCGTACAACGTGTACGTGTGTGTGTGTGTGTGTGTGTGTGTGTGTGTGTGTGTGTGTGTGTGTGTGTGTGTGTGTGTGTGTATACACGTGCGCGCTTTCGAGAGCTTCGATGTGTGCGTACGTGTGTTCGCGCGCGCGCGCATGCAACCACGTAAGGCCTTCTTGTTCCGTGACGAGCGACGTCGACGATGTCGCGTTTCCGACAAGCACGAGCAACATGCGTGCCTACGCAAGATTAGCGGAATAAGCTTGCACACACCACGGTAATGTAATGCTCGGGCTTCGACGACGGTCCGAAGACTTTCCGAAGAATCGCGCGCGCGTACTTTATTTTAGTCGAAGCTAATTATTATCTGTGGCTGCACGCAGAACAAAAAAAGAATTAAAAAAAAGTCGTCGGACAACTCGACGACGCGGAATAAACCGTCGAAGAACGAAAATTGAATAGTATTTTAACATGTAATATTCAATAATGAATAGTCAAGACTAGAAATAGATTAACGGAATAAATGCTATGATGCAACATAGTTTAAAAAATATTTTGTCTTGCTTTGTTTTACTCTGAAATATAATTTAGTGCGCTCTATATAATTTACTATCAAAAAATGGAAAATTTATCTAAAATCTACAATCTAAATGGACAGCATTTTATATATATATATATATATATATATATATATATATATATATAAAGAAAGAAAGGGAGAGAGAGATATATGCATTATATAAAAATAAGCAACTAAAAAAAATATTTACATAGCTAGATGCATATACGTCGGTAAACATAAAAATTTTGTATTTTGGATTTTTAATTTATTTTTAACTACTCCGCTCTTGAGAAATTAATCATTTTTCATAACATTATTTAGAAAACTTTATTAACTTATTATTATTGATATTCTTCTCGATTGTTTTTACTATGTCTCATCAAACTCGATAATCAAAAGAAGAAAAATACAAATGAATCAGGAGACAAACAAATGTACTTTAATAGAGCCGATTTTTTTTTTTTTAAATTAATTAAAATATCTGACATAAAAGCCTTACGGCATTAAAGAGCAAATATTCATAAAGTCTAAATATAATTTTCAATTCAAATATTTTAAACGATATACATATATTTGAAATTTATCACTATATATATACATATATATACATATTGGAGAGATGTGTGGAAAAGAGAGAGAGAGAGAGAGAGAGAGAGAGAGAGAGAGAGAGAGAGAAGAGTCTCTCATTCGTAGCTCGCAAGCCAACAAGTTTAAATCTGCGCTGCTTCCTTGTACATGCAAACAAGCGACGAGGAACATTAAAGTGATTCGAACGAGGCACAACTACATACGTGTGTGTTATTCCTTTTGCAATAATCGCACGTACGCGTACGCCAAGTGCGTCTTCGCAGACTTTTCGCTGAAACATTGCATAATTTTTGCCGTTGCGTAAGAGCACCGAGAAACGCCGGCTGTTACGCAATCATTAACGTTCGTCTCTCCTGAAAGCACCTATAGTCGCCGTCGCGGATAAATCGTGCGCAGCGTATGATCTTGCTAATTATTCATATTAGGGCCGACCTCACAGATTTCAACGATCTTGATATATATTATCAAGGACACGGCCCTGAGTAACTATTAAAAGATTCTAGCCGGCGCTCGTAGCTTGTTAAAAAGTTATAAAAAAATAAGTTTAATGAATAGAACGTAACTTTCTGACACTATATTCGTTTAAAAAGGAATATATTTGGTGGAATATGTGTTCATAACATAGTAATCATAATTATATAATTTATAACATATTTTTTTATATCGTAGTTCAATATGCTGTATTTGTTTTTTACATTTTTCGTAAGTTATTCGCAGTGTAATCTTGTACTTTTGCTTAGAGTGTGAAATTCTTCAAGTATTTTATAGTTTTAATCTTAAAATTCTAATCTAACCGAAACCTATTTCTAATTTTAAATTGAAATTAGGTTTCGATCAGGTTAGAATTTTTTGGGGGTGGGGGGTGCAGAAGGAGGGGCCCCGTCCACACTTTCACCCTATAATAAAGTAAAATTATAAAATACTTGAAGAAATGTCACACTCTAAGCAAAAGTACAAGAAATCCTGCGAGTAACTTACGAAAAATGTAAACAAATACGGCATATTTAACGCAGTATTATAATTACTATGTATTGAACACACACATATTCCACCAAATATATATTCCTTCTTAAACGTACATAGTATCAGAAAAATACGTTCTACTCATTAAACTTATTTTATAACTTTTTAATAAACTACGAGCGACTAAATCTTTTGAAAGTTACTCAGGGCCGTGTCCTTGATAATATATATATATATATATATATATATATATATATATATATATCAAGGCCATTGAATCTATGAGGTCGGCCTTAATATTCGCAATTATCATGATCTTTATATATTCCGGCTCTCTTTTAAATTCCACTCTCTACATACGCGACATCGATAGTGACATTATCGCGCGACTTGCGGATACCGGGCGCGATAACTGAATCTGTCACGCGTGCGCGCGCGAGCGCACGCGAATGTAAATATATCGTAAATATGCAAATGTATTTATGCATGCGTATCCGCCATGCAAATACACTTAATGCCTTTTGTTCGCGCGTCGATGTAATTTAAGCTTTAAAGGCGCATTAATTTCACCGTTTCTTTCTCACCACGTCTTTTTCAAACCAAATGCGTGTTGTTAATTTTGCTAATGTACAATGTTCGCTAATTTTTATCGTCTGTAAGAATGACGCGCGTTAATGATATACATAGAGTGATCGGTGTTGAGCAAGATGTAATCGGATTAATAGTTGGAATGCTAATAAAGTAGTAAAGTTAATGCGCTCAACGATTATAATTACAGAGTCAGCAGTAATCATCAATAATGAATCAAGGACTAAAATAATAGTCGAACATAATTATAAATAATTATACATCAGATTATATATATCATTAATCGAGAGATAATCCGATTTCTTTTAATACCATTGTTCCCATAAATTAAAAAATAAATTGACAATGATGAATTTATAATAATCAATTTTACTCACCAACCGATGCGTTGCATATCTCACTTCTTTCTGCATCTGGTTACTGAGAAGATCCCTTCCATTTCCGGTTGCTTCCTTTACTACAAACGATGAGACGGTCTATCAATTTGCACACTGATGCACTTCTCACCAATTTACTAATACAGTAATTCACTCGCGTTCCAAAATCCGTCATATGTAATGACGCGATAAAGATTATTTCGACACCGGTTATGAACATCTCGAAGGATGCGTTATAATGCGCGATTCGAATCGGCACTCCCGATACTCGTTCACACACAGAATACACTTGCGACGAATTGAAAATACGCGAGAAACACGGAAAAAGTGTAATTCAACCTCGTACACTGATATAATAAAACTGTAACGGTTACGGAAAATTTAGGTTAGGAAGATCGTCGAATATCTCTTCCCGAAAAAAATGCGATCGCGTATCTTTATGCGACACGATGCTTTAATCACGATCACGGGTTTATAAACACACTCGGATAATCGCCCGTTGTTCGATTCGACACTCCCGAAACTCGTTCGTACGCGAAATTCACTTTCGACGGAAAAGAAGATGCGAGAAACACAGAGCGAGCGCAATTCGTCTTCATACTCACGCTAACCTAAAGGGACTGATACGATTACGATGAATTTAGACAGGTTAAGTAGGGTTAGGGAGGGGGAATGCGTCGTCGTACGTCTCCGTGCGAGCGCGTAAAAAAAGTTAAACATAAATAATCCTTCGGGACATAAGATAAGAAAGCGAGGCTCGAACTTTTATTATAAAATCTCGACCGATTTTCATGGCAAAACGATAGTAAAATGCGAATCATTGTTGAGCGCAGAGTGTGCGAGAATAAATTTAAATATGAAACGCGACACAATTCAGAGCACTAATTATATCTCAAGCGCGACCCCGTAAAAGCGCGAAATTAATATTATATATGGCGGCAAGTAAATTATTTCAGCACTTGTAAATATATCAAAAGACGTTAATCTATCATGGTATAATCGATGCATCAAAACTATAAGAATCAGCATTTCGAACACTCGTTAGCATGTGAAATTCATTCTCGACGGGTAAAAAGACACGAAGAAATCATGTCGTTTACGAATATCGAAAGACGCTTTAATGACGATCACAGGTTAATAAACGCACTCGGATAATCGCCCGTTGTTCGATTCGATACTCTCGAGACTCGTTCACACACGAAATTTACTTTCGACGAATAAAAAGACGCGAGAAATACAGAGCGAGCGTAATATTCGTCTTCATACTCGCACTATCTTAAAGGGAATGATACGATTACGATGAATTTAGACAGGTTAAGTAGGAGTGGAAAGGGGAAATGCGTCGCCGAACGTCTCCGCGCGAGCGCGTAAAAAAAGTTAAACATAAACAATCCTTCGGGACATAAGATAAGAAAGCGAGACTCGAACTTTTATTATAAAATCTCGACCGATTTTCATGGCAAAACGATAGTAAAATGCGAATCATTGTTGAGGGCAGAGTGTGCGAGAATAAATTTAAATATGAAACGCGACGCAATTCAGAGCACTATAATTACACCTCTCGCGCGACCCCGTAAAAGCGCGAAATTAATATTATATATGGCGGCAAGTAAATTATTTCGGCACTTGTAAATATATCAAAAGACGTTAATCTATCATGGTATAATCGATGCATCAAAACTATAAGCCGCTTCTCGAATCAGCATCTCGAATACTCGTTAGCATGTGAAATTCGTTTTCGACGGATAAAAAGGAACGAAGAGATCATGTCGTTTACAAATATCGAAAGAATGTTTCAATCACGATCACACAAGTTAATAAATGCACTCGGATAATCGCCCGTTGTTCGATTCAACACTCCCGATACTCGTTCACACACACGCAATTTACTTTCGACGAATATAAAAAGACGCGAGAAAACCCGGAGCGCAAATATAATTCATCCTTACACTCGCGTTTATGTGCAGGTACTGACACGATTATGGAAAAATTTAGGCTCGTTCGACAGGCGTGGAGGGGGAACGCGTCGTCGAAAGTCTCGGTTTGTGCGCAAAAAATGCGAGACGTAAACATAAACAAAGATAAGAAAGCGAGGCTCGAGCTCAGAACCTATACATACAAGTGGAAGGGGGACCGAGCCTGTGTCCAACATCAGTGCGAGAGAGATAGATAATGGCTCTCACTCGCTCGCAACGTGCATGCGTCGTCTTCGTCGCTTCATCGTTGCCACAATTCTTCCATGAGAACCGTTGGTGGGGGATTGACGTCACTCTTCCCCCTCTCTTGCCTAACAAACTGTCGTTACCATGTCAACGGCGATGTCTACTGGACACAGGCTCGTTCCACGAAAAGTATAGACATTCTCCTTCCTTTTTTACTTCTCGGTAAATCGTAAATAAGCGGGACGTAACATAAACAAAGATAAGAAAGCGAGACTTCGAACGACGCTATTGCGATCTCGGTTATTTTCCGATGAAACTATATATGTACGTAGCTAAAAACATTATATTTTAGAAGAATATTATAGAATAGATTAAAGAATATTATATAGAAGGAACACGAGAGAGACGCACTTATATATAATAGATAATAAATTATTGCGCGTATTTATTATTATATACGGCGGCAAGTAGATTATTTCGGCGCTTATAAAAATATTGAAAAATGTGTTAATCGATCGTTGTATAGTTCGATGCATCAAAACTATAAACTGCCCCGATTCGGCATTTCGGATACTAAAAAAATAAAATTAAATAATAATATTGTCATATAATAATCATATAATTTCGCACTATTATATATATATATATATATATATATATATATATATATATATATATAATAGCGCGCGAAAAAGGTAATTATTGTGCGTGTATTAACCTATGATCGTGATTGAAATATCTTTCGATATTCGTAAACGACATGATTTTTTCGTGTCTTTTTATCCTTCGAAAATGAATTTCACATGCTACCAAATATTAGAGATGCTGATTCGAGAGGCGGCTTATAGTTCTGATGCATCGATTATACCATAGTAGATTAACGTCTTTTAATATATTTACAAGTGCCGAAATATAATTTACTTGCCGTCATATATAATAATAATTTCGCGCTGTTAAGGTGGCGCGCGAGAGGTGTAATTATAGTGCTCTGAATTGCGTCGCGTTTCATATTTAAATTTATTCTCACGCATTCTGCGCTCAACAATGATTCGCATTTTACTATCCTTTTGCCATGAAAATTGGTCGAGATTTTATAATAAAAGTTCGAGCCTCGCTTTCTTATCTTATGTCCCGAAGGATTGTTTATGTTTAACTTTTTTTACGCGCTCGCGCGGAGACGTTCGGCAACGCATTCACTCTCTCCATTCCTACCTAACCTGTCTAAATTCATCGTAATCGTATCATTCCCTTTAAGTTAGCGCGAGTATGAAGACGAATATTACGCTCGCTCTGTATTTCTCGCGTCTTTTTATTCGTCGAAAGTGAATTTCGTGTGTGAACGAGTTTCGAGAGTATCGAATCGAACAACGGGCGATTATCCGAGTGCGTTTATTAACCTGTGATCGTCATTAAAGCGTCTTTCGATATTCGTAAACGACATGATTTCTTCGTGTCTTTTTACCCGTCGAGAATGAATTCCACATGCTATCGAGTGTTCGAAAGCTGATTCTTATTGTTTTGATGCATCGATTATATCATGATAGATTAACGTCTTTTAATATATTTACAAGTGCTGAAATAATTTACTTGCTGTCATATATAATATTAATTTCGCGCTTTTACGGGGTCGCGCTTGAAATGTAATTAGTGCTCTGAATTGCGTCGCGTTTCATATTTAAATTTATTCTCACGCATTCTGCGCTCAACAATGATTCGCATTTTACTATCGTTTTGCCATGAAAATCGGTCGAAATTTTATAATAAAAGTTCGAGCCTCGCTTTCTTATCTTATGTCCCGAAGGATTGTTTATGTCAACTTTTTTTACGCGCTCGCGCGGAGACGTTCGGTGACGCATTTTCTCTCTCCACTCCTACTTAACCTGTCTAAATTCATCTCGTAATCGTATCATTCGCTTTAAATTAACGCGAGTATGAAGACGAATTCCGCTCACTCTGTGTTTCTCGTATTTTCTTTTCCGTCGAAAGTGAATTTCGCGTATACGAATAAATGTCGGGAGTGCCGAATCGAACAACGAGCGATTATTCGAGTGCATCTATTGATCTGGACTGACATAACAAGAACTCTGTGTAATTGCTGACGCGAAGAGAGCAAGGAGGAGCAGAATGATGATGAGAAAAGAGTGACGTTTGCGACGCATCGACTGGTGAGTCAATTTATATAAATAGAGAGAATAAATACAGAACATATAAATAGAGAAAACAAATTGTTTCTCTATTTATATGATTGTCAATTTATTGACGATGCGTTCACATTATTTTGAGAATTATTTGGTTGTAATAATTACATTTGCCAGATGTTTCGTGACATTCATTGCAAAATGTATTATTATATTGAGTCGCAACTCTCTCATATTTTAAAATCCTTCAGTGAATAAAACACGGACGCTGGAATTTCTCAATAGAGAAATGTGTAATATAAAATATTCGCTATTTCAGTCTTTGGAATCGAAGCGGCTTAAATTAAAATTTATATCGAAAGAATTGTGCAATTCTAGTGTTCTCTCGACGACAGATAATTTTCGATAATCTGACAATTATACTATTTTTGCATCCGTTCTCTCTCTAATCCATCTTGCTCTATCTGTTTTCTTTTTTACGAAAAGAAAGAGAGCGAGAGAAAAAAAGAGGGAGAGAGAGAGAGAGAGAGATGCATTATCATTTTGTTCTTTATATTCCTTCTTCTTTATTTATTTCATCTTTCTTTTTTCTCGTTCGCGACGCCGCGGCGTCGACGGATCGTCGAATAAATTTTTTATCGCCCTCGTCGGACGAGAGCCAGCTCTCTAACCCTTTGTACCCCCCCCCTCTCGCCCCCCCACACTTCCTCTCTTCCCCCTCATCTCCGCGTCCGCCTCCGCGGGGTCATTTTCGAACGCGTTAAACGCTCCCGTGGGATAGTTCGTATTACGTTCGACGCATCGAGATTCGTCGATTTCGCCTCTTGGTGGTCGCTTTTCGACGTGTAACTGGCATTTACATCGCCGCGAGCGTTACTGCTTCTCATTCTCATTTTTGTCGGGAGTAAATGCGCGCGGCCCCTTTGCCCTCCCCCTTCCACCCCCTCATCTGTAACGAAAACTCGCGTTTGTTCATGGGGTTAAAAGTTCTCTCATCGCGCGAGAAGATATTGAAATATGATTTTGCAAATTATGATTCTCAGATTAATTACTCAATTCGCGCATTTAATAATCTGATAAATGTCAAAATCTTAAAAATAATTTTTTTAGCGAGAATCGTGGATCGCTCTCTGTGTATGTTTACTTAATAATCCACGGATACCTTGAATATCGATGCTCACGGATAATCAGCGAACTCGTGCATCAACAATTTCCCTAATTTTTCGTCTTAGGCTGAGATTCGCACGGTCTTCGGGCGCGATAATCTCTGGAAATTGGCGAGATGCAAGCCGGCATTTTCCCAGCGGAAAAATCGAGCTCTCGCACATACACTGTGTATACGGTAGTTACGCATCGTTTTCTTCCGTCCAAAAACTTCTCTTTTTCGATCGTCAATATTATTTTGACAATTTACAATTATGTCTATTCAACCATCATTATAATTAATTAAATAACGAAGCACTATTTCAATTTATTTATATAGATCTTTGCGAAGAAGGAGTTTTTTCGACATTAGCAATATAATTAAAATTTTTAGATCTGAGAGCTAAGTTTTTTTAGACTCGTAATAAAAGAACAAAATTACTTTTCTTCATATATTTGTATAAAAATATTATGTACATAATTGTGGTATAATTTAAATAATATATTGAAATCCTTTCTTTACACGCGAGAGTCCAGAAATTTGTTGCCCTTTTTTACTTTATTGCGACATCTCGATAAAAAAGACCATTAAAGACCATTAAAGCCGCGATGTTGAAACAATCGTCTTTAAATTAATTCTTTAAATTAATTTTTACCGTCTGTGCGGTAAAAGTGCGTAATTCTTGGGACACCGTATATACACGTGACGTACAAGCAACATAGCACGTACACTAGAGACCTGCCGAAGTCGTTCTGCAGGCAGATATTTACAGAGGCGAGCAAATAGTTCCCGATCTCCCCATGGTTTTCTCGTGACTACTGTTTTCAGTTCGTGGTCGACTTCGATCGACCTTTGATCGATCGTGAATGCACGTTTAATCGAGCGTGCACAGAGTCACGCGAGAATGCACGCTCCCTCCCCTTCCCCTTCCCCCTCCCCTCTCTCTCTCTACTTATCTGCGAGAATTTTTTATTGTTTTCAAGAGACACTATTTTATTTATTCTTTTACAGAAAAAAATGTACACGCACATATATACATCCATACATACATACATACATATATATATATATATATATATATATATATTTATATACATGTATACATGTACACATACATAACAATGCATTACGAGAGCAGGCGCGCAGTAAGATACATATTTAACAGCTATGATTATGTATCACGAATTTAGAAATCAATTTTTTATTAAACAGACACATGAATTATTTTAAAGGCGTGATTTAAAATATTTCTTTATTTAAAATTCGAACACAGTTAAAATTTGGCACAGTTAAAACTGCTAAAGTCTATCTTTATATAATATTATAATATTATATTCATTATAAACTCCAAGAATTATTCTAGTTATATTTGCAATCGAGTAAATAAATTAAAAAATATAATCTCTTTCTCTTTTAAATATGCATATATTTCTATATATAAAGAAATATATATTTATATATAAAAAAATTCAGGCGCATCTCGTCACATATTATAACAATTTAATGTCGCACGATATATATATTCCAAACTTAGAGATTCTCGTGCTTGAAGAGTTTGCTCCCGAATCGCCCAAGGCGAAGCAATCAGGCGCGTTTAAGGACAATCTGCAGATCTGCGAGTTAGCGATCGCTAGGTAGGTCTCTGTCTGACGATACAATGTTCCGACTTAAAGACAAAACTCTTTGAGTTGCGTTTGAATAGCTATTGCGTGTGATGCCGCACATCAGCGTGCAACATCGTGCGTTCTCGCAGAAAATGTATGCATTTGTACATCTCGTCCATTTCGCGGCGCGCAAGCTATTCACACAGAGATAAAAATATTTCTCTCTCCGCTTTGTTTCGCGGAAACATCATGCGCGAATTAACTTTTTTTTTTTTTGCAAATGCGCGACCTTGGAACTTGAAATTAACATATCCGCATGCAAAAGGTAGCCCACCAACATTATTAACAGCTCTTTTTTAAAAATACAACTTTGAAGTTTTTTGCAATTTAACCAAAAAGACAGAAAAGATCATACATTATCATATATGAACCTTTCAGAGTCATACAGTTTTCAAAAAACTTTTACTCTTCAAAGTTGCATAAAAAATATTCTACAGTGACATTAGACAGATGACACTGCAATATATGTATATATAAATTTTTCAAATCAGAAACAAAGTTTATTTAATAACAATAAGTGCTTGTATAATATATCTAGCATTTTTTTAAATTCACTTCACATTTGATACAAAATATAACTTTTTCATATTATCACGAGCATTAAAGATCTTGAAAAAAAAACAAAGTTTTCAAGAGAGAATATTATATAATTCCATTTTCTCAGAAATTAAACACACGATAGGGGCTCTCGTTTTTTTTTTTTTTTTCCCCCCAAAAATCCGTTTCTGCTCGTCATCGTGAATTAATTGATATCTCTTGATGTTACTGCCAAATTATTCTAGACACTTTATATTCTTGATTACAATATTGTAGACGCAGGATTTCTTTATTTTTGGTCCATGTTATTTCTTAAAATCTTGTATCTTGATAATGGAATCAATGGAATCCTTTCGACAGGACCCGTCCCTTTTTCGCAAACTCTCGCGTTCCGCACGCGATTCGCGTGTTTTGAAAAATTATCGCTCTCGGAATGGGCCCGACGAGACGAACTGCCTGTTTGCGGTCCGTTTCGCATAACGGCAATAAACATCATCGTAAAAGGATCTGCGTGGCGTCCGCGCGTTAAATGCGGAAAAAAAACCGCCAGAACGGCGCGATGTCGATTCTCCGACGCGGGAAACGACTTCCGGTCGAGGACAGAGAAGAGAGAGAATATCTTCTGCTTTTTGTGGATTCGCGACGATCTGACGAAGTTGAACTGAGTGTATTTAGAAAACGTTCTTCAACGTCAATTGATGAAATAGGCATCAAGATTATATTTAAGATATTTAAGTTACGGGGAAGAGGGGAAAAGGACACAGATTGCATAATAAAAGTGCTTAAGATAAGGAATTCATATTTAATAATTTAATACTTTAATTATATATACATATATATTTTTATATAGAATTTTTATAAAAAATCTATATAATAATATATGTATATATATAAAATATAATAAATATATAAATAATAAATATAATAAATAATATATAATAATATATATAATAATAAATATATATAATAAAATATTATATATGTATATATATAAAATTAATAACAAAATTATATGAAAGTATATAAAAATTAATAATACATGCTTTCACATATCAAATATTACTCGATAAGTGCATTATTCCTTATTGTCAAACTTCATTAACTTGTAAGACAAAAGACAGCAGATTTAAAACGATTTTAAATCTCTTGACAGAATGTGCTACTTTCTTACATGAATAATATGTCTCGTGAGACGAAATTACGATTGCTAATGTCGTTAGGCGTAACCTTAATTGGTTGTTGTCACTTGATAGAACTCGAGGGATTCGTATCTCCGATGGACCTTCCAATTCAACGCGTCAAAATTAACCATTTTAAAACTAAAACAGCAACAAAACAGAGAACCTCTCTCTCTCTTTCTCTCTCTTGTTTCTCTTTTTCTATCCCCTTTTATCCATGATTCCAGGGGCAAAGATTCTGTCTCGCTGACGAGCCTGTAGGCTTCTCCGCGCGCGGTACGTAAGATGATGATAATTATTAGCCGGACAAAAAGGCCACACGGCGGTCGGGCATCCTGCGTATAGGTCAACATAACGTTATTTTTGCGTTCTAAAACGCGGTAAAAACTGGACAGTCTTTGGCGAAACCGCCTATAACCCCGCCGTTTTTCCGTTACTTCTTCTCTACTCACGTTCTCTCTCACGCTTCCTCTGAAACATCTTCACCTGATTTCCGCTCGTCACACACGCGTAACAACATCATCTCGCATAAAATAGATGAATTAAAAAGAATGGATTGTGTTTGCTATTCCCGGCAGAAAGCTTTTTTTATGATACTGATATATTATCTCGCAGCTATTCTATGCGGTTGATACAATGATAGGATATCAGTTTCATGGATAGCGATATTAATATTTTATCACCGAAGAAAATATGCGAAATAAGAGAAAGAGAGAGAGAGAGAAATTTTGAAGCTCTTTCGCAATAGAAACTTTACGTTTTATATCACTTTTTATCAATTATCTTTTTCAAATTATTTTTTTCTAATATTTGAAATTTTTTAAAAGGTTAATGCAACGAAATTAACATACAAACGCATTCCAGAAAGAAAGAAAAATTAATAGTACTTTAGAAAATATTAGTCAAATCATTCGATACACTAATTTGCACACAGATATCATAACGTGTTTACGAAGATTGATTCTCATAGTAATTAAAAACTTTTAATTTTGATCGAAATCTCTTGATAGTACATTCCATTCTTATTTTATAAATAGTATAAGATAGCTTAAGAAAATTATCGAAAATTATCGAAAGGATATCTTAAATTATGACAACCAAATGAGATGGTAAGGTTCGAATTCCCTGTTAATAGGTTAATTGCGACAGTGGCGCGATCATCATCAGCAAATTTTCGTGCTTGCCATCTCAATGAGACCATAAAAAATGTATTCGTGCCGCTCTCGCGAAACTAGGACTCCGTCGTGCGTCTCAAATTATTCAAGGTGCTCCGCATGAGGACCGACAGTGGAGAAACTATTTTCATACTCCAATAGCTGCGTAATTATATCCGTTCAAGTGCGCGATTCGGTGTCGGTTCAAGAACTCACTTGATTAAGACTAGGAATGACAACGCTTATCGGATACTTCGCTTTTGATACTAAACATTTTCGACATTAGGCAAAGTATCGGTAACAAAAATTTAATATCGGCTTAAAAACAATGCCAATTAATTATTTCACATACTAAATATCGTAAGAGCTCTTTGATCATCATAAAAATTGATGTTGATAATAGTCAAAATAAATTTTATAATATACAGAATGTTTCTGCTTCTTTTGCATTTTCAATGGAGGATTGAATGTGCAAATTGTGCGATTGATTTCCCATTTTCTGATTAGGTTTTTATGAATTACGCTAGCAAAATCGATGGACTGTTCGGGGATAAGTTAGATGGAAAATTTTTATGCGAGTTGTGCGATTTTACGTCATTGATCGGCATCTCCGTGCCGATTGATTCCATATCGTGTTCCGTGAGGAAGATTCGAGTCTGTTTACGTTAGCTGTCTGGAAAATCTGGGCCGATTCACTTGAAGGTTACCGAATCGCGAGCGCCCGCGACGAATCGATTGCGAAAAAGCACCGACCGGACCGGTTTCGCGGTTCCGCAAAGTTAAGGAAATTGCGGGACAGATCGGCTACGCACGACGAAACGTCTCGCAGATGGCATGAATCCAGAAAACTCGGAATTCGATTGTAAACACGTTCTGTTGTACAAAATGTGTTCCAAAAATTATTCAAATATGTACATATTTTTTTCTGCATTTACGTGAACAATTAATTTTTAGATTAGGTTATTATAATTAATTTTTACATATTTAATCGAGCTTTTGAGACCAGTTGAAAAATAATTTTTATAGGCAGTTTAGTAGTCGCGAATATTTTTTTTACAAAGATGACGTTACAAATCCGTCGCGAATCGTGACGAACAATTTGGTCCACAAATGGATGCGCCATCGCATCATGAATCGCGTACTAGAGAGAGAAAGAGAGAGAATGTAATTGTCTGGGACGAGGATAAAGACGTCGCCAATGCATGATACGAGGAAACGACGACCACCCATGGTCGAGCAAATCTTGCGTAACGATTCCGATCTGTCTTCGGTCTTTCTCGAAGGATAATCGAAAGCGCAATCCGTCGTTACCGCGCCATGGAAGTCTCCGTCGAAATATATAGATTTATTACTGCACAGTGTATTTCGTTTCCAATATTCAATGACATTTTAACATATTTGAGGAAAATATTATTTTAAAGTAGATTTTTTTTAAATTTAAGAACACATTTTTGCGGAGATATTTCTCGCTTCCTTATATGTATAATATATTCTTACTAAGCCACTATCACACTGCGTTAAGTGATAGTTGAGAGCCATTGAGATTTACACTTAAATGTGTCATGAAGAAAATAACTTTTTTGCCAATTAAAAAAATTATTGTATATAATTGTAAATATTAAATTACTTATATCGATTACATTTTTTTTCATCTGACATGATGCTTATCGAAACATGGGCATTTGCCGATTTTATGTCTGTGGAAGTAACGTTATTTTCTTCAATTTATTATGAATCATAGATCGCTAAACGGTCTAAAGATAAAGCGAGCAGGACATAAATGCACTCGATTTGTCGACGTAAGTATCGCCCGTCACCATCAACGAGACATTTCATATGACACGGCAACGCGTGTTAGATAATCGTACGTATGGACGGCTTTGCGCTACATAGTTGATCACGTGTTGAGAGAGAGAGAGAGAGAGAGAAAGAGAGTCGGTGCCGGTTCAATGGCGCGAGACAATTTTTACGATTTTCGATCGTTTCCCTTTAGTTTGTCAAGGATTCATATTGTTCAAGTACAAACGTAACTGTACAATCGACAATTTTATTACACATTAACTTCAATTACCGGTGTTTTGAAAAATATTTTCTATAAATGAAGAAGTACACTAAAAAGTGTATGACGAGAGAGATACTTGAACGAAAATAGAAAAAAACTCGAAACAATTATACTATAAATATATTGTATCAAAATAGACACTAGTGCATCTCTCTTTGTAATTCATGATTTAAATTAAAAAAAAAAAGAAAATTAATTTCTTTACTTTTACTTTCGGAATTTTAATTTTAATCCAATAAGCGTTATGTGAAGATTAGCGAGAAAACAATCATCCGAGAGATTAACAAGGAAACAAAACGAGTAAACGAAATATAATAAATGACATGCATTTATGCGGAAAAGATTCGCGCGCTGTCGACGAAGAAAAACGATACGATCTCTCTCTCTCTCTCTCTCTCTCTCTCTCTCTCTCTCTCTCTCTCTCTCTCTCTCTCTCTCTCTCTCCTTTTTTTTCACCCGCTCAAAACTACCTGCGAGCTTGCGGCAGCTCGGGTATTTAACGGCGCGTTAAAAAAGTAATGCGGAAATATAATGGGAAACACAAAGGAAAGAAAGTTTCCGCGCTCGCTCGCTCGGGCTTCCAACAGCAGCGTGCCACAGTTTTACTCCGCCGCTATTTGGTTTGGATAAAGAGCTACCTGTTTGTTTACGTTTCGCTTTCAGCCGTTTGTACTCTCTCTCGACAGTGCACCACGAATGCAGCGAATGTATGTGTATGTGTGCGCACGTGTTCGGTGCATATATGTCCTTCTCTCTCTCTCTCTCTCTCTCTCTCTCTCTCTCTCTCTCTCTCTCTCTCTCTCTCTCTCTCTCTCTCTCTCCCCCCCCTCTCCGTCCCCTTCCTCTCTTTCTCTCTCTCTCCCACCCCACATCTTGCTGTCTCTATCTCTCTCTCGGTCGCGGCAACATAGTTGTACAGTAAGCGATAAGCAACCGCATATGCATACAATCACCGCGAGCGAGCGAATCCGTTTCGCAGACACTCGACGCGGTCCCGTATCGTAATCACTGCACAAAAAAAAAACATTAAAAAATCAAGTTATCGGGAAAGCTTTATTATTCTTGATGAAACTTGTGTAAAAAAAAGGAGAATGAAAGAGTACACTTTATCCTAGGAAAATTCAAATCCATGCGTCATATTGCGCACACGAGTTGTATGGGACGATTAAAGTGGGACACAAATTTTTCATGTGATTGCAGATATTGAATTATTTTTATCATCTTCGTATTGTATCAAATAAATCATTTTTATTACAAAAAAAAATACGATTTGGATGAATCACGCATTGAATTTATGATATAATTTTAACAATCATGTAAAAATGTGACGACAATGTCGAGTGTCGTCGCCTGATGACCGTTAAAGGCACGTGTGTGCACGCGCTTTTTTCGATCGATATTTTAGATACAGAGATTTTATTTTCAATATCCTTAATTACTAATTAATAACACCGGCTTCCTTTATAATTGCACAATGATTGATAAAATAATAAATATAAAATAATAAAAGATTATAATTATTTTTTATAGTTTCAAAATTATAACTATAAGAAAAGGGGTCAAAAATGATAATGTCAGGTAAGACTATTTATGCAAATTGAAATTGTTGCAGTTAATAATTAATTATTATATATTTATTAAATGCAAAATTAAATAAATATCATATAATATATTTATTAAATGCACAAAATTAAATAAATAAAAAATGATAATTATTTATTCTTTTTTCGCGAAAATGGGTTTTATATTCAAGATCAGCGTAATCTGTCGATTGCAGATAATTCGTTGCAGACTTTGCGAGACGTTTCTGAAAGACGATAGCGATTTATTAAACAATTAACGCGGAAAATATTCCGATGGAATAAAGACAGTCCTTTTTACAGTCGCTTTCCTTTTGCGACCGTGAACATTTCAAAAATGTCTCACGCTTCGCGAGAAACAGGAGAATCGAGAAGACGGACTGCGTGCCAGAGGCGAGTTTTGCTCGATCGAATCGATTTCGCGCCCTTCGATACGTAACATGACATGTAAGATACGTATAAAACAGGCAAACGAGTAGAGACGGAGAATATTCTATCGTGTCGTTATAGAATTCCGAAGGAGTGGTCTTCGTCTTCGAAGACGAAAATCTAGCCCAATTAGACGAATAACGAAAAATCTCTCGCCACTGTTGCAACACAGCGTTACTCTCGATTTTTATTCGATCCGATTTTTTTTTCCAACAAATATCTCGAAATACGCGAAAGAAAGGGGTAAGAGTCCGGACGCGCTGGGCCTGAATCACCACGCCTGTAGGAGACTGACAAGAATTATTAGTAGGTGAAGGTAGCCAGTAGCTGAGCCGAGGATCAATACTAGGCAGACGTCCGTGCGATGTGGTGGAGTGCACTTCTACACTCTAGGCTCTAGGCTAGGCTAGAGCCTAGGAAAGGTTGGGACGCGAGAGGGAGAGGTTGGGTAAGGTTGGATCGTGGGACGTCTACGTAGACTTCGGTCCCCATAAACCAAGCGCCGGCTGACTTGACGATATCGCCATGGACGTTTTTAGCTGGGAGAAAAAAAGAAAACGAGAAGTACACCAAGTCCGCCGCGCCAAGAGACGCATTCGATTTCAATCTTTATGGAAAGAAAAAAAAAGAAACCGTCCGCTTTAAATTTAGTTTTCGATTACGTAATATATAGGCGGGTTATAATTTTTCACATTTACGTGCTCGATTGCAATATATTTGCACGTGTGTGATGCCAATAGCGTATAAAAGACATGAATTAAATTTCCGAAAATTTGAAGATTATTTAAAGTTTTTCGCATTTCTTTATATTTGTAAATTTTTAAACTGTAAATTTTTTTATTCTAAATTGCTCGTTTTTTCCTAAACGAAAATTTGAGTTGTATGAAAAATTGCGAAATACTATTTGAAACAATATCTAGAATCTAGGAGTCATTTTTTTTCGAGATATAGACATATATATTTAATTCCTGCGTTTATTATAAAGTATTCTTATGTAGCGACCAGCGCGAGAATTGCATTGGGAGAAGGATTTTTTCGCGCTTGTCTCGCGACCGAAGCTAATGCGATCTTGCCATTGCGAATTAGCAGCGGAAGGCCGTGCGTTCGCGATGTATTTTATAATCAGTAAGCGGACACACGCAGTAGCAAGATGGCAAAAATAATCCTGCGCAAAGCGCAAGCGGAGCAAGAAGTTGCGAAAACTAGTTAAACCGCTTCAAGGTCGGGACCGTGAAACTCGTTCAATTCGCGGTGCAATTCCTTGCACATATCTTTTGCTCGGATACGTCATGCCGCGTGTTAAATAACGGCGCGATAAGAACTATCAAAATTTTACCATCCTAGATCTTTTTCAACTTCTCAAGATATCCAATATCGAAATAATATTAATAATAATTATTATTATGGATAACGTGCAATTTTTAATAATGTGAAAAACTCTTAAAAATCCGTCAGAATGATCTTTTAACAAAAAAATTAAAAGATTCTGATATCTTCAATGAAAATCTTAATAGAAATTTTAAAAAACGAAATAATAAAAATAAAATATTAAAGATAAAATTGTTATCTAGTAAAAAAATTTATCGAAATATCTCGTCTTAATGCAAGCTGTGTAATTTGGAAGCGCGGGAAATTCTAGAAACATTAGCGCGTGGGCGAATAAATTTAGTATTCGATGGACTCGAGTATCCCTACAGCTTCATACATTCGTAATTAAAAAATTCGCGAAAGCACCAACATATCAAATCGAGGAAGCGGATATGCGTGGGTGCGAAATTATTTGAATATTTCAGGAGAAATTCCATTTCGTCATAATAGCTAATTTCTAAATAACACATCTTACAATTGATAAAGCGAGTTCGAGATTAACGAGATCACATGTTAGAGAACTGCTATATTCTTTAACATAAATTTAATTAGATTATTCTAATTAAATTAGACAATTGCTAAAAATTTTGATTTTACTTGCCAACTGCCAACGCAAGCTTAATCAGAGAACGTCGTCAATCAAAAAATCCTGTAATTTTACAGGAGAGGTGCTTCTTATTTTTATACCCTCAAACACTCAAGGTTAAAAATCTTAGACGTTTGATACGTTACTAGATGCATTATTTAGTAAACTAAAAAAAATAAAAATAAAAATAAAAGGAAACTGCAAATCTTTTCTCGAATATTCGGTAATTCTCGGGAAGTCTTCGCAATGTAATCGAAGTTGCGTGAGCGCAAACGAGAGTCACATAGGGGCGTGAATATACGTCGGAGGGTGCGAATGTCGCGTTGGTTTGCGTACAAACGAATGAGCGCACACATACACACGTATATATGCGCGATATGCGCGCGCGCGCTTGTTCCTCCCGTTCGCGCAAATGCTGATGATCATTTACGCCACTGACCTACTCTGCTGCACGAGCTTCGCCCTCCGACGCCGACGTAGCGGTTGGGAAAGCGGCAAGAGACAGAAAGAGAGAGACAGAGAGACAGAAAAAGAGCGAGATAGAGAGAGAGAGAGAGGGCGAAAACGCATCGTACGGGAAAAAGGGGAGACATGCCAGAGATGAACGTGGGTGAAGAAAGGAGAGATGAGGAGAGAAGAGAGAGAGTCTGGTCTGGTGGGTCTGGGCCTGCGTAACGACGCGTACACGTCGACGATGCAAGTGCGCGACGACGGTCGAGGGTTGCTTCGTGCAAGTCGCGGGATGGCGCGGAGGGAGGTGGAAGAGGAGGATAAGGGCAACCGAGGGATAACGGAGGCGGCAGTGAGAGAGAGAGAGAGAGAGAGAGAGAGAGAGAGAGAGAGAGAGAGAGAGAGAGAGAGAGAGAGAGAGAGATGGCGGTGGGCACGAAAGGAGGAGGCGAGTTGTGCAAGGGGTGCAAGTAGTAGTCGGCTGTAGTAGTTGAAGAGGGCGAACGAAGAGGAAGGGGAGGGGGAGGGAAGGGGACGAAAGTCGACCGAGGGGGCAGCAGGGAATACGGAAGGCTACGATTGATCCGTGGTCACCCCCCCTCAGCCTTCTCTATCCTATCTTCTCTCTCTCTCTCTCTCTCTCTCTCTCTCTCCGTCCACCTTCTCTCCTTCTTGCCCGGGGTGTCCCTTCCGCGCCCTTTCGTCCTCGACGCTCGCCTTCTCTTCCTCTTCCTCGTCGCTTCCTCTACGTCGCGTCGCCTACGACCTCACGAATTCATTGTGCGCTTCCGGCTCTCGTCCTTTTTCTCTCAGGCGGCCATTAGCTGTCCGTTCGGGTCGCCTCTTATTAGCATAGTTGCAAATTCTATGCCACGACGGCGGCGGCGGCCTCCTGTTAACGCTTGATTGGAGGCCAACGCGACGTTTTACGCCGTTTTACACACACACACACACACACACAAACGTGCGCGCGCGCGCGTTGCTTGGAAACTGGATGCAGACGAAAGATACATCGAGCAGATATCCGTTTCCGGTTACTTCGCACGTTGCTGTACGAATTTGCGAGTCCGAGTTTAACCCTTCTATCAATAAACGGATACCCGGGTACCTAAAGCAACTTTAAATGTTAAAAATGTGTCGAAACTTTTCTCCGCCTGAAACAAAATACAAAGGGCCTTTGTATTCGGAAACCTAAAATATAATGGGGAATGTTCGATGCAGCTGCTATAAAAAAAATTATCGCGGTGCAATGTGTCGAAAACACGCGGTTGATATCAATACATTGAAGGAAAGGTGAAAATGATGCATTGACAGTTAATTACTTCGCAGGCGCTATGTGAGATCTTTAAAGTCTCTCGCGCTACTCACAATTAATTATCCATGTCGGTACACCGTTTTAGCGATAACAGTTTGAACGATAAAGCACGTATAGAAAATTCCTATTTCCGGCTGCTTTATGATAAATGCAAATTTCATACATAATTAAAATTGTGTCCTATCTTTCACGCCACTTATAATAGCCTAATAATTTTTTTACTTTACGAGTAAGTTTACAGGAGCCATTTTAATTCTTCTAAATTTGCGCATATAAATAACCATGTTTTTATTTCGATCTATGTGTATTTTACAAATTCGCCAACACATTACAGATTGTGTTTCATCGCGAGAGATATTAACCTTTCTGTCAATGACAAATTTTTCATCTTTCCATTAATGTAGGAGGTTTCCCAATACAAAGGCCCTTTGCATTTCGTTTCGGGCGAAGAAAAGTTTCGACACGTTTTCAACATTTAAAGTTGCTTCGGGTACCCGGGTACCCCGTTCATTGACAGAAGGGACAGACCTAATTCCATCATCATCACGGAAACTTTTCTCGAATTTCGCCGCGCAATTAATATTCCGTTCGGTATTGCTGATTGATGATAGCGCGTTTATCTGGCGACGACAAGACCGGATTATCCGTCGCATTAAAAAGCATTTTCGACGCTCGCGCGCATTCATTCGGGCGTTACATTCCGATAAATGGAACTTAAACAATTGGTCCGTAGAAATTGGTGTTGGCGACAAAATATATATATATGTGTGTGTGTGTGTGTGTGTGTGTGTGTGTGTGTGTGTGTGTGTGTGTGTGTGTGTGTACGCGCGCGCAGCCTCCCTCGTTCACCGTAAACAAAATTATACAATACCGAATGCGCTATCATTAATTAGCGTGACTTGGTGCCGGCGCGATGGCTGCGCATGCGCGTGCTTTTATTTCAGCGCGTTTCCCCGACAAAATGTTTTCGCACCTCCAAAAACAAATTGCGGACTTTTAATTGAGATCCATGATTCGGCCTGCTCGAAAACACTTTCCTCTTTCCCCGCCCTTTATCCCCTGGATTTTCATCGCTTGTATTTTCGGAGTAATATTGTCTGATAAATCAGCAAGAGTGCGATTTAACGTCCATATTTAAAATCCTTCTCATCCTGTTTGATCGATCTCGAATACGTCGAAAACTTTTACGAGTACATACATGAGTACTGACTCTTTGCCCTTTTTTCTTCCCTTAATTTGTCTACAAGCTTATGCAATATTTAATTTGCTCAACATCCTGCTTCTGTACATCAGTACAAATTAAATATGCTGAAGAGAAAATGTTGTACAGTAATATAAAAGAGTATCGTTTACATTATTGGCATATTTATATTGTGTTCAGTAATGATTAACTTTACGCTACTTTCGAAGATCGTACGGCACTTTGAGTGTGGCAAAATGTGGCCAGAGATTGTAAATCATAACGAGTTTTGCCCCACCGATGCGTAATATTACCGAGAAAAGAAAAGGGATTTCTATATACGGCGAGATGTATTACTTATGTATGTAGCGTGTCGAGCTCTGATTACACGGCTTGTAAAGCGGAAAAGTTCCTGCTGTTTCTTGAAATCCAGTATCGATCGAGCGCATCGAAACGCTACCACGCGACGAAAAAACTTGGACACGACCGGGGCTCGGGCAAAACCATCTCGATACTGTATACTTTGTAACGTAATGAAAGATGCGAACACGCAGGAATAATCGGTTACACCGACAAAGTTGAAATTCCATGAAGCGGCTATTATTCACAGTGTAATGAATATCGTTACGCAATGCGTCTATTATTGTCGAGTATTATAGATAATTTATGATGATTGAACAACGAGGAAAATGATGTATCTTTTTGTTGTACTGGTACAGAACAGTTGAATATTTTTACAGATATTTTCTAATTTATAATATTTCGTAATTTATTGTATTTTGTAATATTTTTACAGATATTTTTTCTTATATTTATAAGAAATATATATCTGAGAAATTTTTTAGAAATATTAACAACACGATATTTTTTTCGATTATTTAGCTTAGATAAGTAGATTGAATCATATTTCGAGGTAGATCGCAAAATATATAACGCTATTAGCTTGCCACATTAATGAACTAATTTATTTTTTATATTAGAATAGTTTTTTTTTTATACTGAAGAATGGATTACGTAAAGAGAAAGAGAGAAATAGACAGAGACACTATTAGCTAATATGAAGCTGTTATTTATCAGTTACATAAATTCTTTACTCTGATTGCAATAAATTTTTTACAAATAAAAACAACATGTAAAGAGGGGGTGAAAATACCACAAACCATTAAAAAAATTAAATATTTTTAATTTTCAGATAAATACATTTCGTGCAGCACGAAATATTTGTTTAAGTATGCGCTGCATTTATTCGATTGAACATGTACTTGATTCGTTATAGTCCTCTCGTTAAACTTTTATATTGTCAAATTACACAGCGATATGAGCGATTATTCAAGTCGCAATCTAATTTACGCTTCGACGATAAATCGAATTTTGTTCAATAATATGTATCGCCAACTTTCATGTGACAAAGAGATATATATAAATTATATTATAAAAGTATTGCAAGGTGCTCATTACGCAATCTTTTCCAACAGGTTATCTGAGGTCTTAGATTAATGTTCTGTTTTTTAATTCTTATAACAACAGGATGATTACTCCCCCTGCGCTCTCTTAAAGTTGTTTGTTTGTTTACTCAATAAAAACAAACACATGTAATACGAGACGTGTCAATACCTATTTATCATTATCCGTTCTTCAACGATTTCATAGCCACTTTTTAAATATACATTCAAGAAAGTATCCTCGAGATCGCGCGTTTCCTCATTTTCAATTTCTTTGGCGAAGTTTTCTCATGGATTCCTATTCAACAAAAATTAGATAAACGTTTTTTTTCCACAATTCTTTTTTTTTGCATTCTTGATATTTCGATATCTGCTAAAATTCGTGATTGTTTGCATATTTTGAAAAATTTTTTTGGCGCAATATGTATGTTGAAACAATTGTTGCTTTTTTAAATGATTGTATGTTTGGTTCAAAAAGAAGGAAAGAAATTCCAACATATTTTTCAGGAATATTAAGGATTTGTCAGGGGAAATTAAGCATGCATAAAATATATATGGCTCTACTTTTGTATATATAGGAACTTAAAGGTTATATGCACACACATATTATCGTGCATTCAGACGGCAATATATTAAGAGCGGGACATTTATCCGGGTGCAAAAAAAAAGAGAACATCTTTGCGGATACCGTTTCGTATCAGTGCACACGCATACATGTGAATCCCAATTTTATCGCCCCCCAATATGTCATAATATCAATTCAGAGCATTATAAATAGGTTACTAGGATATTCCTGAGATCGGCGAACTTATTAAAGCGCATGGTCGATTCACCGTGAATTATACGCAGTCGCTAATCCAAAGATATTTCTTTTTTTAAGTCAAGATCCATAAATAATTATATATATATATATATATATATATATATATATATATATATACATAGTCTTGATTATATGCGTTTATATAAGCAGATTAATTCAAAATTCACATTGGAAAGTACTTTTTAGCAATTTTTTTATTTACAGATATAGCTAATGTTAAAATATATAGCGTTGTGTGCGATAAGTAAATTATTGGAAATGTGAAATTATAGAAATTTATAAATCTTTGATTTATAAACTGTTTTTTAAGGTTGTTTTCTAAGCTTCTCTAGTGTTTGAGATTTGTAATTGTTTCAATGGTTCGCTTAACGAAGCAACGACGAAGATTTCTTTGCGAGAGACGGACGCACGCGTAAATATACGACGCGCGGCGTAAACGAAGCGATACGTAACGTTTTTTATGAAAACGACGAGATAAGGAATTTCCGCGTTGCGACGAGTTGCAAGACTAAAATCGCGATCGTAAAAAGCAAAATTGCGAAATTCGGCTCGGGGGTCCGCCACAAAACCACGAGCACGTTTAGATCTCAGTGTATATTCGCTCCGTGCATATTTAGTAATGCAGTTACGATATTACACATGCATATCCATCTCATATGTCCGCGATATTTATATAAGCAAACGAGAAATTTAAAATCGACTACACATTTAATTGTCTAAATCGCATTGTTTATACAATGCACATTTTAATCTCTCTTGCAATAATTTTAATCTCTTATTCAATTCTTTTTTTTTCCCAATATGCATAATGGTACCATTTGTTTTCACTAGCAATTTTAATTACTTTCTTTTTCTTTTACTTCGAATTACAAGATATAATTTAAACCATATATTTAATTTATCAATAAATATTATTTCTATAAAAGTTTATTAGCTATTTTTTTTTTCTAGATTCAAAAAAAAAAACCTGATATTATTGAAAGGATTTTGCTTAGTTTCGTCAGCGTATTTACAAAATGGTTATCATTTTGCTATTAATTCTATTTCTTCGCACACACATTTCCGCGCCGCGGAAGATAAGGATTATGTATAAGTAACGCGTGCATCGAAGATTTTTAATTTTTAATTAAGCTTTTGAGATGATAAATGCGAGGTGCGGGAATACAAGTCTATCGCGATCCAACAATTACAATTCTGCAATCGCGCGTCACCGTAACGAGAAGATCTGACTGAGATGCGCTATCTCAGGGTTACCTAACCGCGTGCGCGCGCGCGCGCGCGCGCGCGAGGATGCACTTTCGGGCGACGTCACGAGCGTCCGATATGCTTGTCGGGCGGCAGCTCCGCACAGTTGTGCGAAGTAAAAATAAAACGGCGGACTCTATAGCAATTCTCTCCGTTCACGCAACACACGCGCGCGCGCCATGCGTTACCTAAGAACGCGTAGACGCGCAATTCAGCGTAACCGCATGGTTATAAAAAAATGATGCAAGAAAAAACAACGGACGCGCGTGGTCGCGTCGGATCGATGCATATATGTATGTATATACGCGATGACGGACCATAATCGCGTTTGACACGCAGGACCACAGATGTCCGAAAGCAGGCGCAACCGCTAACTCTCTGATGTATATGATTCTCCTTTTGTTTCTTTTTTTTTTTAACTCTCCAATGAAAGGATCGATTTTTTAAAGGAGTCAAAAGTGTGGCTTGATTAACGATAAATTTTTCTTTTTACAAGATATAATTTAAACCATATATACAATATACATATATACATATATGTGTCAATAAATATTATCTCAATAAAAGTTTATTAGCTATTTTTATTTTCTAGATTTAAAAAAACCTAGACATTATATAAACCATATATATTTGAG
>OX424454.1:9862320-9882320 GCA_949152495.1 Lasius fuliginosus | reverse complement strand
GGCTTTAACAACCATTGTTAAATCCGATCGTACACGTTGCAAGTAAAGTGCAAGTGGTAACGGTGGCGCGCGCTCTGCGATCAAATCCCGATTGTACTTCACACAGTTTCGATTGGAACCTTTCGATTAGAATCAGTTTCTACTTCAACCCTTCTGTCAATGCATAATTTTTCACCTTTCCATCAATGTACCCGGATATCCGGATACCAACCGCGTGTTTTCGACACGTTGCACCGCGACAATTTTTTTAACAGCAATTGCTCGGCATCGAACATTCTCTCCCGTTATATTTTATAGAAGGTTTCGGAATACTATTGTAAGGCCCTTTGTATTTTGTTTCGGGCGCAGAAAAGTTCCGACACATTTTTAACATTTAAAGTTTTGCTTTGGGGATCCGGATATCCGCTCATTGATAGAAGGATTAAACTACACAATTCGATTAGCTCCGATATTTCGTACGGATTCGTTAAAATAATTTCACGCATCCATTATAATCGTATAGTATTAAAATAGCGAATCATGCGTGTAGTGAAAATAGAATGCAAGTTTAATCTGTAAATTGTAGCACGAAAAATTTCTCGCCGAAAGTAAATATTTCATGATAGATCTTTTTTTATAATTGATGAGATTTTGTTATGACCAATATAATCATCTAGAAGAAATTGAAGAAAAAACAAGTGTCATTAAAGTCACCGATTGTCGAAATGTGCTATTTGAAATTCCCTAATCAGTTAAAACAACTTTGACTATCTGATATCTTTCCGGAAAATTTCTATTCCTTTTTTTATGAAATTATCAAAGTTTGTTGTCTTTCCCGGATATTTTTTCGCGAGATTAAATCCGAGATAGTTAATCCGTTCCGTCTTGGAATGTGATGCAACACCCCAATCATTTTCCACTTTTTTCTTATTTTTATATTTCATTGCGCCGCGCGCGATCCTCACGCGTGTAACGACGACGATAATAGCATTTCCGCGATCGAGACTCTTGCCTTGACAGAGACAGACCGCGTGACGTATCGCCCGCGGCGGAGAGGACGAGAATACCGAAGACGACGCTCCGTCCTCGTTTCTCGCGCCGCGCAGTCTGTCTTCGTCTGAGAACTGCATCCGATATTCGGTACGCGCGTGTTGTCAACGTTGTACGTACGTCAGAGAGACGTCGGATTTTACAGAAACTTCCATAAGAAGCCGTTGCAATACCGTATACCCCGAATACGGTAAACGCTAAAGTCTTAAACTCGTTGCGAGAGTACAGGTTATTGTGATAATTTTCATCTTAGAGACTACGCATTACTATTTACCGAAATTTGACGCACAACGTTGAATTTACATATTCCATTTACGTATTTCCGTTGAAACGCGTCGATTGCAAAAACAGTACGTACGCGCGCAACGGAGACAAGAATATCTATATTCCGCGATTAAATCATTGTCAAAATTGATTTTTCATTATCGACATTGTAAGAAGGAACCCAAAATATAAAGATATAAATATGACAAATAATAAATAAATCTCAACAATGACGCGGAGATCGATTCTAAGGAAAATACATATGAATTCTAGAGAAAATAACGTTATAAATGTTTATCGCGGGCGCGACTCTTTCGACAATACGGCCCTGAGCTCCAAGTAGCATAGACATTTGACGTTTCGCGAAGGTCGCGTGTTCCAGCTCTCCCTCTCTCTCTCTCTCTCTCTCTCATCACACACACACACACACACACACACACACACACACACACACACACAGGCACGCACAACCACCGTCTTTTTCTACTTCGTTCTCCGTCTGCTTTCCGCGCAACGCGTACGCACACACACCTTACATACGTTCCGACATTTAACGATCGTTACGCGTTCAATTGTTCACCGTCGCCGACGAGAGGCCACGCGCGACTTTCCGAACGAGATCCGCCGTCGCCTATATTTCGCGACGATATTTTCCGCGGCGCGTTATCGGCGAACGTGACATTGAGGATCGCCCGAGAGAGAGAGAGAGAAAGAAAGAGAGAGAGAGAGAGAGAGAGAGAGAGAATTGCAACGAACGCACCGCGGCTATCGTAGATACGCGACATCGCGATGCGCACCGCGCCGCGGCGTCGATCAGCTGGCGTCGCTCCATCTCTCTCTCTCTCTCTCTCTCTCTCTCTCTCTCTCTCTCTCTCTCTCTCTCTCTCTCTCTCTCTCTCTCTTTCTCTTTGTTTCTCTCTCTCTCTCTCTCTCTCTCTCTCTCTCTCTCTCTCTTCGCTCTCTCTTTCTCTCTTCCTCATTGCACGACGCCGCAACGAGCACGCTTGTCTATACTCCGTGTCGTATGCGTAAAACGCACTGCTAATAGGATATGCAGACGCGCGTTAGACATTTGTTTGTCGCGTGGATGTATATAGGATGTATGTGCCTTGGAAATTTGTCGAGAGATCTGCAGCTGAGAGGCAAAATCAATGTAAGTTGAAAAAAATCACATTTTCTGAATAAAATCTGGAAAACGCATGGAAAGAAACGCGCGAAATCTTCAAAATAAATTAAATAAATGTGTATGTTTGGAGATAAAATCAGCCAGATTAAAATTTGCGTGCGTAAAGTAATAGTTGTTTAATGTACGTTCAAAGAGTTTTTATCTGACAAATATAAATTGTTTCGTTAAATTATATATTCTGTATTCGTATTGTAAAAATTCTCTCTCAGATAATCGCGCCTCTGATAGACTTATTATTTTTCTCACTATATAATATACGAGAGATAAATACCTAACCGAAACACACGTATCAAAACCAATAAAATTGGATTTACTTCCTATTGCTTCTCAGGTACAGAAATATTTTAAAAATATATATTTTTTTAGAAATTTAAAAAGCTGATCTTTTAATTTTTTTTATAATCTTTTTAGGAATGTTATATTGTTAAAGTATTGCAAGATATTATTTCTTTATCGCTTTCGCTTAACACAGAAGTGACAAAAGATAATTATTATGATCAATTTGGAAATAAATATATTCATTTCCATCGTTCTCCTTTCTTTATACGTATATATTATTTGTTTAATATGTAGATATATTATTGTAATTATTTTTACATTCGTTCTCGAAATATAAATTTTGAATATCATATTCTTGTAATATAATACAGTATAATATAATATTAGTTTATATATCATATTTCTAGAAAGGAAATTATAACAATTAGTGGTTACGTGGTTAAAGTAGTGTTATTTCAAGGTACAATTATTCACATCTCTTCCTCTTATTATCTTTCCCTCTCTCTTTTCTGTTTCCGTCGCGAATCAGACGAAATTCAAAAAATCGCCCCGGTTCACGCATCAAGGCAGTGTAAAAACAGCCTCATCTGACTGTGGCGAAAGAGAGAGACCGCGGTATTTTGTACATTTTCTGCACTGATTAACGCATTCTCGCGCCACGAGGTCGTTAACATTGATAAATCAAAAGAAAGCGATGCGTCCGAGATACTTGCTCTGTCGAAGCATCGATCGAACCATTTTTTATTACGTCGCGGTAAAATAGATGCACAAAGATATACGGAACGTCCCCTAAAATTACTTTATTTTGAAAACAAATGATTTCAGGGAATAGCAATGTGTTCCATGAATATTTAGGTTAAAAGTAGCTCCAGCAATTGTTCGCGATATCGTTGAAAACAAAAGAAATGAAAAATGAATTAAATCTAAATCAACAATTATTTCAAGAGACAAATCTTGTTCGTTTCTTTTTATTTTGGCATAAAATTCTCTTAGATATATTTCACACAAAAATCTTTGATTTAATATTGAACAAATATTTTATTCTCTTATTATCTCTTATTTCGTTCGCAAACGTCTTTGCGAATCGAAGAGAAATCAATGTATCCCGATGATTTTATCGACGGATTAATCAGCCGTTTTAAACAAGAATAAACTACTGGATCCATAACTTACAAACTGTGCTTTTATAGTTCACGTTTTGAATTTAATCTTTATATTCAACTACTCTTTTTATACACGAATTCGTATTTACTAATTCCTGAGATAGACACAGTTTTTAAAAACATTATTTAAACACGAAAAAAGTATTTGAATTCTCTCTCAGAAATACATATCGTAGTTATCGTTGCAAAGCATTTCTTTTTTCTCAAAGAGCTAAAATGCATTTTATAAATATCAGAAACCACTCTTGCGTTTTTCTTTTCTTTGAACCGCGTTCATTTATGCACATACCAAAAATTAAAACTGGCGAGTGATAATCTCGAAGAAATTTGCTCCGTATGTCAGAAACTCTTCGCGCACCTATAAAAAAAAAAAAAATTGCGTAACAGCTATCTATTTCATTGTCATATCGGACCGGATGACTTAAATCGGTTTCCATCGGTTCACGATCTTTTGATTGGCGGCATTCTACAGAGTGATTTTCGATGGGCACCGCCGATGGGCGGTTTTGCCAACAATCCCGGCGTGTACATACCATGTGTATGTATATATACGTATACATATCGTGATCATTTTTAAAACGTGACGGAGACAGACGGGACGAGAGGCACTCGGGTCGGGCAAAGAGATAGAGACGTAATGATTGCAATATTCCGCCAGTAATTGCTCCAGTCGGCCGCACTATTGAAACATCATTCGCGCGCGCAAGTCGTAGATTTGTTTTTCCCTCTCTCTCTCTCTCTCTCTCTCTCTCTCTTGTCTCCGCGCGCGTGTCGCGCCGTCAGGCCGAAATGTCATTCTCTCGCGGGGGATTCGTTTTCCCTTTCCCCGATCAACCCCCCCGATCACTCTCTATCCGATGGCGCACGATCATCCCTATCCCTGTACTATATGACTACCGCTATTCTCGATGCCATTCATCGCGGTTCGAAATCGATACGTGCCATTAAATGCTGGCGATGCATTTAAAACGGCGAATCGAGTCGGGACGGCGGGGGACATGCGCTTGATTAGATCCCGGATCCTCGTTATAATCGGTGAATCAAAATTTCGACTTGCCTCGCGAAAATGTAAGGAGCGAAAGAGAGTGACATATATAAGTCGAGTATGCCAGCGTGAAACGTATATGAGATAATTATAGCTCCTGCTATATCGGCGTCGCTTAAAAAAAACACTTTATCTAACCTGTAGTTTAACTAATTCGCTCCGAATTATCTTGTGTGACCGGTGCTATATTGAAAATATAAGATATCGATATTTTTGCACGCGGCCTCGATAACTTGGGCGAGTCTCTCAACGCGATGAAACTTTCGCGACTCGCGTAAAAACGTGATGCGGACGCTTTTCAAACATCCTCGCATTCTTCGTACATTTTTCATTTTTTCATCAATGTATGGATACCCGGGTATCCGGTAGATTAGGTTGTAGGAATATCGTCGATATTCTCTATTTTTCACGATTGTAACGACAATACTTTGTCACGACACAGCGAGACCCTACGCGCCGTCGTTCTTTTTACGCGACGAGAGAGAGAGAGAGAGAGAGAGAGAGAGAGAGAGAGAGAGAGAGAGAGAGAGAGACCGATGATAAGAGCGAGCGGCGACGGCGCTCACGAGCGTGTCGCGCGCGTGAAAGGAAAGGAAGCCCCCGGCAAAAAAGCTCACCGCGGGGTATTAGTCATTGGTAACCGACCGGAGCTTTTTCGCCGCGCGTCGTGCCGCGCGATTCCCGCAGTCGTGACCGTCGCTTCGACTGATTTATGGCGAGCCATCGTTATTTTCGCCTAGCCTAGCCTAGCCCGGCTAGGAGACTAATCTGGCCTCGCGCTTCTTCTGAACATGCCTCTCCCTCGATGCTCTTTCTTTCATCTTCCGAGTTCTTTCTCTCGCGATCTCTCTCGCGTTCTCGTGCCATTTTTCTCTCTTTTTTCTTTTTCCTCTCTCTCTCTCTCTCTCTCTCTCTCTCTCTCTCTCTCTCTCTCTCTCTCTCTCTCTCTTTATATATATATATATATATATATATATCTCTCTCTCTCTCTTTGCGTGTCCGTTTCTTCTTCCCTCCCTTTCCCCTACAGTTTATATCTGCTCCTACTCGACTCGCGAATTAATCCTTCTGTCAATGAACGGGTTACCCAAAGCAACTTTAAATGTTAAAAGTATGTCGGAACTTTTCTCCGCCCGAAATAAAAATGCTACAAAAAGAAATTGTCGCAATGCAATGTATCGAAAACGCGCACTTGGTATCCGGGTATCCATACATTGATGAAGAGGTGAAAAATTATGCATTGACAGAAGGGTTAAACGTGGATGGGAGAGAGACTGATGAAAACTTGGGCGAAAAATACTCGACGGGACTGGAATGCCTCCTCGTCACCGGAAGTCCGGCCGTTACGCGTCAATTTCGCCGAGTAATTAAGTCGAACTATTGAGAAAATATCATTATCTTTGACCGATCGTACGTAACTACTCTACTTTGCTCGCTGCAGCCTTAAATTTACATATTTACTATATTTTATATGTATACATACATCTCTATTGGTCTCTAAATATTTCTAGATTTCTTAAATACTTTTTAGACTTACAGTTTCTTAAATCCGCGAATTTCTAATATTTTGTATTGTTTTTTATAAAACGGCGAATTTCAAATTTTGCAAATTTGCAATTTTGAGAGAATGTTTCGCGTATTAAAATCGATCGCGTTACAAAAATCCTGTGTAAACAGAAATCTCGGTTCGCTATCAAAACCGTACACAGGTCGATCGCGGCATAATAGCAATATAATTCTCTCTTCATTATATTATATTGCCTATGTTGAGCCATTCGATTATTCCTCGCCATTAATTTAACAAAATTTGCGTTACACCGCGCAGAAACAAAGCGTAAATTATTACCACGATCAAAATTACCGCGCCGTCATTGCGGTCTGGTTCGTTACGAGCGAGCGATTTGCTCATTCTAAAATTCATCATTTAATTATAATGCGTTACAACCGCTGTCACTCCAACGATAATCCCGGCTCGCCGAATCGGATCCTGGATTTCGCGTCGATCGCGCCGATTCGTATCGATCCATGTCACAACCGACTTGTAAATTTCCGAGACATGTCATATATAGAGTGTACTATTAGACGCCTTTCCTGTGTGACTCTAGTTGCTTTTTCCACGGCAAGAACTTTGCTGGAAATTTACATGTTAGAAGTTTTAATCTTTAGTATTTATAATATCTCGATAACTAACAATAAGCTCTTAACTTTGATTAAGTTTTTATTTTTCTCTCTATTTTAAATGTAATCCATTTTAAAATTGACTAATTCAAAATGCTTCCTCAAAATTTAATTTGTTCAAAGTCGTTAGTTTTCAATTTTGAAAATATTCCATGCTTTTCTGTCAAAATCGAAATTTTTCTTATTGTTAGCACACTTCTCTAGTAATTACACATAGTTGAAAGGGAAATATCCGATGGTTGCAAGATACCTCGTATATCGCTTTATTGTGTATATGCTATTATTTCCGCATCTTTTTGCCTTCGTTTTCCCTCTCAAATGGATACACTGACGTCATTTTTCTCACAGGCGACAGTCGATAAATTGTTTGGAATGTCGTCGAAGTTGTAATGAAGCACCCATAAAGTTACGACTGCGTCTCCGGCGCAAAACTCTGACAAACTTTCGAATATCGCTATCCAGATAAAAGTTTAAGGAGCTTTTGAACGGTATACGCGCTCGCGCTTGCATGCGTTTAATGCGACGACAAAAACGCGAATAATCCATATTCTCTCTTTAACGAATTCGATATTTTCTCAGCGACAATTTGAGGGAAAGTATATGCAAAATATTAAACAAAAAAAAATTTGTTCGAAATATCAAAAAAATGTAAATGATAAAATTCTTCAATTATAAGGTCACTTTTACTTTAGCAAAAATTTAATTAAAGGCTTTTTTTTTACACATAACATGGAATTCTATTCTATGGCTTGCAAATTTTTTTGCAGTATTAATTTGCATTAATTTCTTTTAGTTTTACTTTTCTTAAATTATTAATTTTCACTTTTATACATAGTTTATATATATATATATACACTTTTTTTTAGTGCAAGTTTAGATTTACACTAAATTAAAGCATAGCTCCATCAATTATCTTCTGATAATTCGATATAAGTGACCACATTTACGTAAATTCTTAATTTATAAATAAGTGAAAACACAAGTAGCTAGGAAATTGAATAAATATTTTGATAATTTTCTAATAACATCTTATAATAAATAATTGATGACATTGCATTGAAAATTATATTTCAATACTAGATTTGGCATTATCCTGTATATTGTTAATGTTAATTATACGTATTGTGTTAATTATACGAAAATACTTGTCACGTAATCTTTTGATTCGTGAGACATTTCTCGTTTCATTTTCGTCAAGAAACAAAATCCGGAAAAATAGCCTTAATTACATACCGTTGTTTTCTCGTTTAACGATTAGCAATTACTTCGCTCGCGAATTATTGCCACCCGTAAGATGGGGGTATGTTTCTCCTGTTTAACCCTGTACCTTCGTTATCTTCACGGTTTCGGCCACGATATATCGTCATTAGCTTTCAGGCATCGTCTCGCAATACGCACACGCACGTTAATTAACGCAGGCCTTACGTTTCTTCCAAATAAATTTGCCCCCAACTCTTAATTAACTCGAACATTCGATCGAAATGAATTTACTATCTTCCTCTAATAATCTCGGAATGTGACAATCGCTAGTTATATATCCTGTGTATTTATAATATAAGCGCGTGTAAAAAGTCGACTCTCGTGGAAAAAAACAGGATGTAGGTCGGGAAATAGAGTACTGGATCCGGCATAACGCGATCGCGAAATCTCCCACGCACAGTCGGTTTATTTTAAAATAATCGATTATAAATAACGCGCTGTCATTTTCATAATGTCAGCATTTCTTTAATATCACTCAAAATGCCAGATATCAAAAAATATGTCGGTACATATTATCTCTCGCGCGAAAAAAGTTGCTATTAAAAAAATATGACTTTATGAAATCTTCCTCAAGTTTCCCTACAAATGCGTTATTGATTTATGCAATTTACTTTTTTCATGAGAATGCGCCTCTCTATTACTCGATTATAAGATGATTTTTCAAGAGGTGCGTTTTATTGCGTATATCGACGAGTTGTAGCGGATTACGCTTTAAATGACATTGCTTATAGATAAAAAAATGTCTTATCAAGCTTTTTAATATAGCATGCATTATATATATATATATATATATATATATATATATATATATATATAATCGTAGCTGTTTTTCCTCGGCGGGAATTCGAAAAGATTGTCGATATTTCCCAAGACTGTTTTCTAGCAGCAGTTGATCGCGATAACTCATACTTTCTAATAATCGAATTAGCTATTACTATATTGATACTTAGATAGAGACTTGTGGAATCAATATTTATATATAGACACATGGAAATTATTAAACTTTTTTTCCTCACTTTATTTCTCTGAATAAAACAATCTTTCGTAGGATAATATTCTAAACGCGTATAAAACGCGTACGAAACGCACAAAAGAAATATGCCTCTCTATAAATATAGCAATTATTTCGGATTCCATTGACAAAAAAACGAGAAACAAAATTTTCAACTTTGCATTATCTCCGCACATTCCTCGGAAGAATTTCTTAACAGGTGCTTTACAATATACGGGTTTAAGTTTTTTCCCCGATTAAGTGCTGCCGACATATTGAGGTATATATTATAGGTGTACACATTATAACAATCTGTAAAAACGTGCGCGCCGTCGCATATCGCCAAGAGAAGCGTCGCCGGTATTGTACTCTTAATGACTTCGCGGAACTAAAAAAAGAAAATCCTCTCACGCTTCTGCGAGCGCGCGCGCTCGTGTTTCGCCCGCCGCGCGTGCACGTTCGTGCTGTTTGCGGAAAATCTGCGCGTGTCGATCGTGACGCGCATCTGCGAGTGCGCGCGTGCGTGCGGCCGCGGTGATACGGAACGCGCGATTTCGTAAGACGCACTTGACGCAAACGCCAGGGACGGATCTAAGAGAGCTTTCAGCTGGTGGCGCGCAACAACAGTTTCATTTCCTACGCGAAATCAACTTTATCCGCTTCGCGCGAGGCGACACGTAACTTTTATTCCCTCGGAAAGAGGATAGAAACACATCTTATATTCAAACATTTTGACTAAATCGTCAAAAAGATATGATTTACAAGACGTATATCTTCGAATTTCTCTTTTCAGATTTCTCTCGTTGATATGACATATTTATGTGTATTATAAATACTTGTTTATATATACTATGTGTAGGGTGTCTACTCCCTGGAAAAATTGGGGATTGTCAGAGATTTTTTTTTACCTTGAAAAATCCGGGAATTCTCATGGAATTTTATTGAGACTCGGGGAATTTTTTCAAAAATTGTGTCTGATAATTTTATTGATAATCTCTTTTTAGTATCTATCAAGATCTTATTTAAGTTTCATAAAAAATTGTTCAATTTTTTAATAATATTTAAATAAATTAGTACTCCTTAAGACGTTGATAATAAATTATTTTTTGTCTTATATTTTTATTTTATATTTTTGCATATATCTTTAGATATAGTAATATATTGCGCTTTGTTATTGTCCAAATTAATTTTACGATTAGTAAATCAATATTAAATGCTAGAAAAACTGCATTCTTGGTAAGTTTCTTAGTAATCGTATGAATAGAAAGCATTAAAAAGCGCATACAATAAAGAAACTTATTTTAAAAAGCTGCATCTGCAAATTTTCTTACTTTACCAGGGAGTTTAAACGAAAATATCTGGAAAATCAAGGAATTCTCAGGGAATTTTTTACAAGATTTGAGTAGACACCCTGTATGTGATTCTATTGATATTTTGTAATGTTTTATTGATGCTTTCCTGATCAATTTTCTCATGGCATATATAGATAAAAAAATATTTATCAGTTATATTTAAAATTCGTAAAAAAAATCTCTCTTTTTAATGAAAATTCGAATCAATAATATTTCATTACTTAATTATATTACAAAGTTGTCAAAATTCCCTTCAAAATCTCTTAATTGGTCACAATTGCGAAAACTATTCGTGCTTTCGTATTTTTATTCGAAGGAATTTGTTTTCTTTCTTCGCAAGAAACATTGTCACGTGGACATTTATGTTTATTACAAGAAACACGCCGTACGAAGACGTAACGCGCAACGAAGAAGAACGTGTCAGAAGACGGGAGAGGAAAATTCGCAAGGCGAACCGCTCGTTCTTCCCAATCGGAGGATTAAACCGGCCGATATCTCGCCGAGCGCGTTATCCGTCCCACGCTCTTCGCGCATACATACACACGTACACGCGTACGCGAACGCGTATCAATTAACACGCGCCGCGACGGATCGTGCGTGCGACGTGCGCAATCGCGGATAGCGAGACGGCTATGTATAAGTGTGTGTGCAACACACACACGCGCGCGTCACCCACGCGACTCACACGCGCGCGCGCTAACGCACTTTTTCCCGCACCGCCGACGGTAGCACCGGCTAATTTTACCGCGCGGTTCGCGCATGCAAGTGGAACGCCGTAATCCCGCAATTTATGCGGCGATTTATGCGCCGAAATGGACCTCCCATCGATCGACTTCTCTTATCGTGCTCTCGCGCGATTTCTTTCAAAGTTTTCTCTTATACACAATGACTGCGATTCTTGCATAGATTTTAAGAAGGAAATCTTTCAAATTTTCTAAATTCGAACAAAGTTAAGAATATGAATTTAGAATTATATTAAATAATTTTGAGAATATAAAGTGCAGAAAAAAAATATAGTAGAAAATGCACATTTTTTTCTTTTTTCGCGTGGGATGTACTCTATTTCTATATATAAGATGAATACATGATAATAATTATAATATTATATATGTATATATATATATATTAGAAACTATATATGTGTAATATAAATATAATTTAAACTTGACAGTTTAACTTGACGTCAATATTTTGATTGTAAACAAGAATTTAAGCCAAGACAGCCAACAAAGAGATATATCTTGCAAGGTACATTGTGCCAAGTTTACGATTGAGAAAAATGTCATGTAGCACGATATTATATTAATCGCAGAAGAATTGTTCTATTATACTTCTTCTATTACTAATTTTAAATTACCACGGATTAATCACAATACAAAATTTAATTTCCGATAAATTGCTTTTTTACATTATCAAAGGTATGAACGCTCGATATAAACAATCCCAAATTCCACGAAATATATTCGCATTAATATTCTTGCATTGCTACATTTCTATCTTTATCGAAAAATAAACATCGATCTCCCCTCATCTTCTAGTTTGCTCACAGTTGGTTGAATCTTAACTTTACGCAATAAAGGCAAAACGGTTCTTATAATTCTATTATCAACGATTTGCTACTTCTAAGGCAGTTTGCACGGATTTGCGAGAAGAGTAACTCGAATGGAACACTCGCGAAGTTTTCGCAAACCGCGCATGTATATCGTACGTAAACGGATTGACCCAAGGAAAACCTCTGAAATGACATAAATAACGGCTTGTGGGCTATATCGACTTATGTAATAATGCACCGCCGCGGAAAAATCACGCAGGAAAATTAAGTACACGCACAGCGAGAAGGAAACGATATATCGCATCCGTAATACGCATTACAAACTTGAAAAATGCAAAAACGAGAAAAAGTTAAAAAAAAAGCATTCGAAGCCTGTCTATGTAAATCGTAGTTATCGGTGAATTTTTTGCTACTAAGAAATTCATAAATAAAAAGGAATGCAAATGGACACCTTGTATATTTCTCTAATATACTTACTCTCTCGCTATTCTCCTTTCTAAAAATAAATCTTTAGTATTTTTATTTTAGATGTTCCAAGATATAACTAGTGTCACTATATTTTTTATTTTTGAAACATTAGTTCAATTAGCCTTTAAGGAACGTTAATTTAGAAGATGGAAAATTTTCTTAAGAAAGAATTTCAGAAAATCTGAGAAAGAAACATCAACAAATATCTTCGTTTTTATCGATTTTATATTGATTTTATAAATAGCAGTTATAGATATAGATTATCAGAGAGAGACAAGAAATTCTTTTTCGTTCGCGCAAAAATCATGCTTTGATTCATATCTTTCAATCACTTTCGAGATCAAAATGATTTCTTAGATGTGTACTACAATAAAGAAAGTGAAGAAAAAAGTTGCTGAAGTGCAAATACATAGATCGAAATTAGTAGAGGATAAAATTTCCTGAGATTTCATAAAGAGGTGATATCAAGATTTAAAAAAGAGATTATATTTCATTGAATTAGAGTTACTATATACGTATTCTATTCAAAAGCGTATTCTATTCATCGAAATGAAAGCAAAAAAGTTCATATAAACATATGTTCAAAAATGAATCGTTTTCACGTTACAGTCCTGTTTGGGTTGAAACTTAAGATAATTACAAAGCGTATTATTTTATTTCCAACGGTAGAAAATAATTCTCATATCTAAAAATAATTCATACTCAAGCAAAACGGGCAAATCTTTTTCCAAAAATAAACAGCACCTGTCAAGCGTCCTAGCAGGACGAAGGAGCCAATTAAAGAATCATTTTTGGACATATATTTCTATGAATGGAATATGCTTCTGAAGTAGCGGGGCCCACATTTATGATACACCCTACATAATGGGAGAACTAATAGAGTAGAAAATAATATATAGAAATTACAATATATATAACGGATAAATAGAGATGCTGAGAGATGCGCACGTAACAATCTAAATGAGTGCAAACAGTTGACAATGTACACTCGGTATTGTGTTTCGGTGTATATATACGGCTTCGCCGCTCACTCCATGAGCATTCATAGATATGTACATCCACTTTGGGTTCTTAACTTTCGCTATTAAGCGATTTCGCTGAAACCGGTACTTGTGAGTAAAGTTTGTAAAGCGCGCGGCGAGAGAAGAGAGAGAGAGAGAGAGAGAGAGAGAGAGAGAGAGAGAGAGAGAGAGAGAGAGAGAGAGAGAGAGAGAGAGAGAGAGAGAGAGAGAGAGAGAATCCACGCCAAACTGCGGTGTTTATTGCGCGGAAAAAGAGCGGCAAGCCGCAGCGTTCGTTCTTCCTCGGATTAATCGGCCGATTTCTGTATTCGAATAATAAACTGCATAGGCGAGGCGCGGATAACGCATGTGCGGTTTGTTTTTTTCTCCTTTTTCTACATTTAATACGGCTATACATCCGACGATCGATGCGACGTGCTCTATACTCGGCATTTACGTGCTTGAAAGCAGCTATATTGGATGCGTGACGCGTGATTGTTACAGGAAAGTGTTAACTGAAGTTCTAGGCTCGGCAAAAAAATTATTTAATATCGTTCGTTTGTTTCTGTGTTTTTTAATAATGTGTCTTGAATATTTCATTACAAACAATACAAGCAAATGATATTATCATTATTTTTATTGATTTATTATTATTATTTTATTTATTTATTTTTATTTATTTATTTTATTTTATTTATTTATTTATTTTTATTGATTTATTATTATTATTATTTTATTTATTATTTGATACCTTATACATTTAACGCATCTATTTTATCATGTTATTGTTATATATTTTCACTTCACTACAAAATTATATATATATATGGATATACATGTAAATTATTACTACATGTTACACGTGTTTGAATAATTTATTCTTTTGTATGTCTATATTCAATTATTATTCAATTACAAATTTATAAATTAAACAATAATTAGCGATTTGCAAATGATAAGGATGTTTCGAATTCGTCGTCAAATAAATTCGTTTTTACATTCGAGATCGTACGCGAAATACGAGTGGAAAGCGTTGAATTCATACAAACATGTTAATCGATACTCCATGACAAGACTATTGTTACATCTTTAATGAAAATAACTCTCTTGACGCGAGTTGGCAAATATAGTTTACCTCTTAACGGATCTAGCGCTTCCGGCGAAAAAAAAAGTTTCGAAGATTCCGGTAACAACCGACGTTATAGCCGTAAAACGATGAAATCAATGCGCGTAACATGCCGTGCCGACGCTATATTTAACCGGCGAGAGTGCAGGTAATTCCTATAACCTTCCTGGCACAATTGACAGGTGCAATTTATCTGAGGCTCGAATGCGCGCTGCGCGCGCGAGCCTCTGTTTTCAAACGCCGCTATGAAAGCTGATCATTCGCGCTTCGACATTGCTTCTCTCGAATTCGCGATGCAGTATCATCGCATAGACTGCAACGTAATTGGCCGAGCGATATAAAGCGGCGTCAAAGGAGATATATCCGCTCTTGATATCCCGATTGTCGATTTTTTTTACTATTGAAGGTATTCAATCTTCCCATCGTTATACAATAAATAAATCTCTTCGATTTTACGCGTATATATATTTGCAATGTCGAATAAAAATCCTGAAAAGGAAAAATCTTTTTGGAGAATTTGCGAATTCTGCCGATAAAATTTCGTTATTAAATCTCGTTTAATTTCACAAAAGATTCAGCATCTCTCGCGTGTCATCCTTTTTTTTTTTTTATTATCAGTCGTTTCGATAAGATTTTAACGAAGGAGAAAAATTGTTCGAATTTTGGTGAAATGAAACAGAGTTTCGGACACCTTATATATACGATGTAGGTTTCCGTCATGCATCACCGTAACATCGCGGGGAGGGCCAAGCGGATCACGCGAATATCGTGCAGCAAGTACATACACGCCATCGCGCATATAGCCACGGATATATCACGCGAATGCACGTTTACGCGAATAACGCTTTGGCATAATTATATATGTGTGCGTGTCGCCCGCCCGTGGCTGCTGTGCACATGTCCACGACACGTGCGTGCGCGCCGTTTCACGCATTAAGCAGCAGCAGCAGCAGCAGCAGCAGCAATAAATACAGTCGAATGCGGGGAAAAGGAATAATAAAAGATAAGCCTGTGTATCGTCAGCTGATATCGGGCCGTGCATCTCCGGATGCATTCGGATACGCCGGCGACGACGAGCGCATAAACGTCACAAAAGCATTCGCGAAAGTGCGTTGGTGTGAATCGATATCGCTGCAAAATAAACACACACTCTTCGGATAATAAATTGCAGTTACGCGTCAAAGAATCGCGTCGTTTCCCAGTTTGCTCGCACCTTCTCCACCGAATCGTGTTTCGTAATAGATACATTGGATTCCGCGCGACGATTTTTCCTTTTGGAACATTGAAATAATTTTTCCCCGACAAGAATATTGAAACTCACGAACGGTTCTTTGTTATAACTAAATGAAAACAAAATGTTTTTTATTTCGAGAGGCGAATTATCCGTCTCGGATAGATAACAAAACTCTTTTTTTTTTCTTTTCCATTAGTTTTAAATGAACAATTTTAACTTGAATTCTTAATTAGCAAAATATCAAGTTTCAATGCTTCAAAAACTGCGAAAGGATAATGTTGATAACTCTTTTTAACCCTTGTGTCAATGAACGAGTATCCGGGTACTCAGAGCAACTTGAATGTTAGAAATGTGAACTTTTTACCGCCCGAAAACATGCAGTTGATATTCATACATTGATGAAAAGGTGAAAAATTACGCACTGACAGAAGGGTTGAATTTTGTCAAGGGAGAAATTGGTTCACTTTTCTACGGGATATCGCTCTCTTCAAACGCGTGTTTATCGAATCCGCTAAAGATTATGCTGTAGAAGCATATACAGTAACCGCGAACAAGTCGTGATACCTCGGCCACGTGACGCGATAGGGAATTCTTAGGGAAACGCTATACTCCGCGCGAGTGTCGGAGGGTACATCAGGTTTTTCTTCCTTATACAGCAGGGTTGCGGGGTGCAGTTCAGACATGGGAAGTGAGCATTACTGCCTGAGGTGGAACAATCATCAGAGCAACTTGCTGGGTGTGTTCAGTCAACTGCTGGAGTCGGAGTCGCTGGTGGACGTGACACTGGCGTGCACGGAGGGACCGTCGATACGCGCACACAAGGTAGTCCTCTCCGCGTGCTCCAGCTACTTCCAGGCCCTGTTCCTCGACCATCCGAACCGTCACCCCATCGTCATCCTAAAGGACGTACGTTTCGCCGAGCTACGTACCCTCGTCGACTTCATGTACAAGGGCGAGGTAAACGTCGAGTACTGCCAGCTATCGGCCCTCCTCAAGACAGCGGAGAGCCTCAAGGTCAAGGGTCTAGCGGACATGACGAATATCAACGCAGCGGTAGCATCCAGGGAAGAGCAACAGCAACAGCAGCAACAGCAACCGCAGCAGCAGCAGCAGCAGCAGCAGCAGCAGCAACAGCAACACACAAGCACATCCGACACGTCGCGGGAGCATCATCGAGAACGAGACCGGGACAGCATAAAGGAGACGAGCGGTAAGGACAGGGAGCGAGAATCGAACGTTACCGCCGGCGTATCGTCCGGTACGAAGGAATGCGAGCAGCAACAGCAACAATCGAGCAACATTGCTCAGAGCGCCCCGAGCGAGCCCGCGGAGGCGGTGGACATGACGGATTGTTCGCCGTCGCCCGCGGCGCCCGGTAGCCCGTGTCCGGGACCGCTGGCCCTCGACCGGCCCAGGAGGGACTCGGAGGACGCGGCCAGCCTCGAGGAGACAAGGGCGGGCTCCCTTAGCCCGATCTCGGTGCACAGCGGACCATCCGACATGAGTCTCAGCAACAACACTGGCGGCGGCACGCCGGGTGGCGTGCTGCCGTTGAATCTGCCGCAGAGCCGGCTTCCGTCCCCGCACAGTACCGAACCCCTCGCCGGCCCGTCGGGCTTACCTCCGGTCCAGCAAGTTCCGTTGGTAAGTGGCGATAAGATCGTTCTTTCTAGTGTAGAGGAAACTAGATCGAGCCCTGATCCGGGCAAGCGGAATCCGGAGAGCTGCTCTGCGCAGCTCTGATATGTACAAGGTGTCCTGGGAGAGGTGATGGTAATCGGTTATTTACGTGGTCATCTCTTTCCCATCGGTAATTTTGCAACTGTACGTTCAAATAGCTCTATCTCGGAAATCGTTAGAAATTGGACATTTTTGCTTAAAATGACCGATATCATCTCTCAGAATATCATATGTTGACCTTTCTTCCTGGGACATCCTGTATAGTAATATTTACTTCTCTTCTTGATATCCAAGAAAATAAGAAATAATGAGTTAAAGAAATATAGAATAGATTTTTTATATACTAATCTAAAATAGTACGCTTAAAAATGTTAATATAGCTGCCAATTTATACGAGTTCTGCTTGCCCGGTTGCGTTAATAGGCTACTTGCAATTAGATAAGAATTGAACTACAAAGTATAAGCTTCGAGTATAGATAAAATGCCAATCTGTCATATTAGGTCAATATATGATTAAATCTATATTCTAAATTTGCTAAAATATTGACGTCGATGATTCTGAGAAAGTACATTCGTAGAAAGATGTCGATATGTCGATATGTCAAGAGCTTGAAATTTGATAATGTTTTTTAATGTTGATTTTCTTCCGCATATGCACAAAGTTTCAATTTTCTAATGTAAAAAATAGTGTTATATTACTTTCGCGCTTTCGTAAACTCTCTGTCAACAATTTGATTTCTGCGAGAGACGTTCTTGTGCGTGATCGATTCGGCTTGACTCTTCTGTCAATGCATAATTTTTCATCTCTTCATCAATGATTGACAGAAGGGTTAAAACATCGATAACTATTGTCGCAATTATTATACAAAAAAAAAATAAAGAAAAAAGAACTGACGATAATTTCGACGCTATCTGTCGATATAACGCTACATGATCTCGGATGAACTTGGATAATAAACCCGATGCTCTCTCTTCTGTTGCAGTCCCTGAAAAAAGAGATGGACTGGGAAAGGTCGACCGAGGAGCGTAGCGCGAGCAGCGAGATATCCGCAGACTACAGACTCCCGCCAGATCCGGTGAGTTACCCTTTTTCCGGCGAGTCGTCTATATATATATCTATACATATATATTTCTCCAATTTATTATTAACTACTTTTTATTCTCGTATCTTCTCTTTGCTCTGCATTTCTATACATATATATATATATATATATATATATATATATATATATATATACCTATATATACATATACTATTGATAACCGTTATCGTCTCGCTCATCCGCAAACATCGCCAGGAGCGGCACGTTGCGGATGAGACGACGATGTACTCTGCTGCGCCAAAAGTCCCTCCAAGTTGCAACTGCAATTACGCATTGCGATGCAGTATGTATCGTATTTACGTTATTATTATATCAAATCACGGCAGATCGTTCGTAACGTGCTACCCGTGGTGGTGAGAATGGACGCGAGTTTGACGTACTTGATAAACGTAAACTTCTCGCTTCACCCTCTCCGAAAGTTCTGACAATAGTCGCATACGCATGACGCGCGCGCGCGCGCGCATGCACGCACGCGCGTACGTGTGTGTGTGTGTGTGTGTGTGCGCCGAAATTCACTTTGCATGTGGGTCTCTTGCATGTGCCCAAGTGCTTTGCTGTTTGCTGCTCTCCCCCCGCTAATTTGATAGAATTGTCGCGTCATTAACGAAATTGCCGTCCGTGTCTGGAGGATCGATGATGATCTCGCGGGTTCCATTGCGCTTTGATATGTAAACAAATTGCTCCCGCCTACAGTAGCCAACCTGTATGATCGAATTTCTTTTGACACGCGAGAGACACGTTTTTCAAATTCTTTACCAGTAACGTTGATGCTCTTGTCAATTGTCATTGGCAAAATATTGATTTCGGACGTATTCTTCACATAACTTTTGTTCGCTAAATTACGAAGCCATGACTTCTCGCGGGGTATAAATGTAAATATCTTTTTAATTATGAAAGAGAGAGAGAGAGAGAGAGAGAGAGAGAGAGAGAGAGAGAGAGAGAGAGAGAGCGAGAGAGAGAGAGCGAGAGAGAGAGAGAGAGAGAGAGGGAGAGAGAGAGGGAGAGAAAGAGAAAAAGAAAGAAAGAAAGAAAGAAAGAAAGAAAGAAGAATAGTGAAGATACAGTTATATCGCGGTGGAGATTTTGACA
>OX424454.1:9794271-9862120 GCA_949152495.1 Lasius fuliginosus | reverse complement strand
GAAGAAAAGAGAGAGAGAGAGAGAGAGAGAGAGAGAGAGAGAGAGAGAGAGAGAGAGAATAGAGCAGTAACTCGAAATAGATTAAAATAAAGAGAGAAAGTGAGAGAGAAAGAGAGAGAGAGAGAGAGAGAGAGAGAGAGAGAGAGAGAGAGAGAGAGAGAGAGAGAGAGAGAGCAAAAGAGAGAGAGAGAGAGAGAGAGAGAGAGAGATCGGGGTCTCTCCCGCGAGGGGTAGAAAGAGCGCCGGAGGGAGAAGACAAGAAGTTGATGTTCTTGTTTGTTTGGTTGCAGGAGTTGATGGGTGTGGATGAGCGGGTGTTTGCGTGCATGTACTGCGGTGCCTCGTTCCTCCACCAGAGCAAGCTGACGCGGCACATCCTCTCGCACAGCCTCGAGTCGCTCAAGTACCGCGAGCAGGCGGCCCACCTGCAGCTGCAGGCACAGCTGGGCCTCGAGCCCGGCATGCACCTGCCGCCCGAGGCCCACTATCCTACCGCGGGTACGATCGAGCCGATGGACTTTGAACTCGCGGCCCACTCGGACCCGACCTCCGGCGTCGTCCTCTGCAAGTTTTGCGGCAAGTCCTTCCCGGACGTCGGCTCGCTGATCGCCCATCTACCTGCGCACACCGGCGATCGGCCGTTCAAGTGCGAGTTCTGCGGCAAGGCGTTCAAGCTACGCCACCATATGAAGGATCACTGTCGCGTGCACACCGGCGAACGGCCGTTCCGGTGTACCCTCTGCGGCAAGACCTTCTCGAGGTCGACGATACTCAAGGCCCACGAAAAGACACATTACCCGAAATATGTGCGCAAGTTCCTGTCCCCGAGCCCCGTGGACCCCTCCGAGGAAGAGGCCCCGCCGCCGCCGCCGCCGCATCATTGAGTTCGCCTTAGTCTCATCAGCAGCAAGCGTACGGGACGCCTACGGATTGTCGTCGTCGCCGATCGCGCGAGGGCATCCACGACGACGACGACGACGACGACGACGGTGTCGTTCCCGCTTCCGGAGAGACCGCAACGCGTCCCTCCGACGACGTCTCTCCATAGACCTCTGCACGTTTCGTCCCGCTCCCGCCCGACACGTTTCCCGATTCTTTCCCGACACCACCACCCTCGTCTCCTCTACTCGTCCACCTGATCGTGATGACGCGTCAGCGTCATCATTATTGCACTCACCGCGCGACGCGCGACTCCCCGCAAGTCGTCGCCCGCCCCCCCCCCCCCGAAAACAATCGAGCGACGGGGTAGCAAGAAGCTCTGGCGGTGTGTGTTTCTAGTTAGTCCTGTGATTTTGGTTAGGATGGTTGGTAAACGCGTGTTCAGGGGGAGGGACACGTTAATAACGAGCTCCCTCGTTTAATCAGTGCTTTAAGACGAAACGTTTAGCTTATTATATACATATAAATATATAAATATATATATATATATAGATATATATATTATAAATTATACGTATATATATATCGATAAATTATTGAAGGTATATATATACATATATATATATATACACATACAAAATACACACACACACACACACACACACACACACGAGCGAGATGAGGTTCGTTAGAAAAAAAAAAAGAAGGGAAAGGGGGAAACGGACAAAGCGACAAGAATAAACGAGGAGTGGACGAGGATGGGGGAAAAAGGAGGGAATTTGAGCCGCCACGGTTGGTGCTTTTAAGAGATTTTGATAAAATGCTGTGAATATTATATTGATTACGATTAACTATAAACTATTGTAATAATGTACTAACGTTGTACGATGTACGATGCGACTGTTGTTGATACGATTGAGAATATTTTATACAGTTGACGAGGGGGGATGGGAAGGGGGTTTGAAGTGTTGGGAGGGAGGGAGAGGGGGTTGGGGAGGGGAAAAGAAGGGTAAGCAGGAAACGTCCACACTTAGCGAAATTCTACGCGGCGCAATTCGATTCGCGGTTGGTGGACACGCAGTTTATAAATTTATAATAGGGGGAAAAAAATTCAGAGAGAGAAAGAAAGAAGAGAACGTTTGTTACGAGTGCGCTGGCATTAGCGGCTCCTTCGATTGGAGACTTTCGTTTCTTTTTTTTTTCTTTTTTCTTTTTTTTCATCATCCTCCTTCGCGCTCTCGTCGTCGCGAGTCATGGACGAATCATGGACGCGTTTGACGTATGAACATATGATCACGAGGACATCGATCGATTTCTCGTCTCTCGTGCATCGCGAAAAGTGTTTCGCGCGGACCCGCGAGATGCACGCGGAATTTTTTTTTTTTTTTTTTTCATCCCTTAATACGCGGACAAATAGGTCGCTGCAAAGAGATTCGAAGAAGATCGAGCGATGACGCGGTGGCCATCGAGACAAGTGCAATACCTGACTACGCGACACACCATTCTACATATGTTACTATTTTTATTCATATATAGTCTCTAATTCTTATTTAACATTTTTAAGTAAGATAGTTAGATAGTTTAATAGCGCTGAGACTCGGTTTCCGTGTGATACCGTCTTTTTATTCCACACTCGCGAATTCATCTTTATTTATTTATAACCCTCGGGAGACACTCGGACGTGTGTGCGTGCTCTTTCTTGGAGAAAATACGGTACAAATAGGTTCCCGCGTGGATTTCATTTCCACACTTCGCCGCTCAATAGTGAACGGAATGTCGGCCATTAATCGCAAATTAATGCCTAGAAGTTAAATAATGAATGAATGAAACGCGGCGTCGTATATAAACGCGATTATCGGTTTGACAGGATGTTTTGAGATAACAGATGTACATTCCGTACATTCCTGATGCGCAGCGTCAAAATAATCTTGTGATTTTTTTTTTCGTATGAATTTTTTAAAATTTTATGAGAAATATCTCTTGATAGTCGAGACAAAAAATTATTTTAATCTCCAATTCACAGGAATCCCTCACTTTAATCATTCACAAATTAAAATTGCACAATAGTAGAATAACATAGCAAAAGCTTTCCGCAAAGGAAGAATTATTTGGATATTTTTATCCGCAAATCTCGTCTGTCGCATGTCTGTTACAATACATCCTGTGTATTTTCCGCGTTATATATACACGATGAACCCAACGTTCGAGTGATACGAAGAACCAGTATTCGAGATATACATACTTTTGTTTTCCTATTAGGTAAAGTAAGGTAATTAGCGCTAATGCGGCCTGTGAGTCGCACAGACTAGCGGCAATTTTTTTTTTTTCTCCGAAAATTATCGGAGACGATCATCGTCGACAGCCAGGCCGGTCCGATTCCTCAAAGGCGAAGAGACACAAATGTGCGTGACTCCCATTTGATTTCCTCGCGCGGAGCATAACATAATTTAACCCTTCTGTGTCGATACGTAATTTTTGACCTTTTCATCAATGTAACGGGTATCCGGGTATCAACTCGCGATTACACGCGAGCGCGCAACGAGCTCTTTTTCCCGTTTCTCCACCTTTTAAGCGATTCGATGAGCGCATTGTATATTTAGCAGCCACTTACTTTCCGTCGTCCTCCTCGCAAGAGCCTCCCTCTCCCGCCGAGCGAGCCCGAGTCGCTTCAAGTCGATCGATCTCTGAAATATTCATCGCATTCCGTGCGCGGAGACCTGCAAAACGGCGCCGAGAAGAAGGAAGGAATCGCCTCGCGGAGAATATCGAAGGTGTATCGAATAGCCGATGTACAAGAGCCAATTTCGATCCGAACTCACGCCGCGAATAGATAATCTCTCTTAAAAGTTGACCCTAGAATGCTGACTGTCGTTTTTAAAGGACGCGCATATCTCGGAAGAGCATCATTTTAAAGATTGTTTTTCCACTAGAGCGCGTTATTTTTATAGTAACAAATTTTAATAATAATTAAATAATTTTAATAATTATAATTATTAAATTTTATTATTATTATTATTATTATTAAATTTTAAAAATAATAAATTTTTATAATAATTAACTTTAATAGCGTTAAACTCTTCAATCACAGTATTCCGGGATACACGAGAGAATTTAATCTTATACATATATAGCACGTGTATTTTCTTAATTTAATACATTTTGATGACGTACATTTTACTTGGTATTCTAGGGTTGGTAGAGTACGCAACGACCAGCTGAGTGATTTTATTTAGAGCTGTGATGATTATACGAATTCTTCGATCGCGCGTTCTTTTCAGCCGATTCGCGAGTAATCGATCATTTTTCTTTTCGTTTCGAAGAAAGCATCTACGTCTCGGTCGATCGTGACTCCTGTGCGACTTCTGTGATATTTCACGAACGTACTTGGCCACTTTATTAACACGCCATGCACTTGTCACGTATCGTCTTACATTCCATCGCTATCTTAGTTTTAATCACGACGATATAAAACGCGCTCCGCTCTTTCGCGAACGCGGTTTTCTTTCAACGTGTGTGTGATTTTAATTGTGATCTCTCTGAGCGGCGTTAAACTTAATGCAACCCCCTCGGCCTCGTTCGATTCCGAGTTATTAGAAATTGTTCGCTTTCTAGGGAAATACGCGCATTTTACTTTCGGATCTGCCCTCGCTTTACTTAATTAAATCCCTTAAACGCACAGCACGATACTTCCTCGAGAGACGTAGATGCGCGAATCAAGATATTTGAGATATAATGTGGAATATTGATCATCCGAAAGAAATTTTTATTCTGTTGTACAAAATGATATAAATCTTTGTGACTCTTGATTTGAAATCGAACAGAAGAGCGTGATTTATTTTACTACACCCGTGTAAAAAAATATGTGTATGTATATCTATGTATAATGTCCAAAGTATCGCGCGGATCAGTCCATTCGACGGACAGAAGGACGAGAATTTCGTTCCACCATACGAGTATCGCCTCACGTAGCCTTAATTAGAATATTCGCCCGACAAATCGGTATTCCTCTGAAAATGGGATTTTAATTAATATTTACGCGTGACGATGCCGTTAATGACTGGCGACCGTGAGGAAGGTACATTGAAATGAGAATTCCGCCACGATTCTGATTAGAGAGTTGGCGTTTGGCAAATGGATCATAAAGTTTCCAAATACCATATCAAAAATGTTGTCAGCGTTGGTTATAAATTCTGGAATACGATTAATTAAATTCGCGCAGCGGACGCGCGTTTGCGCGCGGTATTAAAATGATATCGCGAATTAAATTCGACTCTCTCTCTCTCTCTCTCTCTCTCTCTCTCTCTCTCTCTCTCTCTCTCTCTCTCTCTCTCTCTCTCTCTCTCTCTCTCTCTCTCGTCCGCTAAATTCTATCGAATTCTAACTCGAAGCTCAAATTACTATTACTATCGCCGCAATTCTTCGGATCTAGGCATTATTCCACGTTCTCGCGTATCCATCTATTAATTATTATAATTATTCTAATTATTAAACCTATTCGGTTAATCTCACATTTCGTAACATGTAAATTGAATCTGAAGAGAGATAGAGTGGAAAACTTTTGCTTATAACTGAGAGATAGATAAAGAATCGGCAATCAATAAATTCTTGCATTACGCGTAAACAAGAAAAAATGTGAAAATTTTTTTATTTCGCAAAAATTTTTAAAAATTGCACGCGCGCCAGAGATCAAAGGACAAATCGATATTTCGTACTTAAGAGCATATCTGCGTCGTTGTCCCTTAAAAACGATCGCTTTTGTCTCCGAACGCGCTCATTTTTACCATCCCTCCTTTTTTTTTTACTTTCTATTCGCGTTATCTTGATACTCTCGACAATAATATCGCGTAAAATATTAGTTCGCGACAATATATACCGTCGCCGATTTGCATATAATCGTGGCGGGGACGGTAATATTGCGAAGAAAAAGAGAAAAGATGGGAAGGAAAACTAGTATATGAATCACAGCTGTTTGAAATTCATATCAGAGTTCGGTCGCGACTTCTCTCTCTCCGCGATTTCATATATACGCGTTAATTTTCTGCGATAATCGCGCGAAGCTACGCACTTTTTATCGTCCCGATGGTGTGGTAAACAGCCGTGGAGTTTTTTTTTCGCCAAGACTTATCGTCGACGACGTCGATTCTTTTCGCGTCGCGTCGTCGTCTGCGTTATCCGCTCGAGTTGTCGGTCGAATCGATCGACAAGGAAAACGCTGATGCCAATCGGAGGATTCCGCGCCGGGTATAACCTTGTAATCGTAAAAATATAATGAACGCCGGGAGAACTGCATAATGTGCGTCGGATACCGCCCTGCGTTATCGCATCGTTTACGAACACGTACGTATGTACATACATACATACACGTGTGTGCTCGCGCGCGCGTGCGCACGCGCACATCACGACAGATAAATCATAAATTGGGCAGTGACGCTCAAACGATTCTTGCGTGTATTGTTTGCGCCCTCTTATCCAAAATTAAACTTGAAAAATAAATTCAAGAGAGAGAAAGAAAAAACGGTATTCGCGATAAGAATATTCGCTCTTTTTCTCTCGCGCGATGACAAAAAAAAAAGAAATCATTAGACACGTGATTTCGTTCTTCGTGTCGGATAAAATCGGACCTGTCATCTCGCCTCGCCTCGCCTTGTCTATTTTCATCACGTTAAGTGACTAACTCGCGAGATTAACATCATTCTTCGATGATCGCATAGTTTGGCCGCCGTCGATTTTACGGGGTGTCCCGTTTACGCAACGATTCGCCGTTACTATACGCGTCGCGGAAGTGCATGTATATAGTTGCAATTATTCACGCCGCGAACACACAGAGCGCAAGATACAGATGGGCGATCTCGCCGTTAAGTGCAATCGAGAGGAGAATTAATGAGCGGCACGACGCGACGTGCATCGCTGGCATAAGGTACAATCAGCAAAGTTCCAATTAACCTAGGTTTTAAGTTATCCAATGGCTCGTGTACGCGCAAGATGTGGAGAAAGAGAGAAAGAGAGAGAAGGAGAGCGAGATTTGACATTTAGCCCCCATGCGACTATGTCCTCTATTTCAAAAGGACATTTCTTCTTTCCCACTCTATAAAATTCGTTCCGAGACACTCTGTGTTTCAGGATCGCGAATATTTTGTGTACGATAGATGTGGATGTGCGCCAGTGAATGATCTTCTCTCTCATCTCTATGTAAGATAAATGATAATTGCATATAAGTATATTGTTTTTCTTTTCTTTTTTCGAAACTAAAGGTACGATGCTATATAAATGACGTGTGATTATATGACGAAATATGATATTTTTATTTAGCAAAGGGATGAAATTGTGTAACGACATTTTTTTCTAACGGTCGTCACTGGCGCGTCATCTGTCGTGTATCGAATTGCGATTTAATTATTTGCGACGACAAAAGAAGTCCGTAACTTGTTTTCTAATTAAGTTTCGAGCGCTTCGTACATTTTGTTTGACACCCATCATCCCTCTCGCTCCCTCCTTCCTATCGCGATTTCCTTTTCGATCTCATCTCCTCGCCGCGGATCCTCGCGAGAAACTGCACGTGTCTCGTATATATTATTGTACGTCGGACTGTATTATACATAGGGAGAATTTGTATGTGTATTTTCCACAGGTATTCGTTGTGTACACGCATACACACACTTTTAGGCTTTCGTTCCGTTTAAGAGCGACTTTAGCCAAAAATACTGAAGGGATCGTTTTAAGATCGTGTGAAGCTCCCCTGTCGCCTGTTGTAGGGATTGCTTTTAATTTATTTTTACTTATTTATTACCACATCGGTGAGCCGGAAATTAGAGGACAATTAGAGATAATTCTTAGATTCAATTTTTATGGAGATTCTAAAAAAAAGAATGCACCCTTTCGATCCCCGTCGTCGTCAAGGGTCCTAGCTTAGTTTCGTAGTAGCTTTTTTGTGTGTAAGTTTCTGTTCTCTAAAGTTCCTAAAAAAAACCTGTTCTAATTCAATTGTACATAGCCTAGACTGTAGTTTGTACTTATATTAGAAAACGTGAGAAACGTAATATATCGTAATAATAACGATATGTTGTTATGTAGAGCGAAACTACGGCGAGAACAATTTGGTCAAGAAAACCTGATGCAGGCCAGTCTTGAGCGTAATATTTCTTGGAGCTAATCCGTGGAGCTCGATCGATTGCGTTTCCGCCGGTACCCACTTCCGTCCGCGTGCGTTGTGAGATTTTTCGTTGATAATATATAGAGCGTAATTCTCTCTTAAGTTCTCGCGCTAATCCCGCGCGTCAGTATGTTTGGCGAAAAGTCAGCTGATGTAGAATCACGGACGTACGAACGTAACAGGACGGAGCATATAGGAAATAATCGTGTCTAATCACGTGTTCGGTCTATAAAAAACGTCGCTCCAATTCGAAATCTCTCATCGAATCGCAAGTGTATTAATTTATATTTAATCATCGGTTTTATTTAAATAGAAAAATATTTTACAATATAATATGACAAATTTCCATTGTAGATATATATACAGGATGTTTCATTTTAATTAATATAGCCGAGTATTGCTGAAACTATGGCTGTAACGAGAAAATATTTCATACAAAAGTTAAAAGATTTCGAGGGGGAAAAAATGTTGATCTTTTGAAGTCAGTTTTTTTTTTTAGTGGAACCACCCTAATTTTTTTATATAAATCGATCCTCGCAATATTTAGCATAAAAAGTTATAAGGGTAGGATGGCCAAAAAGTGAATAGTTTACGAGATATTTTGGTACTTTAATATGACATAATTTTACATAAACTATAAAATATCTCGTAAAATATTCATTTTTTGATGATCATACTTCAATACATTTATACACAAAATAATGAGAGGAATCAAATGGTGTAAGGAAAACACATAGTTGTTTTTAAGAAAAAATATGTAGCTGCTAGTTGCAAATTACACACTTACCCCCTCGAAACCTTTTAACTTTTTTATAAAATATTTTCTCGTTACAGCCATAGTTTCAGCAATATTCGACTATATATTGATTAAAATTTATTAAAATTAAACAAAGTGCTAACGGATGTCGCACGTTTTCAATTTCAAACTCGCGCGCACGTCTCGCACTGATTAAGTGTATGCTATATACTCCATTCTGTTACGCTCTTGCGTCTCTCTTGCGTGTATCTTGAGTAGAGCGACGCGATGCGACATAGAGAAGCGTCTGTAAATACAAAGCGCGATTTATTCCCTTGCCAGGTGTCATGATGCAATACATACACACATATCGAGTATAATAGACTAATTCCTCTAGTTAGAGTTCCTGCGTAGGAAAGGCAGCTTGAAGGTGACAAGTGAACTTTCTCGCCCTCTCTTTCGGCGTTAGCAGACGCGACGCGATACACGATGGATTCATTTCCATATCGTGATCATTTCTTTTTTTTTTCGATCATTCTTTTTTCGCGCCTGTCTCTTTCTTGCTACTCGTATTTGGAGTGCGAAGCTGAGCATAGAGGCAAGAGATCGAAATAAGATCGCTAATATATGAGAAAAAGATTCGTCAGATACATTATCGTTCAAAAATCTTATGACAAAGCTCAAAAGTCATTTAAGAAGAAAAGGCATAAGTTTATCGTACAATTTAATTTAATTTAATAGCGTACAAGAAAATTTATACGTAAATTTTAGTGCACTGCCGGGAATATCTCTCTTATATGACAGATAAGAAAAAGAAATAATTTTTTATCCTTGGATTTACGCAGAAACGTGTAGTGTAATTAATCCTAATTATATACATGAATCTCAAAATTATTTTAAAATTCGGATATCAGAATTCAGAAAAAAACGCGCATATTTTCATTTCTAAATTTATTTAAATGAAATGTACGATATATGTATATATATTATATAATAGGCTTTTTGGATGGAATTTAAATGAGAGTAACTTGGTTAAAATTCTTCAAAAGTATTCAAAACCGAATCCATAATAATACTTGCTCTGTCTTACTATGTATACATTTCGACATTAAAAGCATTATATTGCTTACGCATAATATTTACTTGCATTGATAGCATAACGTATTTATAGAGAATGGCGAGATCGTTCTTCGTTGCATAACATTGGACTAAGCGATAGTGTTCTAAATACGATTAGCAATAAAAGATAGAGGACTCACGAGCAATAATCGAGTGTGAAGATTCCAGCAGCTAACGCACGAATATATATAGACGTAATAAAATGCTCTATGTTTCTATTTTAGAAGCCGTTGAGAGAGTTTCGAGCAATTTTCCCGCGCGAGAGATGTATTCCTTTTTATCTTTTCTCTCATTTTTTTAGTAGAAGACACACACATGTTGACAGTATTAAAAGAGTTACAAAGAGTTAAGTAATCCTGTCGAGGTTGTTCCGAGCATATACAATATTTTATCCGTCGTTAATTTTATAATAATATATACACACACATATGTATATATAAATACCGTTTACGGACACGACATATATGCAATTGGCAAAGCACTTGACGAAAAGTATAAGATATTAGGGTAATTATCGTTCCGATTTTGGATGTAACGTGCGTATATGAATGGGTGAATGTTGCGTGCGTGAATTTTTCGCGCAGATGTTGCGCGAGTACGAATGGCGCGAAGCGCGTGTAAGGAAATATAACCGGGAGCAAAAAGAAAAAAAAAAATGTCAGATGTACAATAATTATTTAGATACATATTTACGCCAAGCCGTGTGTCGCTGTATTGTTTCCGGACTAAAGTTCCTTAGGGGCACGCGAATTTGCTCCGAATTCGAACGCCCCCCCCCCCCCCCCGATGTGTGATGACGGTGCTTTGTTTCTCTTTTAATTGTAACTATTAATTTTTATCACCATTTCTCCTTATACGCAGTATACTTAAGTTTTACGTAGGATTTATTTTGTTATATTCTAACATTACATACATTATATTATATAATATTATTATTAATTATTAATATTATTATTGAGACTATTCGACTATATTACTATTACGTTTACTTAAGCATATATTATTAAAATATATGGATACCTATTTTCTCAAATACAAATTTCCGTTCGCAATATTTTTTATTTTTTTTTCCTCGTGCGTATACCGATACCTTTTATAACCCATTGATACCTGTCACCTTTTTTGTGTTTGTGCGTAATCTTATCCTCAGTCTTGATGAGTATTCAGTGCTACTCTTTCTCTCTTTCTCTCTCTCTCTCTCTCTCTCTCTCTCTCTCTCTCTCTCTCTCACACTTTTTTCTCCCTCAATCACCGCTAATTATACTACGATGGCCGTTATCTTATTAAGTTCCTCTGCACACATGTACAGTATACTTTACTTTTCAATAGCTTCGAAAGACGTTTCGGTTGAGCATCCCTGCTACGCATCGGCGATTATTAATTCCAGTCCGAATGCGGCTCATGCCGGGAATTCATACATCGCGGGTATAATATTACGCACGTAATATCCATCGGCGAATTAAACATTTTTTTTTTTTTTCACGCAGGCCGCAAAAGGTTGCGAAACGTTGCGAGAGACGCCTCGAAAACTTGGACACATAAGTTTCCCGACGCGCGTTATCGAGTTCCTATATATTGCGAAAATATATATATGTATTTTATATTATTTCTCACCAAAAAATGTGTCCATGATCATATTGACGAGCGACGGACTGTCGCGCAGGTAACTGTACGATCATCCATGTCAATGGAGAATCAACAACAGAGAGAATATACAATGGACGAGAAAATTTCTTCGAAACGGAAATTTTCGATCGCATTTGGCTATCATTACGGAACGGGGGAAAAAAAAGAAAAAAAAAAAAACGTAAATCGACATCGATAAGGGCCGCCGGCGCACTCGATCGGTTGTAATATAAGTAGACATTAACGATTAACGAGTTGAAAATGGGAGAGAAAGCACACACAATAAATGGCATAAGTATAATACCTATGTATAGTATTTTATCGCAAGGCATAGGCGAACAGTATGTGTAGACTTATACGACTTACACGTAGGCGAGATAGCCTTACTATACACACGCATATTATTGGCAGGCACGTCAGCGCAAACGTATGTACGTGTGCGTGCGTACGTGTTCTATTCTATAGGACAGCGCGTAAGCCGGTGGTGTATCTCCAATACGCATTTTACGTTACGTTCGACTATTCCAAATCCAAAAAATTAATCGTATAAAAATCGAGCATAATCTTCTGTAGAATTGTTTTCGACACAAATCGGCGAATTATATTATTATTATTATTCATCTCTCAATTTCATTTGCGTTTTTTCGCAAATGTTGATCCGAGATTTGAAGAAGTTTTCTTCTGAAAAGCGTTGGAGACGACGACTGACCCAAGCGAATTCACCTATGTGCAAAAAAAAAAAAGGTTCGTGCTATCCCTTCGCGACAGCTATGTGCACGTGCGTTTCACAATGTGATGGATTATAGTGCGCGTGAACGAAAACATTCGCATATCAATTTCTACTTCATATCAAGGTGCATCAACGACGGTGAACCATCCACCACAAAACTTGATCGTAGACTATTGTGCAATACGCGTGTGTTTCGCGCGCGCGCGCGAGAAAAACGTTCCGATCCGCGGATCCGACGACGCGGCTCTCCAATTAATAGTGATGGGATTAAGTACCTTACAAGTAGGCTCGAATTTGTTCGCATGGTTTCGAACTCTCTATGATTAACATCGGAAAAAAAAAACAGTACTTTCAAGTAGATTCGAACCCTCTATAAATACCTCGAAAAACAAGAGCGATACTTCCAAGTACATTCGAACCTTGATCAAGTATGTTCGAATCTTTTGTGAGTACTTATGAGAAATTATGGGGGTAGATGAATGAGTGTGTGAGTGGGAATGAGGAGTGTGCGTGTGTGAGTGTGTGGATGTGTAGCAAGTATTATAAATAGATTTTTTTTTTATCTTCATTGGATTCGACTCGGATTTTTAAGTACATATTGAACTTGATCCCATCTCTACCAATTAATAAATTCATTCGTTCTCGCGCAATTAATTTCAAACATCGCGAGAGGAGCCGCGACTTCGACCTCGCGGAGAACGCGCGGAGCGCTCTTTAATTCGTTGAATCTCAGGAATAGACGTTAACGCAATTCGCCGATTCGCAGATTCGCGATTTCGAACTGATATTTTTTATTCGGCCTTTTCGGTCGCGCGCACCCCCCTCCTCCCCCCTCCCCCCCCCGACGGGGAGAAGGGAGGGGGACGTAAGAGAGTTGAACGAACGATCTCCCATCACCGCGTGTTTTTAGGCAGACATATATATATATATATATATATAAAGATGCGTTTTAATCGCTCTTGTGTACATATAGAAGAAGTTGCGTGTCAGTATATGAGAGGCGCTCATACTCGTTGATGCCTTCCTTTATATGTTTCGAAACGACCGTATTGTTACGCGAATGCACTCGCACGGCGACGACAAGCGGGCAGTCTGCACGAACCTGAAACCAGGTCAGGGGATGAGAGCTTATGCTTAACGCGTAAAATTGAAATTATCGATTAATCTCGTGCTGGCCGGATGTTCGAGTATCCAATGCGAAAGGCAAACGCGGCGCCCGAAGCTCTTTATCGGTTATAACGGACGAAACGCTGTAATAAATTTGTACATCCAAGTGAAAATTTACAAACTATTCCCAGCGAGAGTCGCCGCTTTAATTTCGCTCAATGTTTATCCGTCTAATTATGTCGATCTGATTATCGAGTAACCCTTCCCCGATGAAAATCTTGGCTAATTGCGATCAGTTTTAACAAAAATTAAAATTATACGAGTATACTCGAAGATATCAATTGACAAGTGAAGCGAATATATACAGGGGAAAAAAATCGTAGAATCGAAACGGACTCTTGGAAATATATTTTCCTAAGATTGTGAAAAAAAAGACGCCCTCAACCTTTGACCCGAGCCGATAATTATTGCTGTTAACAAATGGGGAGAGAAGTGCGCGAGACAGAACAATAGTAATAAATATTTAAGGTTAACATAATTTGAGAGAGAAGATGGGTAAGAGGGTGGCAAATAGCTTGTCGCAGTAGTTGCTCATGGAAGAGAAGATCGAGTGATCGAACGACAAGATAGACGCAGTGTAGCGCGATCGAGTTAAAAAATAAATTGGCACATTTTAATTCTAGATATTTAATATATAAACGCGCTCGATATACATATATATATATATATTTTAGATTCTAACTACTAGGAGACTGACTGAATTGAAGAGGAAATAGGGTCAACACACGGGTACTTCATAAATGTTGCCGGTGTCGCGCAAGAAAGAAAGACTGTCGCGATTTATCTGCACGATCTACTCTATATTGGTGTTTCGGTGATCGCAAATTTAAATTTTATTAGATACAAAAAAATTCATTGTTAATTAGTGACAAGTTGTTATTTAAAGCTTTTTATGAAATTCGATCCGATCGAGTAATTGTAAATGCGATAATATATTCGACCTCTCGCGAATATGCGAAGGGAGAGAGAGAGAGAGAGAGAGAGAGAGAGAGAGAGAGAGAGAGAGAGAGAGAGAGAAAGAGAGAGAGAGAGAGAGAGAGGGAAAAGTTACACGCGAGTTTCGAAATTCGAGGATAAAAATGATATTTGTAGAGGGAACGTGCAGATGAGGGTATCGTTATTCGGACTGATATTAATTTTAAGAGCGTCTAAGAGCCTCTCTCTCACACAAATTTCCAAGATTTACACGCTTGATCGCACAAAAAAACATACCGCGGATCGTCCGGTGCTTCACGCGTTCCCTCGTTCTTACAGGAGATCCTTACTCTCTAATTAATAATCGCGATTAATTATACCTAAGCAAAATTGTCAAAACTGTTGCGCACTTTGTCAGAGAGGCGTGAAAAACGAGCGGCTAATTTCGAGACGCGGTTCGCTTTCTTCGCTCAAACATCTTCTCTTCTATATAAACCGCCGCGTGCGAGTAAGGAGAAAAGGAGAAGGAGGAACGTAGGTGAATACAATGAAAATGAATATATATATCAGTCTACATATACACACACAGGAGAACTTACTACGCAATGAATCTGATAGCAATAAATGTAAAAAGAGGTAGAGAGAGGAGAAGGAGAGGAGAGAGACAACCAACGCGAAGATGTCGAAAACGCATGTGATCGATGCTCTGTATATCGTTTTCAACTAATATCACATTCGTTTCCGCGCGTCTCCGCTCTCTCTCTCTCTCTCTCTCTAACACTATACATATATAAATAAATAAAATGAATGAATAAATGAATACATATATATATATATATATATATGGAAAAAATATATATTATATATATATATGTCAAGAGATATTTATACTAGTATTTTAATAGTTTAGTACATAATATACACGATATATAAATACATATATATATATATATATATATTATAAAGAAGAAAAAGGACGAATGTGTAATATATAATACAAAGATCAGACGGAAAGAATATATGAGAGAAAGAGAGAGAGACAGAGCGAGCGAGTGAGTGAGAGAAAGTGAAACTAGACTAAACACTCTGCAAACACTCTGTAAATATATAAAACACACATATAGAAAAAAATATTATATATTCTACGATATATTATACACACATACACAAACATACATATATATATATATATATATATATATATATATATATATTGAATATGACTAGTGATACAAATATATAGAGTTATTGTATACACCAGCATATATATAGAAGACAAATATGTGAATAGGAATTAATCTAAACTGAAATTAACTATAGGCAATGAATATTTAGAGATTAAGAACAAAGTTTATTATGTAAAGATGCATAGGCATTATTACTACGGGGACACCTAATCATAATTATTGACATTATGATAAAAATTAGGCAGAAAAAAAGAACCTAGAGCGCGATGAGAACATGTTGATAAAGTTTCTTAGGTAGGACTATATTATATATATATATATATATATATATATATATGTATATATATATGTATATGTGTATATATATATGTATATATATATGTATATGTATATATATATATATATATATATATATATATACTTTATTGTTTGTACATTGGGCACGAGTGCTCTCTTATTTTACTGTGATCCATGTTTTGTACAATTTTCGAAGGTCGCATCGCATATCCATGAACTAGCATTAGGCAGCATTGCTTTTTCGCCATTTTTATCCCTCGACTCGTTGTTCTGGGCAAAACAATCGCGTTTTCGACGAAAATTCACCTATACATGTAGAATCCTCGCAAACATCACACTCACACTGGAATAACGCGGAACGCGTACTAAAATTTACATCCATACACACAAGCAGCGAAATTGCAAATATATGATAACCGTTGATCGAGATTTAGATTCAAAGTTGATCAATTTTTCGCTAGATCATTAATTTTGCTTGACAACCTCAGGCTAGAGGTAACTGACATTCATCATAAATACATCATCGTAAAATCAAAGTTACTCTCATCCGCGGTTAAAAATTCGACAAATTCGACAAAAGACAAATTGTCGCGAAAATATTATATTTTTTTTCAAACAGCTCTGAAATAGTCCGTTATGCGTCTACGTAAGGCATACTGTTCTTCCGGTCGTGATGACAGCAGTACAGAATCATCTTGCGAACGTGAGAAACGACGAGAGACGACATTTGGACAATTTTTGATCCACATATTACTCCGTTATAATTTTTCTGTCGAAATAGAAATGCGTCGTACAATAGATCATTTCTCCCGATGACGTTAGTTTCATATTCCTCCACGTTCGAATTTTAGTGATTGTATTTTTTTCTTTCCGAAGACGCGAGATCTCAATGTGAAAGAATGTAATCGATCCTCGCGGACTGACTAAAACTCGAAAAACACATTGAAAGATGCATTCATATCAATGTAATATTTATAAAAGACCAAAACAAGCACGTGTGTGTGCGCAAAAGAACAACGAAAATATTAGGTTGGTAGAAAAAAAGTTTATCGTATTTGTATATTGAATGAGGTTAAAAATAAAATTTGTGACGCACAGTTTTAAAATAATCTTTATTGATGAAAAATAAATTTTTTTTTATTTTTCAATTATCAGAATATTTTTCGTTTAAATATACAAAAAAAAAAAGAGAAGTTCTCCAAACCTTTTTAAAAAAGTTCAAATTCTCTAAACTTTATTTAAAAAAGAACCCCTTGTAGAAAAAAAAAATAATAATCCCTCTTTCACTCTGACCTAATATCTTCGTATTCCACTTTTTCTTCGCTTAATAAAATTATAAAATAAAAGTGTGGATTGATGATCTGTGATCAAAGAGCATTCGTGGATCGGCTTGCGAAATGTGCGATGGAAAAATCGTTACGATAGAAAATTGTTGAAAGAATCGCCGATTTCTAAGTATCGCGAAATTACGTTAGGCGAAAACTTGCACGCGCATCCCTTGATCGCGTCGAGGAAGGAGAGAGAGAGAGAGAGAGAGAAAGAGAGAGGCGCGATAAAAGGGTGAATAGGGAACAGAGGTAGCTTTCGCAGCTTATATAGTATACGTCAACACACGCACGTACGCACATACTCTCGAGAACGATGAGAGGGAGAAAGAGTAAAAGAAAAGAAAAAAGGCAGAAAAAAAGGGGGTGGAAAGAGGGATGCCTCTGGTTACAGCGGTTCGATCTCTCGAGCGTACACGCACTTCGACGTGGACAGAGAAAATCGGTATATAAATTCGGAGACACGTGTGTCCCGAGAGAGAGAGAGAGAGAGAGAGAGAGAGGGAGAGGGAGAGAGAGAGAGGAGAGAGAGAAGGAAAGATAAGAAGAGCGCGCGCGAGCGAGAGAGAGAGAGAAAGAGAGAGGGTGAGAACAAAAATGGGTAAACGCGAGAGAGGGAAGGAAACATAGGTCAGGGGTTGTTTTCACCTGGCGCCGCCCCAAGTCACGCCTACCTGCGCGATTCTGAACGTAGGGTAGGTAGATACGCCTACGCGTGCGATACCAACACGCGACACGTACGTGTATACACGTGTGTTCTGTGTGTGTATGTGTGTGTGTGTGTGTGTGTGTGTGTGTGTGCGTGTGTTGCCGATCGCGCAGATGTGCGAGCTCCCGGTCTGAGCACGTCAGGCCTACGCCTACTACTTTCGCATACACGATCGACTACTATTAGCCGTGTGTCTGACTCCTACCGCTGTCACTACTAGCCCAGTTCGAGGGGGGTGCGCGTTTCGCGAGTTTGCGGATCGGGTCACCCGGTGACACACGTTCCCGCGTTGCTTGCGAAGTAAGCGATACGATCCCGATTTTCGGATGGCCGCGGCGAGCACGCGACTAAAAAGAGAAAAAAAAATCTATGCCGCTCTAGGAAGCAATTGCACGAGATCCCTGCACGGGATGACGCGAACTATATTTTTTGACAGATAGAAGACGTATGCTTTCTATTGAAAATTTAAACGCTGAGAATCGAAGGAATTTTTCAATCGGAGGGATTAAAGACCGGTTAAGGTTTGTCGTATATCGAATTGTATTTTAGATATATATTGTGGTTTTTTTTTTTTTTTTTTTGCGAAGATAGATGATGAAATTTTGAGAAGAGGAGAAAAATTAGAATAGCGAGTAGATGATGAAACTTAGAGAAGAGAGAAGAGAAATTTTATCCGAAAGCGCTTAAGTGTTCGTATGACTAGACTAATTGTTAGATTTCTATGAATAGGGATTAAGAAGAAAAGTTGATTAATGATTCTGTCAGTATCTGGAATATAATATTGATTGCACGGTGGGAGAATCACCATGATTTAAATCTACGAATAAGGAAATAATCGAATTTCTCTCGACCATCTCGAATATTTGCCGATAAAACGAGAGAGAATAAAAAAAAATTGGCTTATTATGTTAAAAAAATTGCTACGATCAACTATTACTTTAAGCATTGGCAATATTGTTGACCATATTATAGTCACATAATGGACAATTTAAGCTGATGAAGAAAAAAGGAATCAAACCTTGAGAACATTTTTTCATGACAGTTTATTACGTTGAAAAAAAATTACGACGCGTTTTTAATGTTACTGTTAATACTTTTTATATATAATTGTTAATACTATCGAGAATTGAATACGAATATAGAATTATATCGATTGGTTTAATCATCTTGCGACTATATTTTTTTTCTTTTTTTTTTTTTACAAAGCTCGCAGTTTTTCTTATTACATTAAAAAAAATTACGACGCGCTTTTAATGCTACTGTTAATACTTTTGATATATAATCGTTGAAAATACTATCGAATTGAATATAGAATTATATCGATTGGTTTAATCATTTTGCGACTGTAATTTTTTTCTTTTTTTTTTTTTACAAAGCTCGCAATTTTTCTTATTACATTAAAAAAAAAATTACGACGCGTTTTTAATACTGCTGTTAATACTTTTGATATACAATCGTTGAAAATACTATCGAATTGAATATACAATAATTATATCGATTGGGATTTAATCATCTTGCGACTATATTTTTTTCCTTATCTTTTTTTCACGAAGCTCGCAATATTTCTTTCGTAATGCAAAGAACAGCAGACGGCTTCGCTCACGTCGACGTCGGCGTCGTCGTCGTCGTCGGGTTCACATTCACCCGCGCGCACGTGTGTCCCACATCTACGAGACAGAGACAGAGACGCGCGCGTGGTGAGATGCACAGAGCGATGTATACATATACCGACTCGTGAAGCACGCGCATCCTCCTCGCACCCTTCGACCCCCTTCGCCCCCCCCCCCTCGCCCCCCTTGCGCGTCCGCGCGACGGGCCGCGAGTACGTGCCTGCTTGTCGCTCCGTTATTAATGGGATCTCTTCCGCGGGAATTCCGCCAATAAGGTCGACGCGCAGGATCACGGCCTCTCTCTCTCTCGCTCTCTCTCTCTCTCTCTCTCTCTGTCGCTACCCCCGCGTTCTTCCCTTCCCCCAACCGCACCCCCGACATCTCGACGCTCAGCCCTTGTCGAGCCGCTCTTTCTCCCTCTTCTCTGGCCGAGCTCTGTTCAAAGTATACCGCGTACATGTAAAAAAAAAAAACGTAGAAAAAATTGTACGCCCGACACGTCATATCTTACGGGGCGTGCAGCTCTCGCCGACGCGCTCGATAACCGCGTTTGATGAATACCGATTTATCGCATCCCGTGCGCGCGTACTTACGTACGTGCGTGCGTACGTGCGTGTGTTGCCATCACGGTGTGTGTGTGTGCTACTATCTCTTGCCTGCACGCGTAGCATTTTTTCATCTCGCACGTCCGTGCGCGAAAGTGTTGGCGAAACAATTTGGTATCTCGGAGATAATCGAAGGCCGTGCGAGATCTTGTACCGGGAAAGATTATGAGATCAGGATGGGAGACACAGTGTATGAAATATATGAAACGCGCTAAGTCTCTCCGCGATATAAAAGTAATATATCCTTTTTACGTGCAAAGTACGTGTGAAAGTATGGAAATAATATTTAGCGCATTTTTTTTTTTTTTTAAACATATGGATTTTTATTTAAATAAAAAATTTGTAAATGAAATATTCAGAAAAATGATTTTATTTTAAAATTATTTTAAGGAAGCGCGGACACGAAGCTTTCGCACAGAGTTGTCGACGCAAAATGCCTGATGCGCTAAAGGATACATAATGTAGGCTAAGAGTACTGAGAATTATCAGCATTTGTCGAACGTCGATCATATTGTGCATCCGTTGCATATTTCGCGCCCAAGACACACACTGTTTCTGTCACTGTCCTACGAAGCAACATTGTATAACCGCGATACTTAGTAAGCACATCGTTCGAGATCCACGAATGCACATTTCCACGTCATTTCCGCGTCCGTTTCTTCCGCGAGCATATATATACTTGGCGCGCATTTTAACAGTTTACGAAAAAAATGCGCGTCGAAAACGAAAAAAAAAAAGCACAAGGGAAAAGAGCTTAGTCCTTTAACCTCTTCAGGGATATTGACACATATGTGTATGTTTAGTTTTAGTCTATGAAATTCTTTCACGAATAGCGTATCTCGATAGTTAATCTTAACGCACAATGGCCACATATATGTGTACATTATTTTTCTCAGAGATTTCAAAGTATTTTTCAAGTTTTTCCATTTTGTTTAATAATTATAAATATATTTTGAATAAATACAATTTTGAAAAAAAAAGAAAGATAAAATAATTCTTTTCCGACTTCAATAAATCCGTTCCTGAAGAGGTTAAATTATTACGATTTATTAAATTGATAAATTTTTTACACTCTCATATCGTAATGTGTAATTTGCAACGTGAAGTTACAATACGTATTTTCTTCCGGTTTTACAACTAAATATCATGACGTTTTTCGAAACGCTGACGAAAATAAATGTCCGTCCGTTGAGGCTCGATTGCAGCACACGATCGAGTTTTATATACATATATATTCCTTTTCTGAATTCTCCGGTAATCAATTGAAAGACAGAGAATAAAGTAGAGCACAAAGAGCGAGAGAGAGAGAGAGAGAGAGAGAGAGAGAGAGAGAGAGAGAGAAAGAGAGCGCGTATATATGTCTTGTATCTCGGAGGAAAACACACACGCGAAGACAACGCGCAGTGTTCAATATTTTCGGAGTCACCCTGTAGATCGAAATCTCGCATATAGTACTAACAGATTGTATAACACTTAACTAAGCTTTCCGTATAACGATACGAAGAGACATACGAATTGTTATGTTTTCTACAGTAACGTTTGTACTACCGACTTACAACAATATTTGTATAATATTACGATACAAGAGAGAAACGTGTATACCTATACAACATAGGTGTTACCCAGATGCAATAACTTTTTTAAAACGGTGTTACCGGAATATTTTTCATACTTGTAACATGACATCGTTGCGGCGTCCGCGTCGTCCGTCAAATTACGACCGGTACCGCGGCAACCCACTACTCATTTCGTTTTGTGCCAACCAGATCTTAGATTTTGCTTTCCCAGGATTTAACGACGTGCTGTTAAAGAGCGTAGCAACACAACAGTGTAATCCGATTTTTAAGGAACCGACGCCCACATGCCATTCCACCTTAGCACATCTCGACACCGAGCACCCATTCGCTTGATTATCGAATATTGAAGGGAGAGAGAGAGAGAGAGAAAGAGAGAGTGTGAGTGTGTGTGTGTGAGATATAGAAAAAGAGAAATTTGAAAGACAGGGGAAAATGTGTGCAGTGTACGCGCATAGTTTGTCAATAAAAAAAAAAAAAGATAAAAAAAAGCGAACGTTGTTCTTCTCAAACGAGCGAGAGACGGAATCTGGACATTGGCGGGAAAAATGTTTGTTTGCGACCGGGACTCTTGAAACTATCTCGCGGCGTTAGTAATTCGATTATCGGACTTTTGCGAGAGCAAGGATACAAAAGGAGAGGAGAGTGCGCTGTAAACGGAAACGCAAACGCCAATGGTGCCGTTACGATCTCCCCGCGATGTGCATTCGGTTAGATTAGGTTCGATGCACCCGAGAATGCATCGCGGGAAATTTATAAGAGCAATATATATAACTCGCGTTTTTTTACATAGCTCAAAATAAAAACTAGAGAACTTGAGAATCTCAATACTTATATATACGTAAGTAACATGATTGATAATTCTCACTTGTACGTTTGAATATCTTATTTAAGCGAAAATCCGAAAATCTTCAATTTTTCTTCTTGTTCTTCACAAAGATGAGATGCAATCAGACGTTAAATGCCTCGACCGTTCGTTTCGAGATTCTCTTGGTCGCACTCTAGAGATCACCGAGTTTTTACGACGATGAATTATTGTATGATTCGCAAATGTAAAAGATCTCGGAGCTTGAAGAGAGAAGGAGCGAGTAGGAAACGTAACTTTGAAAATAACAGTGCGATTGTATAAAACGTTTGGAAACTATATGACGTGCTGTTCGTTAATTATGCGGCAAATCACGCGATTATTTAGTAATTTTAATCTGAATTAGATTAGCTATTTTTTTCACTTCGATATAAATGTAGATTTCACTCATGATTGTGCGTATTTACTTCGAAATCATTTTAATTCGGGGATAGTAGATGCGCAATTTCAGCAAATTGCAAATCAAACCTCTTTTCTGTCGCATCATCACATTAATTAAAAATGTTGAATTACTTTTACATATGTGTAGAGTAAAGTAAAAGCTTCTAATTTGTTTTTCTTTTCCAGCGAAAAAAAATATTCTTATCAAAAATACTCGTACGATTCTCCTCAATTATCCGTCACGCCGAAATATTTTCACTTGGCTGCGCTTTTCGCTTCTCTACTTTTCAAACACCTTGTATGTGTATGATATCGCGTGATACTCGGAACTCCCGAGTGCGACCTTGCTGATCTTAGATATTATGGGCTGCGATAGGACACGTATGTGAGTTATCGAAGCGCGATCTTCTCGCTGCGGTGGAATAAAAAAAGACCGACAGACCAGCTATAACCGATGGGTCTCATTTTTGGATATCCTAATTTATTATCCACGAGCCGTTCGCGATATCACAGCGACTGTGATGTCTTAACTCTTGCTACATAATTGAAAATATAGAGTCTGTTCACATCGCGAGTCTTTTAGCAGAATAATCTCACACTTATTGCCGTATCGTTTAAATTGTTGCGTTTGGATATACAAATGAAGGATTTAGAGAGCCAGAATGTATATAAATAATTTATAAGATTCACTTCAGTTATATATAAAACTTCATACAACTTTAATAATAACGGAAATTTGTATTAATTATCTACTCTACACCTTTTGTGACAATTAAAAGAGTAAACTATTATTTTTAAAAATTTATCTTGAAGTATTTGTTTTAATATATTTTATCCCCGACATAAAAAAAAGTATACACTTAAAAAAACAGACTCTAATCTCGTGCGTTTGTCGTCATCGCGAACGACTCGCTGGTGAAAATGAAAGGAACATACTTATATTGTCAAAAATCACCATGTCCTCGAGATCATTGTAATCGTGCACATTCAACTCGCGATGCACAAGTGTTCATTGGAACAGCGAGACGTGTAAGATGGATGCGACTGATTGTAAAAAAGACAACCGAACTGAGAGAATAATCTGAGAGCATCTATCCGTCCATCCGATACGTTTCGATCTGCTGTGCTGCGTTTAATAGATCGTTGCTGAGGTGTGATCTGGTTTAAAATTTTTTTAGTCCGGAATTTTTTAAAAATACAGTGAAATTGTGAAACCGAAGCTCTCTGAGATCGCAATCGATTCGATCGCAACCTGTGCGCGCGAATGCGTCCTGAATTTATGAGCTGACTGACATGAGTCTCGATTTAAATACAGAGAGAATACGTTTATACATACATACATACATACATACATACATACACGCGCGCGCAAACGTTTGTGTACACGTATACATTTCAGCTGTAATCGAGAATCGGACATTTCGACAAAATCGGCAAAAATCTCAAGTGGTAGAGAGGTTGGACGAAAGGAAAGCCCACTCTTGTCCGTAAAACTCCATCGACACGTAATGACAAACGCGTTTTCTGAACATTCCGGAATCATTGCGGAATAGCCACAACTGATTTGGCTTGGCGTAAAAAGAAAAAAAAGAAAAAAAAAGCGTAAAAAAGAATAAAAACTGGTTTGTTTCGGTTCTTAGACGAACGAATGCATATCATAGTTGTAAATTAACAATTTGTGAAATAAAAGCTGCAAACTGTTTGTGTTAACAATACGTCACACGTGTCACACGTATACAACGCATGTATCCTTATATACGCCTATACTTTATTATATATATACGTATACCGGCAATTCCCGTCCGTGTATCCAATCTCGCGTGAAACCCAGAGCGACATTATGCCGTAGGGATTGTTTATCGCTATCACAAGCCGCGTCCGTGCGCTACAAAGGGTAAGTGCATAGTTCATAATCTTCTATTCGAGCGTGAAACAATTCCCGGGATACCTGTCGCGGCGCGCGCCATCGAGCTGTATTCGACGAGACGAATGACGAGACGTTTTCGACAAGTAAGAAAAACAATCTTCTTCAATAAAATTATTCAAATTATATAATAGAATGCTGTGATTTTTCTCGAATTCGAGAATCTCTCGAATTATTGGAATTATTCCGAGCATAAGTTGTACATACTTTATTTGGATATAATTCAACGGATTTCACGCTGAAAAAAATTGTATTCTCGTTTTAAGAATTTCCCACTTCTTTTTAGAATATCCTGTTCTAAAACAGATGCCAAGAGGATCCTCTTACCTTATGAGGGGAATCCTCTAAAGATTATATATAGAGTGTCAGATATTCCTAATTTATAAAAATGTAGACGAAATGGGATTTATTTTTACATTAACAAAAAAACGACATTATTTTGCAGCACACAGGCGAAAGAAAGAGTCTTCTTTTTCGAGCCACTTATTAACTTCATCCATTCTTCTAATAAAACCATTCAGTGACAAATACTGCACTGCACTGCACTGTAAATTGCAATACTATATGTATAACTATATACGTTGCTGCAACAATATGACCATAACGGTCCGCATAAAAAAAAAAAAAAAAAAAAAACGTAGGACCGTTTGTTATCAACAAAGAATACATTCTTAATTTTAGAGGATATTCTAGAAATTACTTAAAAGGGATTTTATAGTGTACAATTTTTTCGGTGACATTTCTTTATACTATTATTATACATCTCGATTGAAGAATTAATCAAAGAGAAATCTCGAGATTCTAATGCGCACGTCTAATACACGACATCTGAACATTCTGACGTTGTCATCAGGATGACAATCCATCGCATCTCGTATACAGAACCTTAATTCATCCCCCTTGTTGCAGGTCTCGCTCGCCCTCGGACTGGACGCGGGCGGATGGGGCGCCCTGGTCGAGCGGACGAGCGGCGGCGGCGGAGGCGCCGGCGGCGGCACCGCGACCATCCTCGGCGGCTTCTCCGGTCTGGCCGGTCTGGCGCGTCGCTGCGGCGTCTGCCTAGCGACGTTCCCGTCGCCGTGGCTCCTGGAGCGTCACGCGTTGCTGCAGCACGCCGGCCAGACCAGCGACGACAAGCCGTTCACGTGCGAGCAGTGCGGCCAGCGTTACCGCTACCGGTCCGCCTACGTGAAGCACCGCGAGCAGAATCATCGGGCGCGGCTACCGGCCGACAAGCTCTTCACCTGCGACGTCTGCGGCATGCAGTTCAGGTATCTAAAGTCCTTTAAGAAGCACCGTCTCAATCACGCCCTCGAGCGGCTGCAACGCGCCCCGGATCCTCAGAGCACCGCCGTCGTCGTCGTCTCGGCGCCGGCCGAGCGCAGCGATCAGGTCTCGAGCACCGGCGAGCCTAGCCAAGCGGAGACCGGCAGCGACACCACGAATCCGGGTGACGTCGAGGAGATGCGCGGCGTGTTCTCCGAGAGCGTTCGCGGCGACGAGACCAGCGTCTCGGAGACCGCGAGCGTCCAGGAGAATCCCGGCGACGCGGTGGAGGTGCAGCTGACGGAGACCAGTTCCGGTAACGTCGGGGGCGGAAATGCCCCCGGCGGTGGAAATGCCTCCGCTGGCGGCGTCGGCGTTCGCGACGTCGGCGGTACCAGCAGCGAGGTCGGCGGCGACGTCGACGACAACGCCGTCGACGACGTCGATCGCACGCACGAGCCCATCAGCGAGGTCGGGCTGATCGGTCTCGCGCGTAGCGGCGCACGCGAGGCCGATCGGCGCGAGCGTCGCTTCGCCTGTCCCTTCTGCGGCAAGTGCGTCCGGTCCAAGGAGAATCTGAAGCTCCACGTGCGCAAGCACACCGGCGAACGGCCGTTCGTCTGCCTGTTCTGCGGCCGCGCCTTCGGCGGCAAGAGCGATCTTACGAGGCACCTGCGCATCCACACCGGCGAACGGCCGTATCACTGCGAGATGTGCGGCAAGTGCTTCGCCCGGGCCGACTATCTCTCCAAGCACCTCACCACGCACATCCATCAGCGCTAACGCGATCGCAGCTCGGCTTACTAGCCTAACCTCGGCGTCCTCGAAGCCGAGCAGCGAGCAATGTTCCTCCTTCTCTTCGGCGCGTCGCTCCGCGCCGAGACTGAGCGAGACGCCCGTCGCGGGGCGAGTCTCGAGGGTTGATGCTTTGATGAAAAATCATCCGCAAATGTAGGATACGAATTATTGCGTAATTACGAAAATCGAAAACGACAATTTACAACGAATCGCAGGGTGTGTATCGAGAGCGGATAATAAGATATATCTAGTCAATTTATAGCGCTCAACTGTCACGACTTTTCTCTAATTATTGGTATTTGACAGATGGAAAGACTCGTGTCGTTTACTTCCTCCGAAAGCCACTGCTCTCGAAATATGATAGCGGCAATAATCTTCGGCGTTGTTTCACCAACCAGAGACGCTTCTCAAGTGTCGCTTCGGCGCTTCGATAACGCACATTAAACTTCAAATCTTCGAGTATTTAATTGTTCACCAGTTTGCGAGATTAACCCTCGAGTCTCGGTCCGCGACGGTCACAAACGGCAAAGCCGTTTCGCTCGCGATGAATAAAACGGATAAAATCACTAAAGGACTCCTACTCTAGAGGAAATAGAGGTAAATGAGAGAGAGAGAGAGAGAGAGAGAGAGAGAGAGAGAGAGAGAGAGAAAGAAACACGGTCCATCCATCTTATAGCCGAACCGGCCGAACAAGACGCGTCAATTACGGAGAGAATAGAAACAACGCGATTAAGCGCGATCTCTACGATCCACCAGCAGACTATACTGTCTGACGATGATTTGTGGAATACGACAGTGAGACTAACTTGTGATAAGGAAAATATGAGAAACCAAAAGGAGAAAAAGAGGAAAAAAAACCAAAGAACGCAACGACGCGGCGGGCGAAAGCCGACGTTCAAAGGCTTCCTTTTGTTGTCTTCTTCGTCTTCGTGCTCTCCATCGACAAAGTGATATATTTGTAATGTAATAGCTTAACCTCGATATACTCGGTGTGTACTCGATATGTAATATAATTCGCGATGATAAAATGCCGCGTGTGCGATAACGATAATTTCTCTCTACGCGAGCTTCGTGCAAACGCGAACACGTCGGCGAACACTTTTTTTTTTCACCTTTACACGGATGATATTTTAATCAATTATAATATCGAGAGATTCGAGTAATGTAATAAATTCACTATTTTTTTTTTTTTTTTCGAGAGATTAATTTCGAGGGAATAAAGAAAATGAAAAATATTGAATTAAATTTTTATTAAAAATTCTCTAAATTAAATATTCTTAGCTCGCGCTCTTTTTCTACGAGATTAATTTTCTCGAGTTGTTAGAAGAGCGGGTTAAAACCTCCAGAACTCTCTTCAACTCGAGAAGAACTCTTTCACTGCGAAAAATACACTTTCGACAATTGGCGTGTATGGCATGTTCGTGTCTATGGAAACCGAGACAAGTTATTAAAGTCCCGCAATACCTACTCCAGACATCTTTGATTATGTTGTCAGAAGCAAGATGAGGCACGCAAACGACTTTTCGTGATCAACTTTTTCAAAGCTGGCAAGTTTCTGGCCTATTTTATTAATCTACTTTTTTTTTGCCGCGAGCAAACGTAAGAAAGGAAATAAAACTCGATCGAATCGTAATCGCGGTGAGAGGGTTAAAGGATCAAAATATCGATTGCAAAATCATTTTTCCAAAAAAAAAAAAAAAAACAAATGCTATTTATTTAAACTAATAACACGTACATAGATATACTCATTACTGATTTCGAGAAATGAATGGAATCTTTCTGAAATTATAAAATATTAAATTATTATATGAAATTATTATATGTATAAAAAAAATTATTATATAAAATATTAAATTAAAATATAGAATTTTCTTTGGCTAAATTATATACAATCTAAATAAAAATGAGTTTGTTTTAAGATTCTATCAAAATATCCATAGAGAATTAAATTGAACAGCTGTGGCGTTTATCATCCGTGTAAAACGACGTGTTCGACGTTGGCACCGATCGGGAGGATATACGAACCTCCCGGAAAGCGTTGCCGGTGCCTTTGAATTCTCGAATGAACGAATGAATAATCCTTTCCTTGACGATGCGGATAGCAATAATATATATATCTATATATCTTTCGTTTCTCCCGCGTCAGAGACACCAGCGCGATTTAGGTTTTTTGTCGTCGGGAGCCGCGAAGTAGCGTCTTGTTGCACGGTCTATATTCGGTCCTTCCAAAAAGTCCTCTCCACTTACAAGTCGCTATCCACTCTCCTAGATATTGATATATGTGTATATACGCGTTATATACCTACGTACACATACATGTACAATAACGAAACCAACGCTGTCCAGTTATGCGCGAGCGCAGAACGAGAGTGGCCGGCTCATTCTCTCGGGGATCGGTCTCGTAAGTAGCTTTAACTTCCGACCACTTCATAATAACCAAGTCCGATCTCGTTGCGAGAGGGAACAGGAAGAGAGAAAGTGAGAGAGAGAAATGGGGGGAGGTGAAAGGAGGCGTTTCTTAGAGAAACTCGAGCAAACTCGAAGGCTCATTTACGAGGCCGGATCCCTCTACTTGGTCAGAACACTTACTTAGCCCTTAAGTGATATACCTATAGTGTACTTGCTACTCTGTGTACTCTCGCGCACTCTCGCAAGTACGCGAAACGAAGTTGAATAACGAAGGTGCTATCTAACGAATAGGGTTTGATCGCTAGATGCCGGCCGGCCGGTACCTCGAGAGACGACGAAACACGGCGAGGAAAGAAAAAAAAGAGTGAAGAAAAGCTCTACTACATTGCCAGCTGATATCTACCGTGCCAAAAGAAGGAACTGTTTAGCCAAGAGAGAGAGAGAGAGAGAGAGAGAGAGAGAGAGAGAGAAGAGAAAGAGAGAGAGAGAGAGAGAGAGAGAGAGAGAGAGAGAGAGAGAGAGAGAGAGAGAGAGAAGAGAACCTATTCCGTCGGGCGAAAATTCAATTTCCCTCCAAGACCGGCCCGGTGCTGCGATAGGCCAATTTAGTCCGTAATTATCTTATTATTATTACCGTCTCTTAATAAGGATGTAATTTAACGATTAAATAATATGTCGATACTCTCTCTCGTCCGTGGTCGGTGGTGCGACTATCGGCGTCGAGATTTTATTAAGAGAAAAACGTGTCCAACGAATGTCAACGAGAATTTGCGGCGAGACACAATTGCGCTCGCATTCGCACCGTTTTAATTTCCCACCTTCTTGGTCGATTCACCATATATATATATATATACATATATATATATTACTCGTCCGCCCTAATAAGCCGGACATATATATGTGGTCCTCGCATGTTCGAGCTCGAGGAGCGTGGATTAGAAGATTAAAGAAAACAGTTCCATGACGCCTGACGCCCCGATCGTTAGTCCAACTGTTCAATTGTCCGCCCACTAGTATTCCATTTCCACTGTCCAGGTCGGATTCGCCGATTGGGATAACCGAGGAAAGCCGCAAATCGCTTCGTCGGAGATTTTTCAACCTTAAAATCGAATTTATCGAGATTTTTCGAAACAACAAAATATAATATATCGATATATACCCTTAATTTAACTTTGAGAGAGAAATACTAATCATAAATTTCTCAAAGATTAATACTAATCGTGCGTACGATTGATAGATGCGTCTCGAAAAAATATTTACAATAATTTAACTTTAATAATAGGAAAAATTTGAGGAAAAATTGATCATAGAGCATTGCGGAAAGCTAGTTATTTTTTAACTGATGCACATATTTTAATGGCATATATTAATATATCATTTTATTTATTTTTAATACTTTAGGGTGAGGTTTTTGACGCGCGATGTTCGATTCTCAATTCTCCGAGATTCAGATCTTAAGATCCACGAGTTTCGCAATCTTTGAGCCTCCTTGGATTTTGCGGTCTTCGGAATCTTTCGTGATTGCGAATTTGTGATTTTTATCGCAAAGAATCGCGACGGACGATATGCTAGGACGATAGCGACAAATAGTGCCAAACGATTATTCTGTACCAAAGTAGAGTAGCGAGGCGAGAAAGCGCAGCAGCCGTAATCCTGAAACGCAGGATGCAATTTCGGAAACGTTTCGCCGCTTTCCGAAATTTCGGTTGTCCGTTCGTAGAGGAAGATGGGAACGAATGAAAGTACGCGTCCCGAATTAAACCGCCACTCCGGAAGCCCACACCGTCGGACGTAGTGTTGTTTGCGTTCGAGCGTAATAACGCTAAATAGTAATAGTACGCGGACAATTTAATCTCGTTTACAACGGAACGTTTACAACGGAATGCGATTGTTACTCCTAGTTACCGTATTAATTGTATTTTGTAGACGATAGCACGACTCTCTTCGGATCGGCTAACCGCCGCTTTGTCGAATTAACTGACACAGAGGAGTAAGAGAAGGCGCGTATTCTCTCGAGACAGTCGGATACAGAGTCGTCGCGATTCTTCCCTATCGTTCTTGATAAACATCGGGAACGAAGAGAATGTACATTCTTTTAAGGACACGGTCGCGTAAATACGAAGATACCTTAAAGTAAAACGATTATACAATGTGATATTTTAGTAATGTGTGCCAGTCATTTGTAATACAGGCTAATTCTAATGTTGTAGAGACTATATATTGCTAGAGACTACTAGTCACTTTTCTCACAATTAATTGGGATCCGTAATTGTGTGTGATAAAGCCGATTATGAATTTTTTTTATCGCGTATATGTACGCAAATACGAGCGAAGATTATTTTATATAAGCAGAAGAATATTTTCTATAATGCGCGCAGTTACATATAATTTGAATCATATATGTATGATAAAATCGAAACCGCAACCCTTCGTTATCATCACCGAAAAATTCTCCGATTCTCCGTGATGCGGCTATATTTATTTTCAACTACGAATCGCTTTGAGACAGTTTAATGTGCCGCAATGATGTTCCGTACTATAACAATGCCATTTGTCACGCGGGGTATATATTGATTATTTAATCCATCACACGTTGCAAATTATGAAATCAGTTGTATCTAAAATTTTCAGAGTAATGTCATATATGGCAACGTATGTTATTATTGATAGTATATAAAAAAAATTAATGAAAATATTGGTAAAATTAACATCGCGAAATTCTCTCAGCATATAATCATTTTTTTATTTTCATTAATTTACAAATTCTCGAATAATTAGAGGGATTAAAAAACGATATTTATAAATACCGACAGTTCTATTAGTTCTATCGACAAATGTCGCAAGCACATGACAGCAGAACGTTGTAGCTAGCTTCGAGCTAGAATCGGAGCCAGAACCGATAGAGAACACGCCGAGGATCGGACAAATCGACATGGTCGGAGGATATATACGTATATACATCGCGGATATAGAGTCTCGCGTGGACTCGTTTTACAGTCTCGCTCGAACTTACATCGAATTCCGGGAATCAATTAATCGCGACGCGTGTGCGCGACTCTCCGCATCGCACGTTAGCTCGCGTGATAGCCAGTCGTCTTTCAATCGAATTCCAAGTGAAACGTGTAGCAGAGCTACCATCTACCTATCGAATATGTGTGTGGCGGGATAATATATTTATCGCCGCACCCCCCTTTCCATGTGCGAGACGATCGCGGATAGTTTTTGACTCGCATCGCTACGGCTCGTACTTTCAGACCGGCGATATCAGTATCGCGATATCAGGGCGTACGAATGTCTACGTGCTTTATGGCTTTTAGAGAGTTCCGGATTAATCCTGGGAATGCCAATCCTTTTCTCAAATTGAAGCTAGAACCGATTCCATTAACAAAAGTAAAAAAAAAAAGAGTTACTTATCACTAGATATGTTTTCGTTACAGATATTTTGGAGAATCGATTTATGTTGAAAATTTTAGGCCACTATGATTATATTTTATATGCACATACATTTATTTTTTTCTCTTTCCTCTCTCTGTTAAAAAGAATATATATAATATAATAAAAAATATATATATAATTTATATATATATATATATATTTTATTATATTATGTATATGTATATTTTTTATTATATTATATATATAATATAATAAAAAAATATATGTATATATAAATTTTATAATTATATCTGTCAGGGAGGACAATAGCTTCATAATTTTAATCTAAAAAAGAATTTAAGATAAAATTTTTTAAATATTACGGTTGGTATTTCAAGGATTAATCAACATATCCTACATATTTTACAGAGCATCCAGTGATAGTAATGCCAATTACGGTACCGCAATTGCAACGTAATGTATGCGGAAGTTTCAAATCTTACGGCTCGATCACGTATTACAATCTTCTGATTCAGTCTTCAATGCAATTTCTGAATTCTGTGGGATAAATTAGATTAGCACAATTCTTTTTTTCGTTATACAAAGCGTAGGCTGGCAAGCTTTTGTTTTCCGTGATTATCCTTTATATTCATCGATCGTATAAATCGAAAATTGTAGCTGATATATCTCGATATATGTCAATATATCTCGATATAAATCGATATAAAAGAGATATATATAGAGATCACATTTTCGGACTCATTGAGATTATATCGACTGATTGAAATTATCGTTTTCACTCCGCACCTCTTAAAAATTAAATCTTGAGAAAAATGGGGAAGATTAAAAGTATAAATTAATAAGTTCGAGTTTTTGAAAAGGTTGGCCGCGAATCACCGAATTTTTCGAAAAAAAAAAAAAAAAAAAAACGTCGCCGGGTCGGACGATCGAACGCTCGATATATCACACACACACAAGCGATATTTTGTATAATTTAACTAAGGAGTAATACTAATATATACATATATATATTTACGAACGTATTTATATACACACAGGCACCGCGATCCATTAAAATCCGTCTCTTTTATGGCCTATATATAAAATATATATATATATATATATATATATATATATATATATATATATAATGTCAAGAAAGCGTGTGTCGAGCATTTGCAAAGTTCGACCCGACGCGACGTTACGTGTTCTTATGAAAGGAGCAGCCTCCAGGAAAGAATTTCTCGAAAAATAATCGATAAAAATCTATCGTCTATCTATTGATTCGCACGACTTTCTTTTAATCCGTGTTTAGCTCGTTTGAAGAAAATGCTTGATTTAATTGACTTTCCCCCCCCAAAAATGATGGACTAACCATGGTTCAGGCGTTATGGAATATATTGGGCATTTTAAACCACGTTTAAAGTTATATAGCTACAACACCAAGTAATATATATAAATATATACAAATATGTATATATACGCACATATATATTTGTATATATATGCAGATTCTATATGAAATATATATATATATAGATAAATTAATACATAAATATATATATATATATGACGCGATAATATTATATATATATATATGAAAATATATTTAATGAATGTTCCTATATTTATACTATAAGTACATAATAAGTGTATTATATTGATATTCGATGGCGATTTCAGGTTTTTACCAAAACTTAAATGTCTGTTTAGATAGTAGCTACTATGGGATACTAGCTTAACATGTTGGAAGAGCGAGAAAAAAAGAGGACATGAGGAGGGAAGAGAGAGAGAGAGAGAGAGAGAGAGAGAGAGAGAGAGAGAGAGAGAGAGAGAGAGAGAGAAAGAATGGAAAAGAGGTTGTGTGTAGCGAGGCGACAAATTTCAGAATCCTTAGAGAGAGAGAGAGAGAGAGGGGGGGGGGGGTGAAGCGTTAAAAGGAAAGGAGACACATTATAGGGCACGTATATTAAACGGGTTTTTGCGTGTGTCGATGGCGAGGCGAGGGTCTTCCTATACTGACTGAACGATCAGATGTGATATACGCATAAGGATTAATTATTTACTCTAATCGTATATAAATATATGTAATTAATATTATATTAATATAGTTACGATATACAAACATTATATCTATATATTGTATATAGGTAGATAGGAACATATACAATGTTTTTAATGGTTTATCTATATGTTCCGAGGATATATGCTAAGTGTATTTAGATAGGAAGCTGTAAGAAGGTCTCTCGCCGTTAATGTTTGATCGATAGAGACCTCCGGTTAAGGGAGTGATCCAATTCACGCCAGAAAATCCTCCATTGCGTACTTTCGCGTAAAACGTCACAAGAGAGCGGTCTCTCTCTCTTGCCAGTCCTAGAAGATATCGATGTCCCGATTGTCCTAACATGGATATGAATGATTTACGTGTTTTGCAGCGAGAAAACGTCCTCGCGAGACCGTCTTTAAATGCGTTCATCCCGTGAATCATTAAAGAGACGTCGACGAGTATAGGAGAAATATTCGATACCTTAAAGTTAAAATGCCTCTATACTGGTTATTATTTTCCACCGTAATATTTTCGATGTATAATTTCCACTAATTTAAAATTTTATTACAATTTCCTCCAGAGGGAGATTCAACAAAAATTTTAAGTCTTTCTTATATATACACTCTTCTTTAAAACTTTTTCTCAGGGAAAATTTTAGCAGACCCCTTATTACGTAGTTATTTAATACAAAGAGTCTAAATATTTTTTTTGACACAGAAATTATATAAATTTTAAATATATATATATATATATATAACTAGATGAGAAATTTCATTTTTCAGTCAATTCTAACTGTACTTTGCTCAAACCAAAAAAGAAAAGTCTTATATATGGGATTATTTAAAACTTTATCGAGACATTTCAGAAAAAAATCCGATTTCTCTGAGATATATATTCCAGAATTCTACTTGCAAATAGAAAAATTTTTCAAATCGTCGTAGAAGGCGCGAAATTAGGCAATGCAGGCTCTTCTCTCGCGAATCCACCGGCTAAACTCGCAGAAAAAGGGGGAAGGGGGGAATTTTCGGGAGTGTTTCGATTTTCACGCGTTCCGTGCAATAACAGTTTGCTCAATCCTCGGCGTCCGTCGGTCCGTCCGTACGGAATGACTAGGTAGGTTATAGAAAAAAAAGATAAAAAAAGAAAAAACACAGAAAAAGAAGAAAATAAAGAAGAAGACGAAGAAACGAAAGCGTTACATTAACACGTGTAGTAGGACGCAAAGCGATAGTAATAGACAGTATATAATATAGCTCGACTCGTTATAATAGTCAGACATTTTCGAACCTAATTAGCCGAACGGACTTTATCTCCTTTTTCGAAACTTCCTTCGAGTCTTTCTCGGTGTCTTCGGTGTCTATTCTAAAAAGATTTAAAGCGAAAAAAAAATACATAATAAAAACGAAAAAGTTAAACGTTTAGAGCCTCGATCTGTGTAATAGCGAGCCTAAAAAAAAAACCTCGGAACCTTTTTTCTCTCATCGACGTGATTTTAAAGATAAAAATTATTTCGGCAACTGTATTCAGTGTGATTTGCACTTGGAATTTTCAGCAAAATTAGTCGCAACTATACTAAACCTATCAACCCCAAAACCGCCGCTTCACAGCAATAATAGACGACAAAAAACCGCTGTTACTTCCTCTTTAAATACCAATCCATTTAGCAAAATGTTAATCAGCTGATTAGAAAAACATCTTACTTAGAATAATAATAATAATATACATTTTTTATGCATATTAATTTTTTCACATTTTTTTCTTACTCTCTCACTGTATTATCGAGAAATTATATAATTTATAATACTATTTTATTTATATTTTTTTTACATATAAGTTAAAGAAGTTGAAAATATAAGATTTATATAAAAAGAAATTTTTCAGAAAAACTTTTAATGCGCAGAAATATACATACATCGTGTCATTATTTCATCTACGCCTTCGTAAGTGATATGAAGATCTTGAGAGACTATCTTGTCTGAATTCTGCCCGTTTGTCGAGTAACTTTTGCTGAAATATTACGTACAATCCGCTCCAGATATAGAAATCGTCGATGAAGGAAAGGTTCCGTGATATATATAACGGAGGATTCCGCGTTTAACTTTAATAACGAAAGTCGATTTTGCAATCACTTTGCCGTCGCGCAGAAAAACTAATAAGTCTTGGCCGTACTATCATAATTGTTTGTCGTACCTACCTACCGTTAGATAATTAATTGTAATTTAATAATTAGCATAATTAACGATAACCATTATACAAAGCGGCGTCGCGAACGCGCGACTCGTGCAAAAGAAAGAGAGCGAGTTCGCGTCGCCGCGCGTGGATGTTAGAAATATTTTTCAACTTGTACTAAATGTGATAAACCGATGAATTGACAATGAGCAATCTAACTGTAATATATATACATGAATATTATATATTACGTATATATATATATATATATATATATATATATATACATACACAAATATTCTATATATATAATATTTACGCGCGCGCGTGGCGAGACACACACACACACATACAAATATTATATATATATTATATATACATAAATGTCTGTCGTACAAGCCGTAATTAGAATTTACTGTAGCTAGTACATGTTAGCTTATTAACCGAACACATTCGTGTAAATGGCAGACGGCGGAACGACGCACGTTTACGCGGTCGAGATAAGAGAAAGAAAGATAGAGCGAGAGAGAGAGAGAGAGAGAGAGAGAGAGAGAGAGAGAGAGAGAGAGAGAGCGAGAGCGAGAGAGAGAGAGAGAGAGAGAGAGAGAGAGAGAGAGAAGAGAGGGGAATCAAGAGTAATATTGCCGTCTCGAAATCTGTCCACGAATTTTCCATTGACGCTGGGCGCTGTCGCGCATAAGCGAAGAACGCGAATTCGCGAGCGAGACCCTCCGGGGTCTCTTCGGCCAACTAATTAATTAATTAAGAGAACTTGGAGCGACGCGTGAAAACAATGTCTGTGCGCGAATCTTTGGTACACGCGCGTAACAGAATTTATAATCGTGTCTCGATTTAAACTCGAGCGAGAGTCCGTAATGACGATGAAAATTGAAAGTGAGGAAAAAGAAGGAGATGAAAATTATTTCGGAGAAAACTTGTTATAACGCTAGATCTTACGGAGAAATTAATTTCGTTATTTAATGTTATCATTTTACACAACATAGAAAAAAATTATATAAGAAACTGTTGCAATTTTATTATCGATTCTTCCAAGTATTAGCTGAGATATCTAAGATATTCCATAAAATAAAATAACTATCAATTAAATATCCCATAAAATAAAATAAATAATTCTCAGAAGTTTTTTATAATCGAGATAATAATGAATGAGAAAATACGAAATTTTCTTTTTTGCAAATCTCTCTTGTTTCAACCCTTTTGTGCGTATGCTGAAAAAAAATCGAAATGGGCATCAAGTCGATATCTCGGGATATTGTCTTATACATCCATTATTAAAATCGATCGTGATATTGCCTGCAATGCGCGATGCGCATAAATCGCATAAATCGCGTTCTCGAAAAGTGCGTTCGATATATATATATATAAAAACGGCCGTTGGTACAAAAAAAAAGCGTGAATCTCCCATCTGAATCCGATCCCCATCGATCGCGAGCGCCGATTCGTGATCGACGATCGATCGACCAAGTTAAACAGACGACGATTATGAGACGACGAATTAATTGTAGTGTTTTACGAGCCATTTATTAGCGCGGCGCCCCACGTCATTGGCACGCTTTAAATAACGGGGGGGGAGGGGGATATAAAAAAAGTATTGTGTGTGAAAAAAAAATAAGCACACCACTATTATACCGGTATATATATTATATACATTGTAACCAATTGTTGTCTACGATATAATGTTATTTTTCTAATTCATATTCGATTGTTATTGTTGAGAGCGAGCGCGTTGTAAGAGAATGAATGGGGATGAATGACAGAGAGAGAGAGAGAGAGAGAGAGAGAGAGAGAGAGAGAGAGAGAGAGAGAGAGAGAGAGAGAGAAAGAGCAAGAAACGAGGGGAGAATGCGAGATGCGAGACAAGAACAAAAAGATAGGGAGACGAAAGAATTTTCGGAATAAAAGAGAAGGAGAGGAAGATAATGAAAGATTGCGCGGGGACGAAATGAGAGCGAAAGATGCGTGGAAGATGAAAAAAAAAGCACATCGAATACTTAAGCGCGAATAATGTGTATTCGACCAGGATAAAATCTCTTGTGCTTTCCACATTTCCATTTGCTTCCCTTTTCAACACATTATCATACATCATCACATACAACGAGTTCTATGTCTTTCCCAAGCGTTGCCAGCTCGATTCTTATATACGGATAAAATCGTATTTACGATATATACAATTATAAATTAATATTCATTATCAACGATCGATCAAAGTCGAGGAGTGTCAAATGTGCCAAAAAAAAAAAAAACACTTTTCTGCAAAATTATTTATACATATATGTAAAATTTTTAATTCAATTACACACACACACACACACACACACACACACACACACACACACACACACACACACACACACACACACACACACACATATATATATATATAATTGAATTAAGAATTATTAATAATTTTTATATATAAGTAATTTTAAATTCAATTATATATATGTATATAATTGAATTTTAATTCCCAATTATATATATATATATATATATATATATATATATAATTGGAAATTTTCTATATTTTGATTCGTGATTTGTAATTCTTAGCATATTTATACATTTGAAGCGTTCGAAGCTAGAGTGCATAAAATTTGCAACATGTTTACCCCAATTATCGCTGTATATTAATTAAACTCACGTTTCAGTCTAAAAAAAAAAAAGGGAACAACATCTCAAGACCGATAATTTCTCGGAAAAAGGAAATTCTTCTCGGAAGAGAGCTGCGAGATATATACACATATTGCGACGCGATTGTAAAATTCCTCAACTTGGCACTTTGAAACTTTGCGACTTGAACTTTAGCGATAGTATATTTATAACGGAGGTGTGTTTTCGTGCGAGGCCGTCGAATCGAACTTCCCGTCGTCCCAGTTTCATATTCGCCCCGGTGCGCACTTTATATTCGTGCCGTTCCCCTCTTTTCAGTTCTCTCCCCTTTAATTTTCCGCGAAAATCCGGGACGTGAAAGTGCAAGTAGTAGAAGCGCGCGTTTAGCGCGACCGAGAGGCAGCGACGAGACGGTGCGCCGGTCGTTTGTGATATACATACAAAAGTCGCGAGCGCACAAGTATTGTATTTTTTGTAAGGCTCATGTACGCCACACGCAGATTGTGATAAGCGAGTTCGCGGCGTCGTCTCAAAGATATGTTGGACGACGGAGAGACCGGCGTACCACATCGCATGTATGAAACGATCGATTTGACGGGTCCTCCCTTTATATATTTCCCTTCTCTAGAGCTTCATTTTTTTTCCCCTCCTCTAGAGTGCGAATGAAAAAATCCTTCGTTATCGTTTTTTTAACCACTAACTCTCTTAACCCTTCTGTCATAATTTTTTTCACCTTTTCATCGTGTTCTCGATAGCGATGGGATTAAGTATCTTGCAAGTAGGTTCGAATTTGCTTGCGTGGTTTCGAACTCTCTATAAGTAAAATTCGAATATAACTGTTCTGGATTCGATCACTTCGCAAGTGCAATATGTATAGGAAATATTATTTCTTACGAGTATTATTACAATCCTAGAAAATGAAACTTGATTTTTAAATACATATTGAACTTGATCCCATCTCTACTTTTCGATACATTGCACCGCGACAATTTCTTTATAGCAGCTGCTGTGGGCATCGAATTCATTCTTTCCCGTTATATTTTAGGATTTTATTTTCCGAATACAAAGACCCTCTTTGTATTTCGTTTCGGGCGGAGAAAAGATCCGACACATTTTTAATATATTTTTTTTTTTTAAAGCAACTTCATTGACAGAAGGGTTAAAAACCGATGCGCTCTATCGCAGAGAAATTTCAACTGATTATTTTGCTCCTTCTTGTCTCATACCGAAAAAGTTTAGCTGCTCGAAAAATGCCACTGAGAACTTAAAGTAATTTAGATCGCTTTGGGATATGTTGTTGCGTTTTCTTTAATAAATATTGGAAGATATAATTTTGTATAGTGTACTGAAAAGTAGATCGATAGATTGCGCACCAAGTGGTACATACTTTTTTATATTAGGGAAGCATAGAGTTGTGAAATGATTTTATTTCACCTTATAAACAGAATAATAATCGTACCGTGTTCGGACAGTACGAAAGAGACGAATGCTGCCTTGTATTCTCATTTGTACGTTAAAACAGTCAGGAATATACTTGTCAATAGGATATTGCTCGCACTGTTGTCTCGATTAATTATTGTTATCTAATCGAAGCGAATCATCGCCGAGTCTCGAAAAATATACAGAAGAGAGACACATTAATTAACATATTAATGAACAACTAATTCGAGCTTTTATCCACTTTTGCTCAAAACGCTTATTTTTTTCCAAAACACTTATTCAATTGCTCAAACACCGATTCAATAGCTCTTAAAAAAAAATGAGAGAAACACAGAGGAACCAATATTAGATTATAATATAAAATTATATTTATGATAAATCATACACGAAAATAATTATATAAAAAATTGTTAATTGTATATTCATATATATTACAAAACGCTTATTTTTTTGTCCAAAACACTTATTCAATTGCTCAAAATGCTTATTTTTTTCCAAAACACTTATTCAATTGCTCAAACACCGATTCAATAGCTCTTTGAAAAAATGAGAAAGACACAGAAGAACCAACATCAGATTATATATAAAAAATTATTTGTAAAGACTCTTTTGCAAGAATCCTAAAAAAAAATCGCGAGTCTCCACATGGAGTTTCGTGTTCGCCAATCATTAATCGTGCAATCTAACCATCGATCTGCCTTATATAAACTGCAAGTTTTATTCCGGCTGTATATAAACGGAAATTTTCTACGACATTAAATGCGCGCAATCATGCCGGATATTCGGATAAAAAAGTTTTTTTTTTTCTAATAAATAACGCGCGCTTGGAAACGAAATCGTGTCAGATTGGCACTCGTAGACGCCCTCGATTCCTATGTAAAAATTTTATACAAATTCGAAAACACACACTGCAAAATGTTGGACGCAAGCCGGACGATCGCAATAGCTATCGCTGTTGACGCAAACTATCGTTATAAATTCGTAACTTCCGCCGGATACGTATAAAAGCTCGATTTATATTCAATATATATTCGTAGACAAAAAAAAAAAAAAAAAAAAAAAACGAAATAATGTCCGCGCGTTAGATTTTGACTCGGCAAATGATTCAATTCGCGAAACATAATTAATTCTACAAATCTCAACGGGACTACGTTAGTTGTGTAATTATACGCGCATCGCGTTTTTGTGATATAATACTTTCTGAATAATCTGCGAAGGTGCGAGCGTCTGTGTGCATGTAATACATTGTTGTTGAAAATCCGGCGTCTTCTACCACGATGCCGAAAGATTCATAAATCGTGTAATAAAGTGTTGTGACTGTAAGGTAACTATGATAACGATGAGACGATGATGATGATGATGATGATGATGACGACGATGATGATGATGATGGAACGTTTGGCGCGGTGATAATCGTTATTGCTATCTTGTAACGTTTAATGTATATCAGTGTCGTGAAAAAAAAATAAGAAAAAAAATGAGCGGCTGAAGCTCCTCGGTGTTGTGGGTATGCATACTCGTTCCTAGCAACTCGTATGAACAATTACTCTATTCGATACTACTCATAACAATTGCATTGATCTACTTTACTCTACGTACACTTTAAAGATAAATAAATACATTCTGTCCAATCTCACATTTATGCCTGTATCGATGATATCCCTGTTCTTTTCCCATCAACATATCTTCCGTTAATTACCCTTTATCATTACACGGGATTTATCAGGGAGATAGGTAAACAGATAATTTCTCACTCGTGGTTAATTATTAATGCCTCAAGAGTGATGTATATTATATATCTGTTCATAGACCTCTTCAACAATTTTGTTTGTTTCAGATCGAGAAAGCGGAAAATATACGTATAAAAGAAGCAACTATATCATTTTTATTCTGTCAACGATGTTACATGATTCATTCCTCAATCTCTACACACAATTGTTTTTTTTTAAATAATATTTAATATTCAGATATCTATTTTCAGTTTCGTACTTAATTTTTTCAGCGTAAAATGCGCTCGATACGTCATGTGATTATCGAGTATATATCTTCATCTATATAATTGGCGTACGGAAAAATATATACGCCTATCTCTATATATCTATCCATTTATATCAGTAGTAGAAAATCGACGCGCTCGCGCACGAATTGAGGAACTTATTCTAGCGTCGCAATATCATCTGTTCTGTTAATCGACATACATAAGGATTACATTTTTTTTTCTTACTACTAGCAAAAGCTATACGTGTTTACAATCTAGGAGATTATTATATCCTTTAATGCACATATTTTTGTAAATATAGAGATACACTTTAAATGTTATTAATATTTATATCTATTCTCATTCAACGCGTCGCGTGGCGCGTTATTCGTTATTTATTGTTCTAAACTGGCAGATCGAGAGAGAGAGCGTATACAATATATTTTGTATGATATACATAAACGTGGTTCGGTATACGATGCTCTTTTGGCCTCTAGTTGAAAGTGGGATGGATGCAATCGATATCGGTGACTAAGCGTGAAACATGACTAGCTTGAAACGCCGATTTTCATGGATTCGCGCGACGCGTTACAATTATTATGACGATTAATTGCTGTACACGGCATTTTGCTTTGCGCCCTGCAATTTTGTTTCGCGCAACAATAGTCTCGGATTGCGATATCAGAGTATCTGGCAGTAATTGTGCCCGGCTGAATATATAATATGTGTACGTACATTTATATCTGGGCCACGCAACGAAATGCAAAGGATAGAAGACTTTAAGTTCTTAACAGTTATCATCGACTTTTATTCCGATAATAATTTCTCGTTTCGATGTTTCGATAAACGAATCTTCTTTAAATACCGCTAGAAAAATACGTTTTCATTGTTTTTTTTTTTTTTTAATCACTCCACTCGGAATATCGGAATGAAAAATTGCTATAAAACGCAACGTTTTATTTTCATTCATCGTGACGATACGAATTTTGCATGATTACAAATAACATTTGTGCGAAATAGAAACGTCGAATATAGTTCTCTATTACTATATAATTTTATAAGCAATAACTATTTTATCCTAACATTGTTCGAATTTCTGATTGCTTCGTCTATATTATAAGACGAAAATATTCCCGCATTTTTCATTAATTTTACTCGTAAAAAGTTATACCGGGACTATAGGAATAACATTTCACATATTACATTTATCACACATGATATTATTTTCGATTTGAAATAAATGAAAATTTTATATAGAAATGCTAGAGATTTCAACTCCTTGTCCAATTATACATATATATATATATGTATATAATGACTATAAAGACTCTACTAAATGCAACAGAGACTCGAAAAGATTCGAAAAGAAAACGCAACAACGAATTGTTAAGCTACAAATAAAGCTAAAATGTCATTGATTGTGTCATGTTGCAATACATACTGCATGACATATAGGTCCCTAATACATAAATATTTTTTATAAAGAAATTTCTTAAGCGTTTATATAAAAATAATTGCATACCTCGGTTTTTATCGTTCTATCTACAATCGGACTTTTAGCTCCTCCATTCTTTGCTTTATTCTTCTCCGCATCTCTTTGTATCTGAAATATTGAATTTATATAATATAGCACGTTTCATATACAGCTACTTACACTTACAAAAATTGCTATCTACATGTACGCACTTCTCTTTCAGAAGGAGAATCTGACGTTCCTCTTCGTAATGATAACGTTGCAGTATACCGTGGCATTCCGCTAAAGATAAGTTGAGAAATTGCGCAACGTCGGAGCTGATCTCAGGCGTGGATAACTTGTCAACCAGAAAGAGTCGTGCAATGTTCTCGTGCGGACCCAGGACTACCCTGACTTCTAAAGGATACTCGTCGTCCCTCAATCTTCTTTGCTCTAGGAATAACAATACAAACCGCGCATAGCGGAAGGAAAATATAATTGCGTGTATAAGTCGATTTTAATTCTTCAGAAAATCACGCAGCTCTCTTACCACCGTTGTCGCGCACCACGAATAACGCAAAGTTATCGGGCTTAGCGTCGACTTTGTACTTGTCCAGCATAAGATTGATGACTTCTTGGGTGTTCACTAGACTCGTCACCCAGACGGACATTTGCGAGCCGTGAGGTGGCGTGAAGAAACTGGTCTCTCGATTATAAAAGTGGCCGTTAATTGAGCAACGACGTCGTAATCGATTACGCGATTGACGTCTGCCGCCCGGACGTCGTCTGATCGCGGTGGAACCTTGCTTACGGCGTAAAACGACACCGTCCAGCTATAACGAGAATAGATTAATGCATATATATATATATATATATATATATTAAAAAGAAATAGAGAGAGGAGACCAATAGAATGAATTATAGCGATACCTCTAATCCGCTGTCCGTAGACATAGTCATATTGTCGTCCTCTCTAAATTGTAAGGAATTCACCGAATCCGTGTCGCTATCAGTTCTGTGTCTCTGTAGGCAGTCGGGACCGGACAACGATCGATTCAGGCCCTTTTCGATCCAGCTGTCATCGGTGCTGATCGATCTACTGCCAGTATTCTTCTCCAAGTTGTCAAAGTACTCTACTCTTCGAAGCGTACCATTTCGATTAGAAGCTCCTAAATTACAGACAGGTGTGTCTGTACTGGATGAACTACCTATGCTATGCGTTGGCGTGCTATTTACGCTGCTATCGTCTCGGCTAGTAGTTTGATGATTAGGACTGCTCGTTTCCGAGTTCTCGCGAGAATCCGATCGATCGAGACTCGATTGAGACGAGAGCGGTGGCGTATCCACGCTGGATTGCGAACTTATCGACGGAAGATTCTCAGGCATTGTCTGATACAATTTATTGCCATCCTCGACCTTTCGTTCAACCTGCAATCTCAACGTTTACATCTGTGTTTTGTAAATTAAACAATGGACATTAAAGGACAAACCTGTAAAAGCTCATCTAGCTCATCCCATTCCATGTTCTTGACGTCCAGCTTCATCGGCAGAGTGAGACTCTTTAAATGATCAGGAGACGTTGGAACAGACTTTGCATTATTCTCTGCATTACTATCTGACGTACTCTTAGACAGCTCATCTACTTTATCTTCGTCTTCAATATCCTATCGCAATTAAAGACAATGATTAGACTATGTCTTTGTTATGTGTATCAAACTCTGAAATAGGAATAACAAACTAAAAGTGACAAACCTCAGAAACGCTATGTCTACATGAATTTCTATTTCGTGCAGTAACTACTGTGCGTTGATCATCATCTTCTTTCAGATGAATCACGCCACGAACTCCCCAATAAATTCTTAATGCACCTTCTAGTATCAATCTTCCATTGACCTATTTTTAATAATTTATTTATACAGAGATTCAGAGTTTTATATCAATAAGAATGTAATGCAAATGATTTAAGAGATCTTTTTACCTCGCGGCTTCGAATTCCCCCACTTTTGCCATCATAATACTGGTTAAAAGCTTTTAGCTTAGATTCTAAGTGTGATCTAAAACAGATATATATCTTTAGAAAATTATTTAAATACTTTTCTAAATAAAAAAGTATTTTCCAAAAAAAAAAAAAAAGGTTATCTTCACATACACTTGCATAAGATAAGAATTTAAATTTAGAATTTAATTTTCAAAATATAAATCTTTAAGAACCTGCCCAAGTTTATATTAATATAATAGTAAATCATACAATAAATTAGTCTCTCAATGCGAATAATCAAATTATTTTTTACCATTACATTATTTGTAATCACAAAATCTCCAAGTGTATTCACCTTGGTAATGATGGCCGACTTTCTTTCTTTCCAAAACTCGTATGTGATTCCACTCTTGTGCCATGACCAAATAGTTGAGGTCCAAAAAGTGCTCCGTAACAAGGAACATGACAGTAAGGTACACCTTTGTGCTGATTAACATAATAATACATCATACACATTATAATTATAGTATATGATCTGTATATATAACTGTGTACATATTAATTGATAATTCATAAAATAACTGATTTACTTGCATTACCTCTGCATGTTGCCCAGGATTCAATCGCTTTCCACATTCCTCACATCGTAAACATTCCGGATGCCAGTCATATCCCAGAGACTGTTTACGTTCAGCTAAAAAAAACTAATACATATATACATTTGAACCTAAATTATTAACTAACTAAACCTAAATTATTTCTCAAAGACATACGATATTAACACAGTAAATTTCCCGTTATTCTAATTCTCGTTGTATAATGTATAATGTATATACAAAAATGACAATTCTCCAAATATTATTAATAATCAAAATAATGCAACAAAGATAACCGTTTAGATTTTTTATAAACTCAATTTTTATTCTTTATTCGATATAAGCCATTATTATGAAGCGGACCGAAACTATACTTATATATGTACACATATATAGATGTTTGTTGAAGATACAAACAAATGTAGTGAAATAAATCGACGACTCCGCCAAACTGCTAATAGCGTGGTACTTGTCAAAATGAAGAGATCGCCATCAACGAGTACAAATTGCAAAAACTCACCAAAATAAACGGGTTTTCCGCATTTGTGACACTTCCACATGATGATAGATATACGATAAACCAGGGAAATAACGATGGGTGTGTTTACGTCAAAAGCCTCGAACGGTTTCAAACCATTTTGTTGATATTAGAGGAGCATTCCGCTCCCATCGAAAATGACATGCGGGTTAATTACAGATGTTACTAGTATAGTAACTTGATGGTAACTTTATGGTAAAAAAGACTGGGAGATGTGTGAGCAGAGAGAAGTGGGAGTACTATTTTGTCTCTCTTCTTGCAGAACCGTCAAATTACGTGTGACGTCCCGCCATTTTTCGAAATCATATTTTAGCAAATAATTTTACTCCGCTTTTATTTTCACATTATACCAATGGAATAAAGAACGATTATTTAGCCCGCTTGCTTCTATTCTTATAATTATTTAATTTCATAACAAAATTAATCTCTAGTGCATTTTATTGCTTATCGTTCTTGTTCCATATAGTTATTTAGCTTAGTAATTTAAGACAGTTCTTACTTGACGGTAAAATATATTTATGTAAAAGATATTGAAAAAAAAAAAAACAAAAAAGTTTGTTTCTCAAAAACCAAAGGAGTGTGAAATCAAATAATTATCCTCTCTTTGTTTTTCTTTAAAGAAAACTAATATATATGTATATATTAGTCAACTAATATATATGTATATATTTTGTCCAAGCATATCTAAAATAATTTTACACAATTGAAAAAAGATTCTACGCGTTTTTCTTACGCATATTACAAACTATTTTGAAAAAAAATAATAAACATTCAATATTTTCGAAAAATGAAATATTAAAAAAAAAACAGGCTTGAAGATAATTAATACAGACTTCCAAATAATTTCGAGCTTTACACACTTTCTCTTTTAGATATAAAAACATATTAGGATTATAGAAATAGTTTATCAATATTTTCATTTCTTATTATTAACTATATTAAGGTATTCCCTTCTATACAAAATATATAATATCATATAATTGAAAACATTACAACATTATCTTTTTTCATCTATTTGCATATTGTCTTTCCATAGCGTCCAAACGTTCCTTCTCAATGTTAGCATTGAAATCACGAATAAAGTTTTCCATTTCCTCGTGTGCTTTTCTACTCTCAGATGGGTAGTATTCTTCCTTAGCCTTTATTACCCATTTATCAAAATAAGCTGGCTGATTGACATAGTGAAATATTCCCACAGGGAACGATATATACAGAGACATCTTAGCTATCTCTAATATCCAACCCATCTTCCAAGTATCTATGGAAAAAAAAAACAGGATATATTATGATTACAACTACTTGCTTTAACATTGGGCAAGTTTTTTAACTCATCGATGGACTAATCGCATGAATTAAAAAACTCGCCCATTTATTCAATCGCAATCTGTTTTGTAGTTTAAAATTAATTTAATTGTTTGTGTTATATAATACGATCACATTTAGTCAATAATTATTCGCATTTACTTCACTTTACTCAATTGTAACACCTTTTCATTTGGACTTTTCTCAATTACGTGTACGAAGCAGAATGACAAGAGGTTTCTACATCAGTCAATCTGCCAATATTTTTGTCAATTTCTTTTTTTTTTCCTTTTACATATTTATGTTAAAATTGTAGAAAATTATATAAAGATTGATTAGAAGCAGAAAGCCCTTTTCATGTTTATTTACATTCAATAGATATAAATATTAACGGAATTTTTAATTTGCAATAATAAATCAAAAACATGACAGCATAATGTGTGTGAGGAGAAATATAATTATAATCTATATAAATAATTTTTGTTATATAATTTTGTAAAAATTATATAACAAAATATACCTTAAACAGATGTTAAATAAAGAAAATTACAACATTAAGAGAAACACTTGACACAGAGATACTTTACACAGATGATATAAGAAAATAGATAGCTAACTCCTGTATTTTACTTCAAAATAGTGTTTTAAGCGCCATCTGGGTACTTATTATGAAACTGTTCGGAAAGATTTCCGCATGGTGTAATATTTTCTTTATAATTTCGTTTTTCCCTAGATTATGAAGGTGAAGATGCTAATTGTAAAATGGCGACGTTGTTGGTAGAAAATTCGAATATAACCGCGAAATATAAGTTTAAAAAACGGGAGGTTATTTTTCTCGAATTTCAATTGTCGATCTCTCTCGCATTTCCATTCAATCCCCGATACTTCCGCGACGACACTGAATAAATCTCCACGAGTCAAACACGAGAAAAAAAAAAAAAAAACAACGAATGCGAAATTTACAAATATATAATAAAATTAACAAATAAGAAATAATTGCTATATAATGTCGCGACAACAATGGTTCCGTTCCGCAGATTTGCTGGAAGCGAGAGAACAAAGTGTCTCCTGTCAAATTCGTCCAAGTCGAATTCGAGAAAACCGAAACTACACCGTTGGTAGCAATGCACTACAAATGTTTGCCATTTATTGCCCATCGTCTTGAGACGCAGTAGACGCGTTCGAAACATTCGTCCATAGTGGAGTAAATCTCGATGTGGTTTTCTCGTAATTACGAGATACTTCGAAGCGATTATGGAAGCACTATTGCCGTCTGAAATAGCTCGATTAGTTCTCGGTAAGATCGCTCTCGTGAATTAAAACTGAAACCCGTAACCTTTTTTCCGCGGGAACGCCATAATCGTTTTTCTGCAAAGCTTTGGCACAAAGCTTTACGACCTCTTTGTCGATAATGTATATATATGTATATGTGTGTGTGTGTGTGTGTCGCACAATTAATAATTAACATAACTATTTTATATATACTGTGTAAAAAAAAAATATATATTTTGTATAATTGACAAATTTTTATACTTGTATCTAATGTAAAAGTGAGCTGCAACAAAGCATTTTTTTACTCTAGTATAACATTGTTATACTTTATTAAGCATAAATTATATAATTATATAAATAGAGCTTTTTTCCAATAGTAGGTCAATAAATATGTTTCTTTGGGTTTATTTGTTTCGGCTACATTTTTTCATATAAATGTTTCGCTATCTAGGTTTCGAGTAGAAAAAGATGAAAGAGAAACGATATAAAAAAAATACTAAGTTAAAGTCTCGTTATCTATATGTTTTACAGATATTTTCATACATTTGATTTTTTTTCTATATTGCCCTATTGGTGCGCTTGATAGTACCATTCGATCCAGTTGAGTTAAAAATTAATTTATGTCATGTATTATCCGTTTCTAGGTTATTTGGAAGATCAAAAATGTACTGAAGCAGCCAAGTTGTTTTTAGAAACATCTCCACATTTACAAGAATGCCGCACAGTACTTTCTTGTGGAAGGAGATTTAGCACCAGAGTTAATGGTTTAACATTGATGGATATTGTTGAAAAGTTTTCTGCCATTAGCGCCATGAGTAAGTCCCTGTCAATTTGTTATTCATCTTAATTAAAATAGCAGTAAATTAAATAGATTTAGCTACTGAATCTAAATTTTACAGATATGGATGTACTATGTATTGATTTTATCTAAATATATGCTATTTGTTACAGTTCAAGAGCGCTTGAATAGAGCCACAGATTGCGAGCAGTTGAAGCATTGTGGAGATCTGATAGAGCAGTTCAAGTTCCTTGTAGAAGAGCCACGTGGTCAACGATTTGTTGTAAATATAAATGTACCTTCGCAGGTAACTTATTATTATCTTGATCAATATCTACTCAATGTTCTGTGGATATAGTAGAATCTTTTATATTTGACATAAATGAGATACTAGATTCAACTTTAATTATTTGTGCTACTAACTCGAAATATTATATGTAGTAATTGTCATTGTACATATAATTTGTAATCAAACATATATTAAGAGAGACACTTAAATTATGTACAATAACATTATCCAATAGAGTAACACACAAACATCAAATGGTGCACCTATTACTGCAAACAATATGCGTAAAAGGCATAATAGCGAACGGCTTAAACGCGTTATTAAGTCCCAGTCAAATCCAGTACAACAATCTGACATCATAATGAGTCCACGTATGTTTGTTCATCTTTTTTATTTATTTATAATGCTTATGTATAACATGAAACATTGATTGCAATATCTTGATGTAGCAGCAAGTTGTCACAATATTGACACAACTCCGTTAGAGAGCTTGCCTGGGAATGTTGATCTATTAAAGCAGGCAGAATGCAGTAGTATTCGTGCAGTCGAGAAAAGGGATGATAATATCACACAGATGATATCTCACAGACAATACGACGATAAAATTATAAGTAATATTCCCATATGTAACAGGAACAATAGCATTCATACAAGTTCAGGTAATTATAATAATAGCAAACTGTAATGTAAATCGATAGACGGAGCCGATCTTTATTTATTTCTTTTCTTACAAGACGATGTCTCGAGTATACGAAGTTGCGAAATGATTGACATTGATGATAAAAAAAAGGAAGGAAGCACCACAATTAATATAGTACCTAAACGATATACCACAGCCACAAGTACAGAGGAATTGTTGAGCTTCTCCAGTACGGAGGTCCAAACTACTCCTTACGAGATACCCGAGTCAGAATCCGAATCTAACGACGAGCCTATTGAGAATCTCAGCGTAAGCCTCTAAATGATATCAATTTTTACTATTTATACGTTTATGCTTTCTATTCAGACAAGAATGCCGCAAAATAAAAACTTATTTTCCAAATCACGCGCACATACATAAAGATATATAAGGCGCGTTATGTTATTAAATGTGTCCACTCGTGTACATTCCAGATATTAACAAAAGAAATCTTGAATCGTACAGAATTACAAGAATGTATTGCGGAGAATATCAACAAAGCAATCATTCCTACAGATTTATCTTTGAAGGATGAGAACTTGAACGAATCGCTAAATGGCGAGGGAAACACTTCGATTATGGCCGAGTTGAATAATGCTATTAAATCGATTGTTGAAGCAACAGAATCCGATCCAGTGTTTGAAAAATTTCTCGATGAAATCATTGGACCGAATACGGAGACTGATACGTGTCCAGAGGACGATGGTGAAGGGAAACTAAGTCCAAGGTTTTTTAATGAGTATGCATATATATTTTATTCTAGTCTTCTTGATATGTCATTACAAATCATGAATACTCTAAGATTTCAATCTTTTAACGTTTTCAGAGTGCAGGAGAAACAAGCGGAAACAGCTTTGGACCACGCTAGTTCACCAGAGCCAATGATAGCGGATACTAGAGTATCCGCAGAAACCAGTACGGTGGATGTGCCTTTGAAACACAGACTTCGTAGTTCTTCTAGACAGCAATATAACAGAATTGAGGATGAAGTCGACAAAGTAAGAGATCAAGAAAAAGAACAGAGTGCTTTGGAGGATCAAAATGCAGCCGCAGTGTTGAGTATTATAAATATTATTAATAACACATCTGACGATGATAAAAAGATTCTTGATGATGCGAAAGAACCGATGGTCACGAATAATAACAATGGATCGAAGACGCAAGCGATGATATCTAAGGTAAATAAAAACGACGCAGTTCTAAAGCATCCTCTAACATCGACAGATGTTCAGAAAACGAGCAACGTTGTATTATCAAATAACAATGTACAACCTAAAGTTAAAAGGTCCACAGTGAAACGATCAAGGTCAACAACAAAACATAAACACGATCAAGCAACGCTCGGCAACAATCAGTTCAACGCGATAACAGAGCACGAGATTATGACGATGCCGACATTGATAGTATGCTCGAAGGACGAGGTGGATAATCTTTTGATAAGTCGCTCGTCGGCCATTAAATCGACTTCCACCTCACGTTTTCTTCCGATCGCTCCGAAAGATCCGAACAGAATTGAGAAATCCATGGAAACTCTATACTTGAAGACAGTAAATGTAGCGCATCAGGTCAAAACGCTACCGACCGTGATGGAAGAACCAGATAATCCCGCGAAACAAGCGGAATTATTACGATCGACCAGAAAAAACAGCAAAGTGAACAAACGATCGAAAAACGAAGTTGATGCGACGGTACCTATTGATGCTAATCAACAGGTATTAAGTCATGATTCAGTACAACTAGGGCAAACTGGTAAGAGTGTTGATAGTGAATCGATAACGCTTTATGGCAACGAAACCAACGCGAAAACCTCGTTGGACGGTGCTAATCTGCCTACGATCAATCTGGAGGAAAATATCAGTTTGTCGGAAAGCGGACTCTCTCCGTATTTGAAGTTCAACTGTAGTAAAACGAACCAGAGTCACAATCTCTCGGATATCGATATAGCACCCGTGATGGAAGATACGAGGACCGTGAAGGCAGCGAGTAATAGAATCAACGTCGAGCAACACTTGCCTAAAGGCACCGACATTATTACCAAACGCACGCCAAAGTCTCTGTTACAGAGTAGGTCTAAGAATCATAGATTAAGTCTGTCGACGCCGCGCAAACGAAACAGTCACGTGAGAGCGCTCGATTTTAGCACACCTATGAAAGCGATAAGTTCCGGTAAGAAGGCAAACGTAGATGGAAATGCTCAGCTTTCGTCTGCGTCGGCGAAGCGTTTGAAGTCCGTTTGCAGAACTTCGTTATTTCAATCGCCCTCGCTCTCCAATGCTCCCGCTCAGAAGCAGAAGAGTCCGATGAAGATCTGTCAGTCCTCTTGCAGGATTCCTATAGCCACTAGAAGTCCCGCGCCCAAGCTCATGGGCGGTTGGGATAAGTGTAACGGTGTTGGTGTCATCATAGGCGAGGTATCTCCTCACGGGAGTACCAGCGCGTCCTGCTCGTCCTTTGAGGATAGAACATCCGTTCAGCACAAGCCGTCTAAGGCGCTAGTGGCGGAAAGTTGGGATGCTGATCTACGTAAAAGTGTACAATTGAACAAGAAGGACGAGACTGAGATCAAAATGACCGCGAAGAGGAGACGAGATTCCATCGGTAAGAATGGCGCGATACGTAAAAGGGCCAAGTATAAGTCACGATCGCCAAAGAGCAAAAACAGGAGAAAGACTCGCGGTAAACTGGAAGAGGAAGAGGTCTTTCTTCAGGAAAACGTGAAAATTGCAATAACGGAGAAGACGGAGAAGAAAAATGTAGCGAGAGTCATTATTAGCGCCGCAGATTCGAATACGAATAATCCCGAAAAAATATCTCGATCGGCCGATATTCGCGAGACATCGATAAAAGTGGATTCTAGTACAAATGCGTCCAACAGCAATACGACGACTGAGAAGAAATCGGTGAAAAAATACGCACAATTGAAGACGATAGCGACTAATTTAAGAAAGCCCGATAATGAAAATGACAAGAACGCTCAAATCAATTCGCAGATATCCGAAATGTCGAGAATTTTGTCCGCGGACAGTACGCAGCATATCATGCCTGACATGATCAGCTTGGAGACGCCTAGAAAATTCGACAATATATCCGGTCCTCCGCCGACACCGAGAGTGCTGAGTCCCAGCAGCAACGTCATCACGCCGTTCATCAAGATGAGCGAGGATTCTACCAAAGTGCGTAGCAGTTTTATCACCACCCCGGAATTCCCAATCACTCCGGGGGTGGCTATAACCCCGAAGGAGGAGACGACCAGGGATATCCTGAAAAGGGGAGAATACAGTTCTCCGTACTACAAACCCACCTCCGAGCAAACTCAGCGAGATTCCGATCTGTTGAAACCTAAAAATATACCAGAGTCACCAATTTTATCCTCGTCGCACATAACGTTACATTCGACGCACAATAGTCTGTCTTCTGGTGATACTTATCAAACCTGTGCCGCCTCTAAACTGGAGATAACGCAATTCGAGGTGATCAAGGAGAATTTGCCGAGGGAGGAGGCTATCAAGGAGCTGAAAATCGCGTCCAAAGATTTAGCGAGCGCGGCGGAACTCGACAATAATCCCGTTGTCGTAGATACTCGCCATATGATACGGATGAACGAATGTGAAGGCATAAGTGAATATCGCGAAACGATAATCGATGACAATTATGTCAACGATTCCGGGGATAATAACAGTTCCTCGTCATCTAACACTTCATCATCATCATCGTCGTCTTCATCGTCGTCCTCGTCCTCATCCTCATCTTCGTCGTCGTCTACGTCTAGTTCGAACACGGATACATCGGCAATGTGTTCGCCGAACGGAAAATGCAACGAAGCGCCAAGTAAAGTGAATCCTGACACCAGTAGCAATTCCGCGGAGAAGGGAGTCAACGTGCTGAAAGACGCAGATCGCGTATCGAGCGATGTAACGTGTAAAAGATCGGATGATGTCTTGCTCGGAGGAGAGGAGCCCTCGCCGAAGAAGGTGTTCGCGATCGCGAAAACTGACGATCAGATAGAGGCTACGTTGAAGGAAACCCCGGCTAAGGACGAGGCTCTCTTAAACGAGGCCGATATTTCGGAGACGCCCAGCAGCTCGAAAAGCGGAGTGGAGTCTCTGACTAACTTGTCGACGAAGATATCGGCGATCATGACGGAGGACGAAAAACTGTCGAGAGGAGGCAACAATCTCAAGCCAAAGAGTAGCAATAAAATTCCAATTTTGAACAAATCGAGATTAAAGCCAAAGATAATAAGTATACAATGTATTCAGCCAGGCTCATCTGTCGTCGAGAAAAGATCGGACAAGCACCGATCCGAGCACGAACAGAACGTGGCTATGAACGACAAGCTCGTGCACAGGCAACAACTGGAAGAGAAACGGCAACGCATGATCGCAAAGATCAAAGATAATCCGAAATTGAATCTCGCCAGCAAAGCGAAGCACAAGCGCATCGTAATCTCTTCCAACGGTCTGAAGAAGAGCGCGCAATTTGGTAGAGGACAGCGAAATAGTACGCGACCAACGGTGAAGTATTCTCATAAGATGTGCGTTAACGAAAGTGTTGGTAAAGATTCAAAACCTCCGGACGATCTGCAGGAAAATACGACGATGAATGCGCGAAGGAAATGCGTGCCGCCGAATCACGCGACTATTGAAGAAGAGACGAAGAGTCGAGTTGTCGCGTCGAAAAATACAGACCCGAATAACGGTAACGAACTATTATTCGATAACGACACGACGAAACAATCGCACAGAGATAATATCCGCGACGCGACGTTACTTGAAAATTTAATTGAAGATTGTAATAAAGAAGAACCCGTGCAATTGCATAGAAATTTTTCGTCGAAGGATCAAGAGTGTGCGAAGGAAAAATCAGATGCTGAGGTAAATGCGGCGGAAAAAAGCTGCGATATCAAGGATAATATTATCAAGGAAGAAGAGATATTCAAAGATAATAATAACATGCATGCAAAAATATCGGAGAAGGAAATAATAAATCCTAATGAGAAACACGTCACCGTACAAGAAATTCCGGATAAGATGAAACCGGAAATACGCGATCAAGATAAGGTGAAATTGCCGAGACAATTTTCAAACCATGTCGACAAGTCCGAGTGTCACAAGATATTAAGATACAGAGTGGATCAAGTGAAGCGTGACTTATTTAGCGACGAGGAGAACGATCACAGGACGTCTTTGGCCGCAAGCGCGAAAAGTAACAAAACTACGAGAATCGCTGAAGCTCCAAATCCTGTTGAAGTTCCGAACAAGACAGCGAACGCTGCCGAGAATCCCAAACAGGAAATGTCGACCGTTCTTCAATGTCTGCAGTTGGTGCCGGCGTGCAAAAGTGAACACAATGATGAAAATCAGACTGGAGGGCAGCACGAAGAACCGAAAGAGTCTGAAAACCGAGCTGATAATGAATCACAGGCAACCGATATTCATAATCATAAAGTCGAGTATCACTTTGTGTACGACGACAGTATGCCGGTGAGAAAAAGAAGAAGAAGATACAGTAGTCACGAGTTACAGATCGAGATCAATTACGCCGATCTTTCGGATCCGAATCCCGTGGAATGTGTTAAAATAATGAGAGTCACGGAGTTTGAGGAAATATTTAATCTGGCGCCGAAATCTAAGAAACGGGCGGTGAGTAAGAAATCCGTCAAGAATGTAAAGGGCTGCAAGACAATCAAGGACGCGTGTACTTTAAAAGATAGTACCGCAAAACCTTTGGCCACATCATCTCCTGTAGAGGAGTCATCGAGGGGTAAAGTGAAGAAGACGATTATCAAGACTGTCGTGGCAAATAGAAATGATAATGCGCAGTCTGATTCAAAGAAAAAACCGCAAAAGCATAAGGAAAAAGGTAAGATTGCAAAAATGTTCCGTTATACTTGGAGCAAGATGAATATAATTCTTAGCTAGAAAAAAATTAATGTTAAATAAATATTTTACTATTTTTTTCAGATATTACCAAAAACCGAAAAAGAAAATTGTCAGAAACAAGAGAAACGAAACAGGTATATATATTAATTTCTAAAAATATGCCTTTAACTGTTTTATAATACAATCGCATAAATTAAAAAACATTTTTTTTTCTTCTTAAGATTGAGAAGAAGCCATGCACAACTGATCCGCAAATATTACTCAATAATTTGGATGATGTTCATCTGAATGAACTCCTATGTGTGGTTCATGGACCTGAATAAGTGCTCTTTTAATGTACACTGGCGGTCAGTATTTTGTTCTCTGAGGTGAGGGGAGGAACATTTATCACAAAGGACGTTAGAAATATTAAATTAGAAATAACATTGAAATAACATTATACTAATAAACAATTATATATTTATATAATCGTATATTGGTATAATATTTTATTCAGATATATATATATATATATATATATATATATTATATTAATAATATATTATATATATATAATAAATAATATAATTATTAATATAATATATATTATATATATATATATATATATATATATATAATATTCATATTCATATTATTATATATTAATATGATTGTAAATTTATAATTATATATGCAATAAAAGAGAAAAAAGTATTTAAAATTTAGCATAATATTTTGAATAAATGCATTTTAATTCAAGTTTATTTCAATGTTATTTCTAATGTCCTTTGTGATAAATCGCGCGCGTGTTATTCTTTATCGGTTCAATGTATATTTCGGCAATCGAGTCGATAAGTTCACGCCACCAATCGACCATGGATATACTTTTATGTTCCTCCCTTATCTCAAGGAACGAATCACTGACCGCCAGTTACAATATGTATATTACGAGAAATGTTGTATATATTTTCTTCCTTTTTATGTAATACTATTGTTAACAATTTTCTATTTTTATACAACTGTACATAATATTAGAGTATTTTATTTTACACTGACAGTTTCTATTAGATTTAATATTTTTATAATCTTTTGATTTTAAAATCGTACTTTTGTACATGATTATATGAAAACGAATATTGTAGTATTAATATATCGTATAACTAATCACACGTTTGTTTTTGTAATCGATTAAAGATTTGCACATGCGACAAGTATTTTCTTTTTTAATACCGAGTTTTTTAATTTCCGTTATAAATAAATATTTTTTTTTACTTTAAGGTATAGAGATTTGAATTTTATATTGTTAAACAACTGCAAAAATGTATAATGCACAATATAAATTTTGTACATCATTTTATGAAAACGAATATTGTAGTATTAATATATCGTATAATTAATCACACATTTGTTTCTGTAATCGATTAAAGATTTGCATATGGGATAAGTATTTTCTTTTTTAATACCGAGTTTTTTCATTTGCGTTATAAATAAATATTTTTTTTTTTTTTTATTTAAAAGTATAGAGATTTGAATTTTATATTGTTAAACAACTACAAAAATGTAAATATATAATGCACAATATAAATGCATTGTGTATCATATATATAAAGAAAGAAATGATTATAGATAAGTAATAATAGTAGTATCTTGTATATATGCACGCTCAAGACAGTTTGTATCATCTAGATTATATTTCTAATTGACAATATTGATTGAATTTTATTACTTTATGATGACTAGTTATGATACTATATAATAAAACTTAGTATGTTAATAATTTATATTAAATATACTATTTAAATTAATGTGTATGTATGTGTATACATACATGTAAACAATATTAATAATTAAAAAAGAGTAACAATGTTACTAAAATTTTTAAAATTTTACCATCCATTTCTTTTTATTGATGAATATGCAAGAATGTAAAAGAAAATATAAAATCTGAATATAAAGGAAAATAGTTTATTTCTCACAAACCAGCAATAAATGTTATTTTTTTCTTCAACACAGATACATTTTTTAAATAGTATTACATTTTATGTAGTTTTACTCTATTATCTATGTGTAATTTAATACTTAAAAAATTGTACAATAATTATTTATCTGTTCAAAATTCTAACATATCTCGGATAGAAAAATCATAAATATAAAAGAACATTTTAGACACAAGTAAGAACAGAGTTCTAACACTTGGATTTTGCCACCTTATCTACCTCTTCCACAACAGACATAAATTTTCGCCATTGTTGCATAGTTAAGCATATCCCTATAAAAAAAATATCAAGATAACATATTGGATATTAAAATATTTTAATATTTTTTTTTTTTTAAATTGATAACGAAATGATTAGTTTAAGATTTTATTAAGTTTATAAAGAAACTTTATATTACCTTTCTTGCTAGGTTTCATATCGCCTTCTTTGTCGCAATACATTTCTCGGATATCTACATAATATTTGCCTTTGAAATTCCTCACATTCACTTGCCGATTGTTGCCCAAATCCCAGATAGTTTCTTCATCCTCCTTCTTTGCCTTTTTCGTTACTGGTTTGTCCTCTTCGACCTTTGGTTTCCTTTTATTTGACTTTACTTCCTGCAAGGAAAAAGGAATATAATATAAGCACGAAATAAGAATTATAAAACTTTTATAAAGTGATATATTTTTGAAAATAATGTACCTCCTCGCTGCTGTCATCGGTATCAGACAGATATTCCTTCGATTTTGGCATCTTCGGCTCAAAAGATATAACGGCAAAACCTTAAAAAAAAATTCAAATTTGTTGATTATTAAGGTCGTTAATTTAAACACACTTTAAGAAGTAGATTCTAAAAACACCGATTTCCATTCACGACGTATTTTACACTCTGCTAATTAGTTTGATGCTTCATAGTAAATAAATAAATTTGCTCCAAAAAGAATTAATACTTTTGTAAGAAATAAGACTGTTTCATAGACATGTATACACAAGCAGAGAGATATAACCTAAATTTTGCGATTTGCGTTTTTTCACGAACTAATCAATATTTTCAAGAGATCCACAGGATTGATTAAAAAAAAAGAAGCGTAATTAAATTCTTCGCGTTATCGCATATATTAAGTTATAATAACGTTATAAAATCATAGATATATGTAATTATATTACGAAAATTAATATACCAGCTTTGTCGAGTGAACTCCAGATCTTTTTTGTGTCAACGGACAAACTAATGTCGCGCATGCGCAGTAATGAAAATGTGGCAAAAGCTTGAGAGAGAGAGAGAGAGAGAGAGAGAGAGAGAGAGAGAGAGAGAGAAAGAGAGAGGGCGCAATCATACGATAAAATATTTGTCGCACGAAATGATATGATCAAAATTCTTTCGTTATACAAATGTAATCTCACTCTTATTTATACAATTTCCTCGATATATATTTTTAATGTGATTTAAAAATTATATAAATATTTAGATTTTTCACTCCAGATTTCAAAATTAAAATAAAATTTAGTTATCATGTCTTATCGATTGTAGTCTTGATGTTGACAAAATATAAAAATTTATCGAAAATATAAATCTTTATTACAATTATAATTCTTACTTCAGAGATCATACAAAAACTCGAGTGCAAAAATGTAATAAAAAAAATATAAAAAAATATCTTACGACCTTTCTATAAGGCGAGGCGTAAGAATCCATCTTCTTGATCTGCAAATCTTCAATCTACAAGTCCAACACACTTTTATTGTTTCCTTAAAAATTATCATTTGTAACACTTCTGCGAGAGCGGTTGTACATAATATTTTTCTGTTTGCGTGTCTTATAAGCTTCGCATAATTGTATTAATGCGTGTATTTTCTGGGACAATAGTCGTTATATTATCTGATTTTATGACAAATAATCACTTAATTCTAGTGCAATGCATCCTGGAAGTGATACAAGACACACTGTAAATTAACATGATAAGATTACATGCATACACACATTTATTCGCTTTCTTCTTTAGAACGTTCTCTATCCGAGCGTCTGGATTTCTTCTTACGTCGGCTCGGGCTTCGTGATCTAGATTTGTGTCTACGAGATCGCGACCTCGATCGATGCCGATGCCTGAAAATCATCAAAATCGATCAACATTAAGATATCGCATAGATCGCATATATCACATAATAGATGTGTAATAGAATTCTAGAAAGAAAAAAAAAAAGCTTACCGATCTTTATGACGATACTGAGACCTGGATCTATCACGCTCTCGATCCTCATCTCGCGTCATCGAGTCCCTGTCTCTCATCATAGAGTCTTTCTCTCTGTCGCGATCACGATCTCTATCCTTGTCCCTGTCCCTGTCTCTGCCCATAGAATCCAATTCTCGATCTCTATCTCTATCCCTGTCTCGTTCCCGATCTCTGCCGTCCCGCTGATCTCGCGACTGAATCAAAGGGGGAATGGATGTCGGTGGAACCATGGTAGGTATGGTCTTAGGTCCCATGTCTTTGTCGTCCTCGCCTTCGGTCATCGGGATCGCCAGATTTGTCGGCTGCCATGTCTGAAAAGAAATAAAAAATTGAGCTATATTTTTACGAATATATATTAATTATAGGTAGTATTTTCTAATATTAGGTAATTTTTTTTTTTTTTGCAGACAATAATTTACATAATACTACTCTCTTACCGGATCGTTACCCCACTGGCTGTCCTGCGTAGGTTCATAACTCTGATAATATGGATCAGTTTCCGGCATGTAGAACGGCGCCGGTTCTCCCGCGTATCCCGGAGGAGGCATATCGAACGGTGGCGGCATTCCCGCACCGGGAGGCGGTACGGTCAGGTCGGGAAAACCTGGTTTTCTAGAATACTCCCTCCTATCGGCGGTCATGACTTGTATAACATTTCCCTTTGGCGGGGATTTATCCAGATTTCTTCGGGAAGCTAGACCGGAACTTCCGATAACGTCTATAGTCCCTGCCATCTTTCGTCCTGGCGGCGGACCCGCCCTCTTAGGACCCATAATGCCGGAATATTTACTGTTATCATTGGTTATCGCCACTTGAGGTACCCTCATGCTGCCAGGATTACCGCCGCCGCCTCCCGCATTCAAGATCAATCCCACTCCTGACTCGCTTCGCATTCCTTTCTGACGTTCGCAATACGCCCTCCAGGTCTCCTCGTTGAAGCCATAGTTGAAATAATCCGTTATATCCGCGCCAGGTTGTCTCCACGGCTTATCCTCCAATTGATCTAAGTTATATTCGTGAGCTGGTATCCCGTTGATGACTCCGATAGTCTCAAATTCATCTATACTGAATTTTCCTGACTGTTTGCTCAATTTATCTGGTACACCGGATGCATTGGTCAGCAATCCTCCTCTCTTGATATTTAAGCTACCGTACGCCGGTGTCGATTTAATATCGCCAATCACAACGTGTACATCATCATCAGAATCGGAGTCGCTGGCCGCTTCACCGTCCTCCTGACTAGAAGCTTCTCTAGTTCCATTTTTATTTGCATCCGCATTATTCTCTTCCTGTACATTATTCAATGAAGAGGATTCTTCAATATCACCAATAGGGGAGCCAACACTCTCTTGCATCTGTAGAAATAAATATATATAAGTATTTTAAGAACAATATCAAAGTATATATAAAAGGGATAAATATATGAAAAGAATAAAAGAGAAAGATACAATTTGTATGCAAGCTATAGTTTATCAATCAATCTATTGTATGTCTGTATAATCTTTCTTTTATTTATATACTTAAATAATTCTTTAATTGGTTCTATGCTAAATATTACACATAGGGTTATATTACTCTTTTGGAGCAAGTGTGCAGATTATAAAGAAAGTTATATAAAAAATATTGTGGATCTTCAAGATTAAAATAAATATAATTAAAATATCTTTCTAAAGTGTTAAATATCTTTTTAAAGTGTTTTACGAGAAAAGTTTAAATTATAACGAACAATTGAGAGAGGTTATGTCACGCGTGTACCTCGGACGGCGTTTCACTAGTTCCCTCAATTTTACGATCCTCTTGAGTTTGAGATTTCTCTTGAATTTTGGTCGAATCATTTTGCTGAATCTCCGATTGTATATTGGCATAATCCTTTCCATCGGCAGAATCTCCATACAACCATTGATCCTCGTTTTCGTCCGCCATTTTTCCTTTTTTTCTTTTCTATTTGACAAGCAGATTGCAGGTTACACGCCTTTTTGAACATGGATCGTGTAAAGGTTACGCACGATAGCCAATCGTCTACTGTACGTATCTGTTATCTCTAGAAGAGCAAGAAGCTGATTGGCCACTGCGTTTTATTTCTTAGTTTGCGCGCGCATGTGCAAGAGTCATTAGAAACAACAGTTTATTCTCTCTAACGTTTTTACGATTGAAAATCCTATGATTTACACAAATTTTGCAGAATCAAATTATTACAAACATCTTGTTGACGATGCAAATTTCTTTAAATTTCAATCGCGCATTCTATACAAAAAATGACAATTTATTACTAAATGCACAGATTTATTAATAACATCGGTTATTAAATGAACAATCATTGATTCCATATAAGTAATTCTTAAATTTATTATTATTATCAGCTGTACATAATCTCAAATTTCTGTGCGTCATTTCTCTGATGCGTTCAAAAGCATCAAAGAATATTCTGTATGCTATTTATAATCATTTTCGTTTATTAATATGTTGATAATTTCCTGTAGTTGTGATACAACAGTCCTTAAAATATATATTTCTTTCCGGGAAGCATTTAACTCGCTCATTAAAGCTGCCACTTCATCTGAATTGTTATTACTATTATGCTTTTCTGCTTCTGTTTTTACACAATGTTCTGACTTAACGTTTTCTTCTACATAAATTTCCTTTAGTACATTGTCAGATTCATGTTTCAAATCAGCTGTAACTACTTCTTTTGAGGATCTTTTGTGAACCGAGCAATGAGAGAATATCGTAGGAATAGCATTCCACTTCAACAGTTTTCTATGATCCGCCCTTCTGAGTTCAAATTGATCATCTGTAAAGTGATTCTAAAAAAAGATCAATATTCTGATAAACTTGTGTAATATCATTGAATTTTAAAAAAATGCACAAAAGAATACAAATATAGTCTTGTTCACGCGTTATATTGTATTATGCACTATTAAATATATTTATTATTGATAAAAGAAGATATATTACTTATTACAAATATATACAAATATTATATAATTGAAACGTAATGTAAAATAAAAAAAAAACTAACTTACCTGACAAACATATACATGTTGTGGCAGCGGATCTTCTCTGCCTATATATTGTATCCACAATTTTCGTCTAGCATCGTTTTTACTTCCTTGAGGTAATTTATAAAGCTTGTATCCCCTTTCTGGTCTATTATGACATCCTACGACACTGCAACACGGCATTGTCACGGAAAAGCAATTTCAGTTCACAGAAGGGCACGTTTTCACATCTAATTTTATATATATTTTTTTTATATGTGAATTTTACTTTTTATAGTCCACTGTTTCACTGTTTTATTTATTCTTTGACAGTTGCTGATATGTCCAAATGGGAGACTGAAACGTACAATTTTATTTAAATAATTAATAAATCACATTGAAGAAAAAGAGAAATTGTGCTTTGTTTACCATTTGCCTGGCTCTCAATTAGCCCGTTTTCTCTATTTGTTGATATTCAATATCAGTCTTCAACTTTGTTTTTAATTTCACTTTCCAATTGTAAATGTACTTTGTTATAGACTTATTTTGTCTATCTCTTTATATACACACACATGGTTTTTATACACCATGAAGAAATATCTATGTATGTGTATAGCTTAAACATATAAATTTATTATAATATAATAATTTATATATGTTAAAATGTACTTCAATTAATTCGGAAATAATAAAAATTATACAAAATATTTACGCTTTTTACAATAATATATATACAAATAATTATTAATCTATTCAAATATATTAAATTCCTAAACAGAAATAAAATTGACGAGTGCTAACCACGGACTAAGGAAGAAGGGGAAAATTGTTTTTCGCCATGTTGGTTTTATCCTCTCACACAGAGACACATGTCTGTGACATTCCTACATACATTGTAGTGGTATCACACGAGGCAAGAAAAGTTTAGACGCATAGGAGAGAATTATAGAAAATTAATAAAATTAATTTATAAGAAAATTAATTTTTTTATCAAAATGGTTAAGTGTATAGTGCCAGAATGCTCTATTACAAATTATAAAAATGAAAAAAAAAGTTAATTTTAGAAAACATTGGAGCAAAATATAAAAATTAGTCTACATAGGTAAGAAATTATATTAATCTTATTATTTAATATATAATTTTATTCTTGTTATATATGAAAAAATGCTGTCTTTGTTGATATATTAACTCAAAAAGGTAAAATAAGAAGAAAATTAGATTAAATTAGATTATGATATGTATAAATAATATTTCTTATTGCCAACAGATTACCAAAAGATGTAAATAAAGAAAAATTGTGGCTGAAAAATATTGGATTACATGAAGATATAAATTTAAAAAAATCTGCATCAGTTTGTTCTTTACACTTTAAAGAAGAAGATATAAATAGAACTTTAGATAAAATTTTTTTACGTGAAAACGCAGTACCTTAAGTATGAAATTTGATAATATTCTATTTTGCTTGATATAAACTGTGTTTCTTTACTGAAAGCTTTTTACTTTTTTAGAGTGATACCTTTGTCGATGGCACGCATAAACAGGAGAACATTGAAAATGAACAGAATTTAAATTCATCATTTTCTTCTATAGATGATGGTAACCAAATTTCATATTTAGAAACATCATTTTCATCAAGTGATACTCATTGTGCAAAAAAATTAAATATGAGGAATCAAGAATACAATCATCAAGAGGAAAGTGTTTCCATGCAAACTGATGAACAAATGCTTCTCAACGAATGCACTGGAGAATTAGTCATGAAAAAAGAACCTTTACTAGCTAGTTAGTTAGAATTTTTACATAATTATTTAATTTTATTTACGAAATCTTTATTGTAAATTTGAAAAATTTGTAAACAATATACTGTTTTAAGGTGAACTTCAAGAACATTATACTACAGTGCTGGATGAAAAATTTTTCAACAAGTGTACTTCAAATTCTAAAGTTAGTCGCTCAACATTTTCAAGATGACAAAGACACTATAAAATATTTAAAAGTGTCTTTTGAGGAATATAAACGGAAAAGTCAACAAACAATAAGAAGTCTTAAACGCAAAGTAAAACAAAAAGAATCAAAATTAAATAAGAATCATCTAGATATCTTAGAGCAAATGGGTAAGTCTAATAAAGAGTTATTAAAAAGAATGATTTTAAAACGCGAGACATATCAATTTTATAACGTGCTAACATATCAGCTGTTCAAAACAATACAATACATTGATTCAAATATTCCCCCTAAGAAGCTTCCGCATTTTTCTCCCCAGAATTTCCCTAAACTTTTTGCTATCCCCCAAAAAATTCCTAATGAAATCCCCCAAAAAATTCGTAATATAAAAGTGAAAATCCCCAAATCTTTGGAGAAAATCCTTGATTTGGCAACACTGATTAAATGGCATATCTCTCTCGCTTGTCGTTTTCACCGCCAGAGTTCGTTTTACATATCAGTAGCAGAGAGAAGCCTGAGAGACGTCACAGCCCGGTTTTAGGTGATCCCTGAAAGCGATACGCCCTCTGTGGACATAAAAAACGTGCACATTGAACTACGTAGCCAATGTCCACGAATGTTCTCAATGGTAACTCACAATGTGCACATTTTCGGTTGCGTTCCGTGCTATGTGCACGAAGTGTCGGTAACACGATTTCTGTCTTTTTGTATACAGGGTGTCCGTCAACGTAAGACGCTTACGTATTAAATGAATTTCTAATATAAAGACGTTTTGTGGTGTAATTATTTTTGAAACTGAAATTATAATATAAAAAGCCTTTCATTTTAACGACTTAAAGTAAAAGTTAAAAATTATTGACGACAATTGACGATTCTTTTGCTGAAAAAAATCGATTCTATATTTTGCTTTCTAGAAAGACTGTGATAAAATAAACTAGTCTTAGAGGTATAAAAGGAATAAATGTGAGTATGAAAGGTATGTGTGATTAAGGAATTTTGTAAACCAAGTACAACTCTTGGCAAAAAGGTGAGTTAAATAAATATTATTATATTTTGCTT
>OX424454.1:9591156-9794071 GCA_949152495.1 Lasius fuliginosus | reverse complement strand
ATCTAAACTGTATGTACTAAAATTGTTCACGATCTACTCATGTATATATCTGTCTTATCCAAACCGTCAAAAGAAAAATCTAATTATCAATTTTACTATTCTAGTATATACTTTAGAAGAACCACAACCATATGGTCAAAACGTCGTATTGTAAACAAATAAATAAACATTTTGGTTAGTTTTGGTCGTTTATAATTTTTCAAATATAATAATATTTATTTAACTCACCTTTTTGCCAAGAATTGTACTTGGTTTACAAAATTCCTTAACCACTAATACCTTTCATACTCACATTTATTCCTTTTATACCTCTAAGACTAGTTTATTTTATCACAGTCTTTCTAGAAAGCAAAATATAGAATCGATTCTTTTCAGCAAAAGAATCGTTAATTGTCGTCAATAATTTTTAACTTTTACTTTAAGCCGTTAAAATGAAAGGCTTTTTATATTATAATTTCAATTTCAAAAATTATAACACCACAAAACGTCTTTATATTAGAAATTCATTTAATACGTAAGCGTCTTACGTTGACGGACACCCTGTATATAAAAAGACAGAAATCGTGTTACCGACACTTCGGCCACATAGCACGGAACGCAACCGAAAATGTGCACATTGTGAGTTACCATTGAGAACATTCGTGGACATTGGCTACGTAGTTCAATGTGCACGTTTTCTATGTCCACAGAGGGCGTATCGCTTTTAGGGATCACCTAAAACCGGGCCGTGACGTCTCTCAGGCTTCTCTCTGTCAGTAGTCTTGATGGTTTTGATTGACGGACCGATCGACCGATCTCAATTTTAGTCGATTTAAAATGACGTCTGTCAAGTGAAGAGAAAAATCTAATCTTTCACCTTCTTTTATATATTTATATTGCATTTACACGGCGATATAATACTTTCCACGGAGTCTATCATGGTAAAGAAATTGTAGCAATCTTTCTTCTTTCCGCGACAAAATCGGTCCATGCTGACAGACGATCCTGACGGAGTCTGCATCTTGACATTTCATCTCTTTGCGCAAAACTTGTTATATAATAAAAGTGAAAAAATTTTTTAAAAAAGTGTAAAATATACCTAAATAGGTATATTTTATACCTATTTAATATACCTATAATTAGGTATATAGGATAATATCTAGGCGTAAAATATACCTAAAGTATATACCTAAAATATAAACTAAAATTTTTCAGGACGACGATGTAGCTGCTTTGCAGAATCTGGAACAGCTGATGACGGAATTTTTCTCTCCGGAAACGACCAACGAGAGAAAACGTACGATCGAACGTAGTTTTCAAGAATTTGCCGCGCAAATTGACTCCTGGAAACCGTGTTTGCATTTCTTGTCCTCTACAAGCAATCACTATGTCAGTATGTTTGCTCTGTCCACTCTGGAGGTAATTGTGTAATATCATTTTGTATGTGTAACAGTGAGACATTCTCTGATGATCTTTAATCTGTGAATTATTTACATAGACAACTATAGGAAGACGATGGCCCATTCTTCCATGGGAGGATAGGGCTCTTACGAGATCTACTTTGTATACATTATCGTTAGAAAGAGATGTAGCGCCTTTTGTAAGGAATAAAGTAGTGAAATTGGTAGTGGATATAGCAAGGCACGACTGGCCACATTTTTATCCTGATTTTTACTCCAACATTTTACAGGTTTATATGAACAGAATATTTTTTCTTTCTTTTCACACGAATGATTTACTACAGTTAATGGATGTGGCTGTGTAATATTGTCTAATTTTTATCATAGCTATTAGGTCACAAACATACAAGATTGTTGGGACTTGTATATTTGAGAACAGCTTCAGAGGAATTAGCCACGCCGAGGGAAGATCTGCCGATGCACAGAAAAAGCGAGCTGTTCAGATTATTGAGTTCACAAGTGCCTCTGACTTTGGATACACTTACAGGTATAATTGATATTGTTGGAATCTAGAGTGTATGTTGTAGCATTGTGTATTAATAATTTTATCTCTTTTTTTTCTTGTTATACTAGTTCTTTTAAAAGAGACCACAAAATTGCAAAGTCGTTCTGGAACTGTAACACCACCTCCGTCACCTACCAGCGGACAAAGTCTCGCACCTGCGCGTACAGTATTAGATGTCGAAGGATTGGCAACAGGCACCAGTGAAGTTTGCACAGCTACTCTTGAAGTTTTAGCACATCTGTTTAGTTGGATAGATCTATCGAGCAATATCTCTACCAATTTATTGGATGCTGTTTTTTCTTGCGCCAAATATTACGATGCAATGGTAGGATTTTCAATGCGACTAGGATTTGCGTTTGCAGGAAGAAAAATAATAAATTTATCCGTGTTTCGGTAGAATGGCAAACAAATAGAAATGGCTGTTCAAGCTTTGACAACGATTAATGAGCTTTTGTATAGACCGCTCTGCTCGCCTGACGCGACTGACACATTGTTATTGGAAATATTTCAAAATGGTGTCGGTTTATTTCAATTAATGGAACGTCTAGATTCTATAGAGGAGAGGTATATGCGCACTTAGGAAGAATCTACTGTGATATTTTCAAGATGCAAGATAAATAATATGTTCTTTCAGCTACATGGAGAAAATGACAGAGTTTTTACAATTGTTTGTAACGAATCATCTGAAGAGGATGGAATCGAGCTCAAAATTTCCAGTAAATACGTTATTAGAAGTACTGTGCCATCACACATTCCAGCAAGCTTCTACTGTGAACGGTTATTTGCGTTGTTTAGACGTTTGGACTACGCTTTTGGAAAGTACACAGTCGCGATATTCTGCCGTCGCATTAGCCCTCGCCGAACGGATCTTGCAAAAAATGAGTTTTAAATTTAATGCTCGGGTATTGAGGGATCTCGATACGGAAAGTTTGGATGAAAATGTAGGTGTAAACTTTTATATATAAATGTAATTTAAATTGGAGATAATATCAAGCGCTTCATTAAATCTTACAATTTTTCTATTTGCAGGAAGAGACAGAGTGGCAGCATTTTTTGAGATGTAACGTAGAATGTTTAGCAAAAATCGCCGACATCTCGCCTGTCCCAGTATTTACACTATTGGTAATTTATAACGTACCATAATATAATTTATAATATACTGTATATGTGCTGTAATATATTTATGCTTATATGTGATTTTTATATGTGTGATTATTTTTATATACGACAATATTGTTAATATTGGATATATTTTTCAGTATCGTTCATGGAGAGAAGGATTAATTATTTTCGGAGAATTAGGCGCTGCTGTCGCCAATGGCCAAGTTATTTTACTGAATGATACGGAGGCATCAAATGTACATGTGCATTTGAGAGATCTTGCGTCGACTACTCAAGCTTTAACCAGACTATATTCTCTTTTCATTGGTAACTATTGCGAATAATTTTATTAATTTCTGTTTTGCACGAATAATACAATAATTGTTGTAAATTTTTGTATCGATAGGAGATCAAACAAATGTTGATCATGCTTTAGCTGAGGAAGTTATATCGCAAACTCTAGACGCGTGTATATTTGCGAGAGATAATCAATTATATAAAGCGGCACTTCAACCAGCCGCCATTGTAATAGATCTTGTAGAAGTGTAAGTTCTTAGCTACATCTCGTACATGTTTTTTTTTTTTTTTTTTTTTTTTTTTAAATAAGTGTGTACAAGAATGACTGATAATATATTATAATCGTATGTAGAGGCACTTGTCATATCTTTATTTGCGCTATTAGACATTCACAGCTTTTGGCTTCTCTTCAAGCGTGGTGTCATTGGATAGTCAGAAAACCAGAGAAGACAAAGGAGACACTCTGTCAGCGTTGCATCGATTCCTGTATTTGGGCAACGACGTATGCCGCGCCCTGTGATCATCCACCTCCTGTAAATCTTGTCCATTCTGCCGTTCATCTTTTTCAAAGTATCACCGCCATTCTGAAACCAATCCTGTGGGACCAACCGATTTTTAGGAATTTAATTTCCACGGGCACGTATCCGTACTTGAAGCCGGATACAATCAAAGTTCTGCGAAGGGCATTGATAAACGGAATTATATTACCACCCGGTGATGCAGCAATAAGACAAAGATTATTGGGTGAGCAGTTACATTGTAAAATCAATAACTATCTATATAAAATCCCTACTATACAGTTTTTGTTTTTTGTTTTTTTTATGAAAAGATGTATAAAAAAGAAAAAATCTCATCTAGGTACTATGATATTGGCCTTGTCTGCGCCTCTGGGTATGCAAGGACAACCAATGCCTTTAGAATCGACAATTTCGATTGCGGTGATGCCGCTGACTCAATTACTAGAAGATTGCGCATCCTCGTCTACGACTATAAAAAAAATGTTACACTCGTGTTTGGAATCGATCATAAATAGGACATTGGAGTTATTATCTTATGTGATAAGATGTCAGATTATATGCGAAGCGTTACTTGGCTTTCTACACTCGGCATTTTCAGTATTACAACAACAATTAGGTCCAGAATTTATGCAAAATGCGGTTCAAGGCATGCTGCAGCTTTACACCAGGTTTGTATAAGGTATTACATTACAGAGGCAGAGGTATTTAATCAAGATGTAATAGCAGATTGCGTTATACAAGATTGTAATATCAAAAAATATGCCTTTTATTTTCTTTATTTTAATAAATATAATCTATTTTTATTTATCAAAATTTTTCCAAAGAGATTTTTAGAATTAAAGTGAAGCTTTCTTATCATTTTTCTGTGAACAACAGAAAAACTGCTATATAATCAATTATATATACATATATTTTCTATGTAGAAAAAATTGTATCTTGAGAGTTAAAGTGTTTTAGCAGTTTTAATAGAGCATCAATTGCTTCATTTACAGGGAAAATATTTCTGCTGGTCCTGCGTTGGATCAGTTGCTGGAAATTTTGATACTCGTCGTATCAGCACCCAGCAATGCATTTAAAGCATTTGTCCCTTCTGTAACGAATCTGTGTTTAGGTCAAGTATGGCCTGCTGTTGGAAGCAATCTAAGTGGTTATCCAGATACAACATTAGTTTTATTGAAACTCTTCCATAGGTAATGTATTAGTAGTATATATTTTTATTTCTATTTTAGGAACCAGTCTTTTCACAAAATTATTAATTTTCAGTATTCTTATGCATCGATGGCAATATTTTTACAATACCTCGGTATTGCGTACTCTCGGGCATCCCGATGAAGACGAACTTGTCGAGCATAAAGAAGAATTAGTGGCAATTTTAGAGGCATTCGGTCAAGCTCTACTTCAGTCGGACGTCAATATATTCCGACAGAGTTTGCAGAGCCTCGAGCAATTAAATATCAGGTGGCGACTTTATCAACGAGCCATATTCAAGGTTCATCTTCTCGAGAGGTTTTTGATGGCATTGTTCACAGTTTTATTTCAACAGTAAGTATTATACTATCTACCAATAACACGCGTATTTCTTATTATTTATATGTTTGCATTTATACTTGTAAGATCTATACTCATAATGTATTCTTTAATTTGTACAGATCTCACAACTTGCTGGCGGATGAAATAGCCGCCGCTATTCACAGTCTAGCATCTGTCAACATAGGGTGGTTCTTTGGCCATTTTTTGCCAACGTTTTTGACAACTTGCGAAGGCGTAGACGATATGCAGAGAGCCACGTTGTTGGGAAACTTTGATAAATCCACAGTGCGTTTAATCTTTAGCATTTTTTTTTTTTAATATAAAAGTATAAATGTAATACGCGCGCGATAAGAATAATAAGTCATTTAGAACAAACTACTTTTTTTCTTTTTAGGATCAACCAACTCTGACGAGATCGGTTCTTCAGCTTATTTCAGACTTAAGATGTTACCAACTGTGCAGACCGGGCTGAAACGCGAATTAGGGCGAAATTTGCAATTTTAAATTATCCAAGATTTTTACAGTGGCATTTAAGTGAAATCAGTGGCATTTTTACAAATCTCTTCTGTGTGCAAGTGCCTCTAGATACAGATACAAGACATTAATCATAATGGAACCATGAAAGACCTTTTGTAAACATTTACTGTTCTATGTATATCACTGCCATACTATCCTTTTGTGATGTTGTAAATGCCATTATATTGCGAGTAAAACATGCCTTTTTATATGTCTTTAATCACTTATATTTTTCAGATTTTCTCTTTATGTCTCTTCCACTTTTTACTTTTTATATATATAGGTAAAAAATGTAGCAAAAATAGTACTATTTATCATAGAAATTGTAATTTGTTAAAAACATGCCATTCATTATATATATTGATTATTAGTTGAATTATCTATCAGATACATTATCTACTATTTTTGTTTCGAACATAGGATTTTTGTGACATTGCATACATATGTGTATTACAAATGATTATCACCTTACAAGTAATAATAACAAATAATATTACACATGCTATGCAGTAGTCACGTGATCTATTGCATGTGTGGTCAGATAAAGTTAGGATTCTACACAAGATATTAATAAGAATAATAATAAATAATAATACTAACAATATAATAATATAAATACTATTATTATTAATATAATAATAATAATAAGAATAATTGTACAAGAATATTTATTAATAATAATAATATTTTTTATTAATAATATTAACAAGAATAATTACACAAGGATAATAATAATATTTATTATCAATTAACATTTGCAACTTTTAGGTTTGATCTCATCTAAGGTCTGTTCAAAAATCCTATCTGTAGGATAGAGTAGCAATTGACCAATCAAAGTAAAGAATCTTGGTTCCTTTTGTCCTGTTGGCTATCGAATTAAGAATTTCCAAAGTTTCTACGAAGAAACGGCCAATAATAGGAATATCCATTCCACTAGAGCATTATCATTATTATTATTATTATTAAGCTCGTGTTCGATGCACATGTACAATACGAAGACTCCAATATGACACAAATTGTCAAATGATCATCTGTCAAATGTCAAAGTTATCGCAAGTGTAATTCGTGAAATACACCTAATACGATTTATCAATGGCAGCGATTGATAAAGTTAAAATTATCGTGTTAGGCGATTCAGGTAAATATAAGAAAAATATATAATATTACACTGTACTACTTTTTCTTCCAGAACATTATCGATATTTGCACAATACTTTATTCGAATAAAATGAAACAAACTAATGCCTTAATTATTATAATAAAAATCTCTTGTTATTGATATTGCAGAATAATACTATTAAATATTGAAATTATTTATAATATTCAAGTGTTTAGGTTATATTATATATAATTGTTTTGTATCATATATTGCATTATAAACATTAGTTATCATTGATATCATTTTTATGAGAATAAGAATATATGATTGAAAGAATATATGATTTGACTAATGATGTTTGCGTTATTGCAGGTGTCGGTAAAACATCATTGACGCATTTAATATGCCAACAGCAACCAATTGGCAATCCTTCCTGGACGGTAGGTTGTTCAGTGGAAGTAAAGCTGCACGAATACAAAGAAGGGACGCCCAATCAGAGAAGATACTTTATCGAACTGTGGGACATTGGTGGTAGCCAAAATCACAAAAATACAAGATCTGTATTTTATAATCCCACAAATGGTACATATATATTTTACGGCAATTAATTATACAATGTTACATCTAATTTGGACACGTAATTGTGACAGAATGTGACAGTGATTGCAAATATATGTCGTTCACAACTAGGCATAATATTAGTCCACGATTTAACAAATCGTAAATCACAACAGAATCTTCAGAAATGGCTGGAGGAAGTTTTAAGTAAAGATGGAACTTCGTCAAAGTCCAAGTCATTCGATGACTTTGATCCTGAGAAATTTGTGGGCTCAACACAGGTGATAAAAACTTTTCAAATTGCTAATTATATATCATTGTGTGTGTGTGTGTGTTTATGGTAAATGTATAGATGACATTTATTTTCAGATTCCAATCTTAGTTGTTGGTACAAAGTTTGACCTAATCTCAGAATCCAATTTTGTAAAATCCAATTTACACAGACGTTCCGCAACCATTGCGGAAGAATGTGGTGCCGATGAAATATTTTTGGTAAATATTATTTGATAAACTCACCGTACACATGCTTGACTCATTTCTTTTAACAGGACTGTCGCCAGATAAGATCTTTAGCAGCAGGCTCCAGTTCATCCGTGAAGCTCAGCAGATTCTTTGATAAGGTTATCGAAAGACGTTACTATTCCTCCAGAGAAGCCATCAGTCCTGACAAGCGAAGGCCGCCGCTCTACACTTCCTCGCTGTATCCAAAGTTTTATCATAATGACTAAATATGCAAAGAATATAACGTCTCGAGGAAAATATTTTTATTCCATGTTACGCAGAACAAGCGGTTCTTGTAACATGAAAGATTGTATAGGATTGCCTGGATTAAGTATTGCAAGGCTGTTGATCTCGCACTTCTTATCCACATTCCTAATCTTCCTATGGAAGCATTTTACCAGATGTGCTCAAAGATGACTGTGAACAGCATAGATAAAGATATATATAAGCTCATAATATTTTTTACCTATATTGTAAAAATATATTATGTGCACAATCATTTTATAATATAACAATAAATTTATATAATCTGTTTAATATATGAAATTGCGATTGCTATTAGATTATTTTGTGTCAACAATATATCCAAGAAAATTATTTCTTCGAAAAATATGTATACGCTATCTCTCCCTCTCTTTCTCTTAAATTTATTAAATTTATATCACGAGTCTATTTTTTAACAGAGTAAAACGTTCGTGCGAAAGTCGAGATAAAAATAATTGCAATTTGTGATCTAAAAAAATTGAAAATTCGCGCTCGGCCGTCATTGGATTAGCAAGATTGCGATTAGAGCGCATCTAGTTATTTTGTGGTAACTTTTTGAAGCCGCTTACGTCACATATCGGCGCGCGGCGACCGAATCTTTCAAAAAGCACGTCCCCAACGGGATGATGAATGATGAGGATGCGTAATTCTCGAATTGAGACAGGTGCGACGAGGAGAGCAGATTTTTTTCTCTTCCGTACACATATTTTGTGAATCGTAACGAAATCTTGTCATAAAATCGAGGCGCACCTTTTTAGCACCTTCCTCCACGTGTGTGAGTTTAATTTGGAACACGCATCTTGCCATTTTTTTTGCACACGTCTAGTGTCAAGGTTATCGCACCTGTGTATCATTAACGGCACACGTCGGATAACATTAATTGCTTATATGTTAATCTCCTTAATCGAGTGTTCCAATTCGATTTTTGCGATTAAATCGATCAATCTTAGATCATAAATGTGACAGATGAATTATGGTTTTAATAGAGATGGGCTTTTGCTTTTCAGATCAATATTCCGCAATCATGACTCACTACCTTGTAAAGAGGTATATTAGCGTGAATCATCTCTTTCACATGCTGACTCGTGTTCAACCAGTATTTTGTATCCAAAGATGTGGCTATGCTCACGATATAGACATAAACTTGAGTGATGGACCAGTCAGTATTTTGAAGCAAAGAATAGTGAGAGGCGAGTTGATGAACGACGCGCATCAGATGAAAGTAGCGCAGATTCTGCAGAGAATTTATCAAGAGGTACACAATTACAAGCCGCCACAATTGAATTTGTTGGAAAAATGGTTTGGTAGCGGGAAGAAAGATATACCGAAAGGATTGTACATTCATGGAGCAGTAGGTGGAGGTAAAACAATGTTGATGGACCTATTTTACAATTGTTGCCAGGTATCTCTCGGCTTGCTGTTTCCACAAATATTGCGCATGAGAAGCTAGATAATATGTCTTAATCATTTGATAATATGTTTATTTTATTCCATATAAAGTATATCTAAAAAAAATGAAAAGAAATAATATAATAGCTATATATAAATAACAGATATCAAAACAAAATATCACGAGAATTTTTAAAAGTTTAAAACTAAAATATAAAATAAGAAGTAAACAAAAAAATTATATAATATACAATATATAATAAATAACTATATAATAATTAGGAATAAATGGGAAATCATGGCTTTCCATGTGCAGTATAGAACAAAAGTGTAATATTTTTTGTAGTTTTAATGTAATGTATCTCCAAATAAAAACATTTCATTCCAGATTGAGAACAAGAAAAGAGTTCATTTTCACTCCTTCATGTTGGATGTACATAGTAGAGTGCATAAAGTGAAAAAGATGATTGTACGAGATACTAGTAGTACCAAACTGCAACCTTTCGATCCGATACCTCCAGTTGCATCCAGCATCGCCGAAGAGACTTGGCTATTGTGCTTCGACGAATTTCAGGTTGATATATTCACACATCACTTTCAAGAAAAGAGGCACCATCCGTGAAATGCATCGATAAAAACGTATTGTATTGCAGGTGACGGACATCGCGGATGCTATGATATTGAAACGGCTATTCACGGAGCTTTTTGATAATGGCATTATAGTAGTAGCGACTAGTAACAGATCGCCCGATGATTTGTACAAGAACGGACTGCAGCGGGGAAACTTCGTGCCGTTTATAAAAGTGCTGAAGGATCATTGCTACGTTAGTAACTTGGATTCTGGAATAGATTATAGATTGAGATCGGGGCCTGGGAACAAGAAAATATACTTCATGTATGTGAAAATCGATAAATTGTCATTATATAATAATCGTCTATATCGTCGCTGTTTAACGAGCCGTGTAAAATTATAAGAAAAGGCAAGGATGCGACAAACGACCTGGACAAAGTTTTCAAATATTTATGCTCTATGGAGAACGATGTGATACGACCACGAACGATCTCTATAAGAGGACGCAACGTCACTTTCCGGAAAACCTGCGGGCAGGTGCTGGATTCCACGTTCGAAGAATTGTGCGACAGGGTGAGACGAATGTCTTCTGCTCATAAAGCTAGTTGTATTGCCAGATGAAATGTATCGCAGATAAAAATTGTATGTAATACGGCTATTATCTCTGCACAGCCTCTCGGAGCAAGCGATTATTTGGAATTGAGTCAAGTGTTTCATACAATCATAATAAGGGATGTACCTCAATTGAATCTACGACTTAAGTCTCAAGCCAGGCGATTTATTACTCTTATCGATACGCTGTATGATAACAGGGTAAAGCACATTTCTGTGTATAAATTACAACTTTTGATATCCGATTTGATCTGGCAGTTTGAGATACATTAAACTTATCTAATTAATATTGGAGAAGATAAAGGACAAATTAACCGTTTTTAATAGGTTAATATAAAATTAATGAAAATTTATAATAACTCTTAGGTACGGGTAGTTATGTCGGCGGCTGTACCACATACGCAACTATTTTTACCAGAAAGTGAGGCCGAGTACACTGACGAGAAAAGAATGCTGATGGACGACTTGAAGATTTCACATGGCTCGGTAAATATTCTGATTCGACAAAAATAGCGAATTTTTATCAGATTATTTGCTAATTATGTTAATTTTACATACACACAGGAAGATCACAAAGCAAATATCTTTACTGGTGAAGAAGAACTCTTTGCATTTGACCGTACTGTATCACGTTTAGCTGAGATGCAGACTTCGCAGTATTGGGAACAGTGGGAGCATCATAGATAATGATAATTTTATCTAGTGCAAGTAGATTTATATAGTTCTATGTGAATTCATTTATATATTTACAGCACACGTGTCAACAATAAAATTTTAAGGAGACGATTCCACAAGCAAAATTACATAAACTTTTGTCAAATGTGTGCGGTTTGCCTAGAGTGTAGTTTTCGCACTTTGTCAGTATTTTATTCAAATTATATTTTTTGAAAAGGAAAAGTTTCTTTGAAATCTAACATTAAATTATTTATATGATTATTTATGAATATTAAAGACCTTAATTTTAACACTAAAATACAAATGTATGTTTGTATCTGTGTACATATGTAAATTTTCAATTACATGAAATTTTACAGTTGGCTTATGTGTTAATTACTATTACTCACTTCTTTGTAATATCGATAGCATGCCATATCTCGAAGATTATCGGTATTACACAGCTATTGTAGCTTGAAAACAATTTTCTATCACAATGACGTCGTATATTTAGACATCAACAATCGGTCATGTCGGAATGTCAATTATGTATTTCCTCCTTTTTTTTATATACATATTTTAGATAATCTTTTCGAATATTGTTTCCCGGAATAAAAATACAAAATAAAATTTTTCCCCGAAACTTGACAGATATAACAAGATATTATTAATATATTAAATCAAAAAATTCTTATAAACACTTGTTTTGAGGCCCGAGATCGTGTTATCTCTAACCCTACAAATAAAACACGTGACAAGTTGCTCTCTGTATACTTTACTGCAAATGTGTATTACTTCATCTTATTCCTATAATTCTTATCATCTCGTATAATTACATAATTACATAATACATAGCTTTTTTTAGCAGTTCGAAAAATAAGTTCTCTGGCAGGAAATAGATTATTGTTTTTCACGTTGGTTCACGAATCTGTCAACGGTTTTGTGTTTAATTTCAAATAAACAGATATAGATAGGGCAAACAGAGGTGAACAAGTATAAAAATCACACAGCTTACAGTAATTATTTTGCCCACTTATAATCTGTTGTACATCTTAAATTTTGAAATTATGGATAATCCTCCGATACTCCCTGAAATGGCTGATTCAGTTAAATGTAAGTAACGTAATAATTTTAACACTACATTATATTATCTCAATGCACATCTTTTTATATATAAAATTAGATATATATAATTGTATATCTATATATTAAATATATATTTTTCTTATTATATTTATACTTACACCCTCTTTAGCTTGGCTAAAATTCTTGGACGTGAACATTAATGAGCCAGCAGTAAACAAAAGTGTGCGACAGATACGTTACTTAGCTAGCACATTAGTAGGGGACAATAAGACAGCTTGGTTACTAAAAGTGATAAGCTTCATCGATTTGACCGCTTTGAGTGGTATCGATACAAGCAGCAACATGGAGGCTCTGTGTAAAAAGGTATATTAGAAAGGTGAAGCTATTTTTTAATATAAATAATTGATTAACAATTAATATTACAGGCTACGACAATTGTAGAGCAGCTTCCATTCGAATGGAATAAGCTGCTTCATCCAGCGGGTATTTGCGTCTATCCTTCCAGAGTAAAGGATGTAGTGGCATCTTTAAAGAAACTAAAAAAGTTGGGTGTAATTAAGGTCGCCAGCGGTAAGAAAATAAACTTTTCTTTCTGGCCCAATGTGAATGTAACAGTATTGTCTAATTATGGTTTTTTTTTATCAGTGGCTGGTGGGTTTCCTTCTGGACAATATCCTTTAGAGACTCGGTTGTCTGAAGTACGCTGTGCCATAGAATATGGAGCGCAGGAAGTAGATGTTGTGATCGATCGATCATTAGTCTTGAATCATGAATGGGTAGAACTGTACAATGAGCTGGTAGCTATTCGTAAAGTTTGTAACGAGAAAGGAAAAGTATGTTTAAAAGTGATACTATCAACGGGAGAACTATGTAACTTGAAAAATATCTACAAAACGTCCATGATAGCTATGTTTGCTGGCGCCAATTTTATCAAGACATCCACAGGAAAAGAGGAAGTTAATGCAACTTTGCCTGTGGGAATTGTCATGTGTAGAGCGATAAAGGAATATGAGAGACTGACCTCTACAAAGGTAACGCAATTTGAATGCAATTTCTCTTGGGAAATCGTAGCTCTATAGCACATCTTTTGTTTATAGGTTGGCTTTAAACCTGCCGGAGGCATAAAAACTGTGCTAGATGCTCTCGAATGGATGGTCTTGATCAAGGAAGAATTAGGACAAGATTGGTTGACAAGCTGCTGTTTCCGAATTGGTGCATCCAGTTTGCTGGATAATATTATTAATGACATTAATTCAACATATGATGTAAATATGATATCAAAAAGTAAAGAATTAGATTTTAAGAATGAAAGTAATGTAGAAAAAAGTGAAAAAAAAGTTAAGCTTAAAAAAGAGAGTTAGATCTGGCAGGAACAAATGGATAAAAAATTTTTATATTTTTTTATTAAAAAGTTTTATTAAAAGTTTTTATATTACTTTTTTTATACACGAATTGAAATAATTCTTGAAATATGTTTTAATCTCTATTAATAAATTTAAATAGTTTTCATCTCAAATTACGTATTCTAAGAACCCATACAACAATAACGGTAATAAAAGCAAAATAACTAATAGTTTATTTAATATCTTTTGTCAACAGCATGACACAGCTAATTTTATTTTGTTTATTTTGTTACTTTTGTTCTTTCCATTTAATCATAATTTCCCTCGCTTAGATACTTTAGAGCTGGTCCAATTATTAATTCTTAGTCCATGAATATATCTGAAAACATAAGAGAATTCATTGTTTCAATTAGCTTGAGAGATTTTACAATTAAATTTAATCGATATTGTATATGCTAAAAATATCCTCAACAAAAAAAACGCAAGAAAATCTACAAAAATCACGAAACTTATTAATATATCTTATGAAGTTTAACATTTATTAATACATATAAATAATAAAAATAAGTTTGTTTTTTTGAAAAGCAATTATTTATGTGATTAGTACGAATATTAAAGGGTAATTAAAACAGATTCTCTCAAATAGCAAGATAAAATGTTACATCAGAACAATTGATATCGCGACGCCCATGTGTCTAAATATATCCATCAGCAAATAGATTCCGCATAATCAACATACTTGGTACATCGTTGCGGTCACGTAAATACAAACATCCGCCTCAAATGTCTTTTTAAAATCATCTAAATTTTATTCAGTTGTTTTTCTTTGTTTCAATAAACAATCATCATAATAATAGTCCACGTAACAAAATCGAGATGCAAAAGTCGCACGTCACACAGAGAGCGCTTAGATTTTAAAAAGATTTACTATTTGCTCGGATGTCATTATAAGTTTACGCAAGAAAAATGTTTTATATTAAGACATACATATCTAATACAGTATAATCTAATTCTGCCGAAAAAGTAAGACGAAGATTATATGATACAATAATTCTCCAGCTTATCTTAATAAAATATCATCGCATAACAATATGTTTCGTAAATCATTCATCATTTAAAGTCTCGTAAAATCCATAATCGAGAAGGACATTTAAATTACACGACGTAGAAGGTTTTTCTCCCTCCACGACATTTTATTATCGGGGTTTAGGATTTATTCGACTTGCGATTTTGCCTCTGCTGGGAGGGGGGGAAGGAGGCGGAGGCGGGCATTCGCAACCGGAAATTGAGAGGCTCAAATCCAATATAGATCGATCAATAAATAGATCTCGAGCCGGCACGAGAGAACGCGTCACAGAGTCGACTGCGCTCCGGTAGTATTTGCAGCTTCCAAGCCGGCCGCATCTCGTCTCCTCCTGGCAAAGCCCATCGTGACACCGTTTACGGCCGAGTCGGCCCCCCCCCCCCCCCCCCGGTTGTGCGTGTCCGTTTCTTCCGTCGTCGGGGGCTTTATTCCGCCTTAGTCGTCGCTTGGTGGCTCGCCTGGTTTCCGCGGATTCCGGCCGCAGCGGAGCGAATGCAGTGAGTCCTCCGCAAATCTTCTCTCTCTCTCTCTCTCTCTCTCTCTCTCTCTCTCTCTCTCTCTCTCTCTCTCTCTCTCTCTCTCTGCGCCACGCGCAGAGCAGTCGATCAACCCCCGACTCTCGCTTGGGAAATTTATACCCCCGCTAAGTAAGCTTGGCTCGGCAAGTAATACACGATGAGATACCACCACACCTCCCTCGTCCTCTATACTCGCCACTTCCGGGTGTATAACGCAGATTCGCGGGCGCTCTGTCTCGGAATAAAGCGGAAGGGAGAAATCGCGGTCCCACTTTCTACCTTCCCTCTCATCAGGGGTCTTGCACGGGCAAATTTCTCCTGATAAATTTGCAAGAAAATATGATTTATTAAAAAATGAAATTGTTACATGTATAAGTTAAATGTTTATTACAAATCATACATATATATGTGTGTGTGTGTGTGTGTGTGTGTGTGTGTGTGTGTGTGTGTGTGTATAAATAAATTTATTATAAAATAATTTAAATATTATATAATTTATTTTATAATAAATAAATTAGCATCTCTTCAAGATAAAATCGAAAATTTGTAAATAAAATTTAAGGTAAAATATTTTATAGAGAAAGAAAGTTAATTTTTTTAAAAATGCAGATGCATTATATGTATATTCGCAATTTGAGCTTCACTTATTTCATATTTCAATAGCATTGTCGTTATATGATGAAATTAATATAAATAACGCTGGTTGTTTGTTTACAATGTGTTTGATTTCATCATACTTTGCTTAATTAAAATTTATTTATCGACTTGAGAATTGCATTTATGATTGATTATATTTATATTTTTAGATATAGATTTTATATATACAATTGACGTTTTTCGCGTAACGAATCGTTGACTTATCTTTCCAAATGACGCATGTTTTCATCAAAATATAATAATATTTATGTTCCTTTCGTAAACAACATTATTTGCATTCGTAAACAACATGAAAATAGCACTAGAAATTACAAAAAGCCCCGTATTCGACATTCGTGTTGTCGTATTACGTTTCCAAATCTCGTTTCCGGATCTTACGTAATTATACCTAATTATACGAAATTTGAAATATTTAAATATTGCGTCGAATTTAAGAATATCTATAATAAATGAAAAGAATAAGAAGAGACAAACAATGTGCGATAAAATAAAAAATTGACAATTAATTTAATTATGAAAAGACAATGATAGATTTTGAAGAATGATCCATGACTGATATAATCAATCCCAATCGCATATAGTTATAAGTTTCAATTTAAAATATTTATTCAAACATAAGAGGAGTTTTCTAAATCAATATTGCGCATATTATACTTATTTTTAATACTGGTTAGTCTTATTAACGATATAATATAACTTCTAAGATCACAAGATCCTCTTACAAAAGAAGAAAACGTCTTGTTTAAAAATACGATTAGTATAGATCTTTCAGGCAATTGCAAAACGTTATGAAGCGTAACTTTACATAATTTCAGATGTAGAACGTCATGGCAATCAGCATAAAATTCACAAAATTTGACAACACATCATGGGGCTTTCGACTAGCAGGTGGCAGCGATTTTCCGCAGCCGCTTACTGTTATCAGAGTGAGTTTCTTTTATTTGTAACGATATCGTTAAGATTTTCCAAAAAGAAGTGGGATATAAAAAAATGTGTAAATAATCTACAGATCACGGAGGGCAGTCTGGCCGAATGTATGGGTTTAAAGGTTGGCGATGTCGTAGTAAGATTAAACGATCAGCCGATTAGCAGTTTAACTCATGGACAAGCACACGAGGCACTCGTGCATGCTGGCAACAACTTTGTTCTGGCTGTACAAAGGTAAATCTATGAGAATAGTCGTCAATTATATGTACGAGTCAAGAAGGATTTAAAAATCCATTTTGCAAGCTGCAAATTTTTTTTTCTTTGGGAGAGTCGTAACCGATAAGACATTGTAAAAGATATAAAAGGAAAGTCATAAAAATTGAGACATATATTATATCTCTAGTTTCTTGATTTACAATATTAAAAATTTTTTAATAAATGATAAATTTTTTTGAACAATTAAATAAATAATATTATCAACTTTGTGTTTTTTTTACAAACAATTTCATATTTGTGTTTGAAATTATGAAACAAAAAAAATATCACGTAGCATCATTTTACATTACTCAGTTTTTGTAGGAATATAAGTTTATATATAATTAGAGATGCACACAGCGTATATAATTAATATATATAATTAATATCCAGAAAATAGAAAATGGAGATATAAATGACGCTCGGCCGCGCCGGTTGCATCGCAGCCAAAGTGAATAAACGAGTACGTAAATATGTGTGCAATAGCTAAGTCGACCACGTCTCTTCGCATAAATTAAGCTCTTGTCCCATTTGGTCCCCGGGAGAAATCGTTCCCCAATATTAGTCTTCCCGAATTTATTGACACTGAAATATTGCGCATTGAAATGCCCCAGAGAGCTACAGATAACAAATACTTTCTATATTAAATCTTTATGTAAAATTTGTTGTAATAAAAGTTGCAATTATCTATTTTTTTTCTTGCTGCTGCAAAATATCATATCTAAATGCTAAAATATATTAAAATAAAGATAAAATATAATATATATAAAATCGAGAGAGAAAAAAATAAATATAAGATATATAAAAGATATATCATACAGTAGAATGATTCGTTATGCGAATAATAACTCTATTTTATGTTGAAAAGCAACTATTAACGTCATTATTCATTACTCATGTTCATTATACATAATTGAAGAAACTAACCGCAAATAAAAGTTGCAATTATCTATTTTTTTCTTGCTGCTGCAAAATATCATATCTAAATATTAAAGTATATTAAAATAAAGACAAATATATAATAAAATAGAGAGAGAAAAAATAAACTATCTATAAATACATTATAAAAATATACAATTCAACTTTTGGCTGAAATGCAACTCATATAATAGAATGATTCATTATGCGAATAATAATTCTATTTTATATTGAAAAGCAACTATTAACGTCACTATTCATTACTCATGTTCATTATAACCGAAGACACTGACCGCAAATAAAAGTTGCAATTATCTATTTTTTTCTTGCTGCTGCAAAATATCATATATAAATGCTAAAGTATGTTAAAATAAAGACAAATATAATAAAATAGAGAGAGAGAGAGAAAGAAAAAAAAATAAAATATCATATAAATACATTATAAAATTCAACTTTTGGAACTCATATAGAGTAGAAGTACGGAAGAACTGTCGAGGGTGGCAAATTTTTTCTCGATCATCTGATACCTTTATCAAGATCAAGTTTAATTTCGGAGCGTAATGGTCGAAGGCTATAATCGAATTTAATGACTCCTCAAGGATCTCGCAGCGCGTCATCCCGCCGCGCGTCATTCATCACCGGCATACTTTTCGATAATAATTTCGGCGACGGACGGCAAGAATATCCCGGGGCGCGTATGAGCTATGTATGTGGCAATGTATTGCGACACCTATAAATAGGTGACCCAGAATGAGAGATCTGTTTATCATTGGTCGGCGATTTTATTGCTGGTCCCGGTCGCGTCCCCCGTTTCTCTTGCCGTTTGTCGCATTCGTGGGATTCGCCGCATAGAGAGCAGTAGAGAGCGAGAGGGTAAATCTCATCGGAGACCGGCGTTCGGTGCATTCGGTGCATATTCGCGTTCGCGAGCCGAGCCGGTCGCTCGCGACTGAGAAACGGGAGAAAGTCTATTATTTTGGTTGCCGTGTTTGTTGTTTGCGCAGAGAGGAAGAGGCACGAAAGGCCGTCGAGGCGATATCGGAAGAGAACATCGTCCCATATAAGATCGCCGTGAGTATATATCCGTGAGACGAAAGGTAAACAGCATCCCTGAGACGAGGTATTCTATGTGAAAAATCTCTTTCTCAATCTCTGTCCGTTCTCATCTCTTCTTCTTGGAATATAAGCAATTATTTTCAATTAATATTTACTATTCCTTTAATCTTCCACAATTATCTTCTCTTATATATATTTTAATTTATATAATTTTTATTAAAATTCCCCATTTTTAAATTTTAAATTTATTTAAAACTAAATTTTTCAATATTTAGCCCAATATGATATTCTATTCTTTATTTGTATGTCTCTATTTTAATGTTACTTAATTTAAATTATTTATTAATCAAATTTTAAAAAATTTAATTATTTAAAACAATCATTTAATTATTCAATTACTTAAATTAATAACTTAAATTTATAATTTTATCTTATTTTATTTAAATTTATTTAAATTTATTCAATTTTTTTAATTTTCTTTGTAATTTATTTAAAAAATAAGTAAGCTAATTTAAGCCTTTAGGTTCGCGCCCTGAATATAGAAATCTTTTTAATTTGGCTCTGCTTCGTAGATTTTTTTCTTTCATGTCCATTTTTCGAAACTCAAAAATTTCTAAAAAGAGAGATTATTTCCCTATTCTTCGAATACAAAAAAAAACCGGTATTAGGGAGAGAAAAGATGATTATTTATGTCACCAAGTAAGAAGTGAATAAACTGATTCGATCATATTTCCTCCTCATTAAGAGATAGAAAAATATTTAAAATACTCGATTTTAAATTAATTATTAAATATCATGATTCTTAGAATGTGTGTGGGACTTATTACAGACTCAAGTCTACTAATCTGAACGCAATACTCGTAACAAGAATATATGTGATTCTTACAAGTTTCCTATAATTCAAAAAATTTCCAAAAATTAAGAATCTTTTTCACCAGAAATTAATCTCATTCTTTCGTCGAGGGAAAATCTTTGATCTTTGCTTGACATTTAGAAGAGATACAATGTACCGGAGAAAGTGGCAGCGAGATGACGTCGAGTTTGCTTATTAGCTTGCAGACTTACCGCCGGTCTTCCCAGAACAGATCTTAAAGGAGGAGACAGTGATCGAGCGATACGAGGAAGAGAAGACCGTCGTCGAACCGTTGTCCGTCGAAGACGAGGTCAGGCGAGAGGAGGAAAAGCTCGCCGAGGAGAAACCGGTGGACGCCGACAGCGAAATCGTGCCGAACAAAAATCTCACGGATGACGAGATCGCTCAGCTGATCCTCGAGGAGGAGGAGCTCTTGTCCGACAAAGGATTACTGGGGTATATTCTCACGATTGTTCGTCATATTCTACGCAATATTAAAGATTATCAGTATCCATCCCCTTGTGTCATCCTTCTCACCTATAAAAAACAAAAAAAGCAAAAAAATAATGTTATAATAATATTAATTAACTGACATATAAGTTCTTGAATAAGAAAATGTAAGTTTTTTTTTTTTTTACGATAATAATAACGACAACTTCCATCTTTTCCATGCTTTCGGCGCGATCGACAGAGTGAACTTTAAAAAGCTACGGCCGCGCGCCCCGATCCTGAAAGATTCCAAGGTCCTGGAGGAACTGCAGCACATCGCGACAGCCGAGCCCGAGCGGACGCAAGAGCTGAAACGCACTTCCACTTTCTTGCAGAGACCGCAGCGACCGGTGCCGAAGACCAAGTGCGAGCAGAAGGTGGCGGAGGAAGACGGCGAGAGCTACAGGGTCGTGATCAAGAAGCAGGACAAGAAGACGGTGATCGCGCGTCTCGTGGAAAAGGGTTTACTGCCGCCGGGATCGGAGGCGAGCATCGCCGGGACACCGGAGCCGCCGGAGGAACCGTCCGAGGTAAAGATGCATGAAACGGAGAACCGGAAGATCGAGGAAGATCGTCCTCCCTCCGTCGTGTTTCACCCGAATTCCTCGTGTTCGACTTCCCCCTTCGACGATTCACTGTCGCTCTCGCGTTCCCCGCGACTCGACTCGAGCGAGGCTCATCCTTCCTTCGAGGATCAGCTGGAGCGTCCGGCGACATATAAATGCAAGTCGAAGCAGTTCAACGTCAGGCCGAATCATTATCGAAGATACAGTTCCGCCGACGAAGCCGGAACGAGGTCGCCCTTCAAGGCTCGTTATCTGGAGAACGTTCTCTGCGATTTTGCTCGCTCCTGCGTTTCCCGCGATCGACAGATCGACGATCGTTTCGAGTTCGCGAGGACGAAATCTGGAAGCTTCTGCTTCAGCGAGCTTGGTTTCGATTGTCTCGCATCAGGCGGGACCACTTCCAGAAGAAGGACGAGCAGATGCCCGCGAGCGCATTACGCAGAGAGGATTCTTCTGCGAAACGTCAGCTCGATCGCTCGGCACTTTCGTTCGAAGCCGAAGACAATTCAGGGCATTGTCGCTTCTAGGATAAAACGTAACAGAACGAAGGGAAGATACCTGGCGACGTGTCTGAGACGCGAGAGCGCTCGTCTGGTATCCTTGATGACGACGTTGTTCCAGTTTCTGTTGCAGAGATCGAGTGTCTCCGAGTCATCGAGTACGTCGGAGATTCGCAGGCGACGTTTGAGTTACAAAGGTCGCTATCTTAAACACGTTCTCCAGAAAAATGTCGCTCCTGTGCTTCAACGCGTCAAGAAGACGCACCTGATCGGCGATTATCCGAATACGATCGAAGAGAAAAAGGATGAGCCAAAATCTACAAGGACGAAGGGACATTACGTGGAAAAGTGTCTTTATCGGCAGAATCTTTACCTGAAATCCGCGTTAGCGAATCTTCTCGGTTACGCGAAGAGCGGCTTCACTCTTGCCTCTTCGTCGAGAGTGAAACGCGCGACGAGAGGTCGATACTTCGAGCGATTCGTCCGCAGAAATCTGGAAATTCTCGAGCTGTTCGCGGAATACGTTTGCATCAAGTTCTCCGAGTGGCTCGAGGAAGGTCCGTCGTGCATATCGAAAAAGGAATTTTCCGTCGTCGCTTCGAATTATATCATTGCCGGTGATTCAGTTCTAGATGAGCAAAAGATTGACGAAGATGACTGTGATGTAAAAATCGGCGGGTGGCATGAAGACGGTCCATCATGTTCATTACAAGAGGAATCTACCGTTATCGTTGACACTCCCGATAATCTGGATTACTCAAACAAGGAGGAAACCGAAGAGAACGACGTTCTCGAGTGCAACGACAATCCGATCTTGTCTGAAGAAGTCGAGGAAGACGAGCGCTCCGTCTCGTCTAAAATCCCAGAGAGAGAGGACACTTTTTCGACATTCTTGCAATCGACTGAGAATTATATCTCCACCGAGGTCTTTCATCGTGGCAGCAGAAGACTCTCGAGATCGCGCAAATCCATAGATATCGTCCCCGAGAAGGACGACAATACGTTCTCGAAATACCTGCAGTCGGCTGAGAATTACGTTTCCGCCGAGGTCTTTCATCGCGGTAGCCGAAGACTCTCAAGGTCGTTCAAGGACGCGGAACGGGAAACGGGCGTTCTGTCGGGTCTCCTCCACTCGACCGGAGATTACGTCTCCAGCGAGGTGTTCCATCGCGGTAGCAGGAGATTATCAAGGTCGTCCAGGAGGGAATCGGTCTCGCTCGTGACTCCCGACTCGAAGAGCGTGTACTTCAATCTACCTTGGTTCTCGCTCAGAGTCAGCAACAAGAGCGTAGAACGCCGCGGGGATTGCGAGGAGAAGATCGATTCCGAGATCGAACGGGACAATCGAAGATTGTCATTCGTGCCTACGATCCTCTATCAAAGTATCACGAATCGTATCGGCGTTGACTTCACGAGGCTGGTGGCTTACGCTTTTGTGCCTTGCACCTCGATCATCCTTCTGTACATGTATAAGTAGTCATCCTCATCTAACGATATTTGTTTCCTGTTTCGATGCGGATCGGTTGATATAATTAACCCTTCTGTCAATGCACAATTTTTCACCTTTCCATCACTGCGTGTTTTCGACACGTTGCATTACGACAATTTTTTTATAGCAGCTACTGGGCATCGAACATTCTTTCCCGTTATATTTTAGGAGATTTCCGAATATAAAGGCCCTTTGTATTTTATTTCAAGCGGAGAAAAGTTCCCACACATTTTTAACATTTAAAGTTGCTTTGGATACCCGTTCATTGACAGAAGGGTTAAACAGCAAATGATTGTGATCGATGTTAAGTTCGCTTCGAAATTAATTGTATCGAGAATGAGGCAAACTTATTAATTTAGATCATTACAATTACGCGCATGTCTATCCTATGTTTGTATTTAGATTTAAACAGACATCACTTGTCCTAGAATGATTCTGTCTTACTAGGTGTATACTTGTTTTAGAAACTCTCTTATTAGATTAACGTGGATAATATGTTGATTCCACATAAAAATATTTCGTAAATGTGCTCGAGCTTTATTATAATCATAGTATGTTCTTGTTTTTCTTGTCACTATAGAATGTGTGTTATTAAACTGATTTTATCGTATGGAATAAATAACCGGAATGCAAAAATATTTTATGTGAAAATCGACCCAATCTGTGTATGAGCGAAGATATAATTAACTTCTTCCCCTTATTTATGTGAAATAATTTCTAAGTAATTAAACTGTTAAAACCTGTTGTTTGTATTTAAACCTTCTTATCGATATATCAATGGCTCCTTTTCTATAATAATAATACGAATGATAATAAGAAGAAATTGAAATTTTATATAATCATTATATATGTATCATTACTATCGTTATTCATTTTTTATTGCTGTTCCAATCATTTAAAATTATTTAAATTTTTATTACTTAATCGATTATAAAACGTAGTATAATTAAATCACATATTATAACTCAATTTGATATAATAGATATATCTCTATCAGAGATATTCAATTTGGTTATTCAGAAAGGTAAGTACATATTCAATATCGATTTTTTTACAGCTTTTTAAAACAGCTTTTTTAAATATTTTTTACATTAAAAGTTTATCGTATTCTTAAATACTTTGTCTGCAACTTCGACAACGAAAAAATTTGTTAGTTGAAGCCACTTATTTTTGAAAATTAATAGTTGATAATTATTCGATAGTTTGTAACATTATCCATATTTTCCGAGCAAAAATAAAATTATTAATCTCCCAAACTGCTTTTTCACCTTTTAGATCTGTAAACTTTTAACATGTTATTTTTTACAAGCTAAAATTGAATAATCATTCCTAAATAAAAATCTACAAGACATCTAATAATCTTTTGAAAAATTCGGGCTTTGTTTGTCAGGTGCATTCGTACAATTTTGCTCCCTTTTGATCTAGGCAATAACACCAGCGGCAACATCAAAAACACTCACATGTAGAGCGGAGCAAGAAGGGAGATCCGAGTCACGTTCCGCGTCGAAGGCAGAGGGAGAAGAAAAAAGCGACGAGAGCGACGAATTCAAGACGCAGGAGAGATCCGAGTCCAAGGAGGAAAATTATCGTTCCGAGTCTCGCGCGGCCGAATTCAGCCAGGACGAGACACCAGCACTCGAGGAAGATTCTAGCGTCTCGACGACGGATCGAGCGACGACGAAAGCCGACAGCGAGAGAATCAAGGAACTGGTGTCCACGGAGTTCAACCTCGAGCAGCAATTGGAGAACGTGCAGCGGCAACTGCTCGCTCTGAAACAGCTACCAAACGAGATCGAGAATCACCTGAGGATCGTATCCGAGCAATTGCGCATGATCATGGAGCTGAGCGGCGTGCAGCGATCGTCCTTCGGCAACGGAAGCGGCGGCCATCGCGGGTCACCAGGTGACCGAGATTCGTGGTCAAAATATGAAAAAAATTTTGCTAAAAAAATATAGCTTATAAATTGAATCTCTCCAGAATTTTTTTAAATTTTACATTTAGATTTAAGATTCTTTTTTCGAATAGCACGCTCTAATTATATATGATTCGTTGTCATTCAGAAGAGAATATCGCGCAGCGAAAGGATGAGGAGAAGTTGAAGGAAGAGGAAGAGGACACTGATGAAGAGGACGAGGAATTCACGGAAACTTACGATTACATCGAGGAGATTGCATGCTTGGAGCGAAAGACGTCATCGAGGTCAACGCCACAAGTGATCGAGCCAAGCGACGACGAAGGAGAAATGGAGGAAGAGGAAGCGGAGATGAAGGAACTGGACGGTACGATTTCTGTGAAGAGCGCAGACGAGGAGGGAAATAGAGTGAAGAAGTTCATCGTTTCTTACGAGACTAAGCTTCTGAAATCGCCCAGTCCGGCACCATCGCACGGTAAGTATCGACGTTATTTTCGCGTATTGAATCACGAATTTGTTTGTTCGCAAAAAAAGGAACTATAATTTCATGAATTTAATCTGATAATATCGTGTAGGTGTAAAATTTCCTCTCTATAATATTAAAATATATTATTATTTTTCGAGTATGTTTTTATATTAAATATAAGAGGCACAAAGTGATCTAAAATATAATAATGCTATTATATAGGAAGTTTCGAACCAGACCCTAAACTGTCACCAAAAGACCAAGTTATACAGGAACTGCAGGTATCTCGATAGATGGAATGAACAGTCTTGCGTTTTACCTGGAATAAAATGATTATTGTTTCGTTCTCTCTCCTGCCTGTCCATTATTCATGTTCAAAAATTACATATCAAAATCCTTAATTATATGAATTAATTACATGAATGCACGATGAATCAAATCAAATGTATTTTTCTTGTAATTAATATTCAAACCTATTCTGTAAATCCATCGTTTCTACCTCGTTATTTCAATCCCATTTTATCGACATCAACAGAATTTTTACATCACATCCAGAACTCCGTTAATTTGATGCAATTGATGCATGATGAGCGTTCGAATTTAAATGGAAAATCAATAAGTCGTCGCGTTTTATTTTTCAGCAAAGAGTGCACAAGAAAGGCAAAAAACATTCGCAAGACCTCTGGCCCCAGGCTAAGCAGCTCGAACTTACGCAAGGTCGCAGATGGAGATGCCCGAATGACTTCTTCAATGACGAGATGATTGCTGAGGTATTGTCTTGTCAGGCGGAAGTCATTCGCGGTAAAACGATGGGGTAAGAATAATATATAACGATTATGATAAAGAGAATATTTCAAAGCAAATTAATTATAAATTCAATGTGTAAAAATCCTGTAAAGATCTTCAAGATTATTTCAATTCTGATTTCTCAATGATTTTTTCTAATCGAGTATTAATCGATTATTACAGAGTGAACTTCAAGAAGTACGAGAAAACAAATTTGCCAAATTACGACTACCTGATGAACTCGAGCGTCTATAAGATGATTCATAAAATGGAACGAGAACCGAAAAAGGGCATCCCAGTGAGACCCGCTAAAGTCAATGCAGCTGAAGACATAATAGAGAGAGTTGTAAGCTTCTCTTTGCAACCTTTCACGATTGTCCATATAAATCGTTTAGAGAAAATGATGGTGATGATAAAATTAATTGTGAATCGACAACTAAAGAATTCACTCTTAAACATCCTCAAGCAAAATTGTATTATATTATATTATATTCTCGTAAATAATAAACGTCATTTAACTTGAAACTTAAAGCTAACTTTAAGTTAAGCACATAACGTAATCTGTCTAAATATATATATATATATTTTTAATAAAATAAAAAAAAATAAAAAAAGAATAACTTGATCAAATTAAAATTAAACGGAAAGTTTGTAATTTAATCAAGTTATCATCATTTAATAAAATTAAAAATAATAATTTGATTAGATTAAAATTAAATGGGAAATTTATAATTTAATCAATAATTTTATCATCATTATCTTGCTTTAACTTTAATATTATGCTTTAAAGTAAAAAGCAAATTTGATTTTTATTAATAATGTTTTCTTTTTCCAGAAATCGCCAGCATTGAGCGTTATAGACGACAGAAGCATTCGAAGCATCAGTCACTAATGCAACAACGATCATAATATCATAGTTTATACGCGAGAAATTTATGTATTTAAAGGATATGCTATAAATTGAACTGATATATCTGAGCAATTCAAAAAAATTGCTCAGAATTATTAGAAACGTAATTATCTGGCACGTTGATCTGAAAAATGTTATCATACGATTATCGATACAATATGATTATAATAATTCTAAGCATGTGTACATATATATGTATAATCATATTTAAATCCCGAGAAAGATTTTTTCGACAATATATATTACATGTATTAACAAAAGAAAACCCGAGGCCGTGATCCTCCTTTGTATAAATTTACATCTGGAATAATTAATGCATTAAATATATAAGCCGCATAAAAATTTTACATCCGAAGAGTATAGCAAATATCTAATTATTTCGCGTATTTTTAAATGCAATTACTTGGTTAACTGCACTTAAAAATGTGCACTTTTCTATAGTTGTGTTAAACTGTAAAATAGAAAAAAATTTATGTCAGAACAGAATAATTAGGCATTGTGCTTCCCAAAATGTACCTTATTATTATATCTTTTATCAATATATCCCGCTATATTTATCGACTATAAATCACTATATAGGATATCCAATAAGCCAAGTACAATCACAGACAGATGCGTAATTTGTAGACGCATAATTAATAATCGGTCAGAATAATGCATAATAATTAGTTGCGTAGTTTCAGAGGAAAGTGATTTAGAAAGTAAGTATGTAAAAGTAGTCCATTTTACTATATACAGGGTGTATCATAAGTCACGCCCCACCTGTTAATGGGAGATTCCTAAAGTTATTTGGAGATGATTTTTCCTCAGCAAAAATGCACCTGGCATTGTATTTTTTTTTACATCAGGCACTGATAATATCAATGTTAGCCTTCTTCCCGTTTTTTGAAACAGAAAAGAGCAATAATGTCCTCGGAACATCCCGTGTATGTATATATGTATCTACTGTACGTGTGTCATATCATTCCGCTCAATTTGCGATTTAACCGGAGGAGACTGTCGGATCTTTAAATACGCGATGATTGAAATTGACCTAGAAAGGAAGGTTTCTGAGTAAACGACCGCGATTATATGTCATTCGCTCGGAAATCCGCACAGCTGGTACCGCCGATGATGAGTCGCGGGATGTACTTTCTCCTATCCAGGGTTTCCCGAGAGGCAAAGGCCTGTTATCCGCGTCTCGCATATATGCGTACGACCGGCTGTTGTGAGTCACGTCTGCCTTCTTGGCCGATGAACCTCTTTTTCGTCTTCTCTTTCTCTCTTCCTCCCTCTCACTCTTTCTTTCCTTCTCCATCTCATTCTCTCACTCTTGCTTGCTTAGGGTCCACGATCGTGACGTCGGCTTCGAGCAATTTATGTAAAGCATTCTAGGCATGATTCACGAACTAGTTCGCGCCCTCGTGACCGCCACCGGCGCAGAATGCAACCGCCGAGCTCGGGTGCAGCGTCGAAAACTCTGGTGCATCCGTCGAAATGTTCCTTCCGCGAATTTTAAAAAAAGTCGGTATATTCGTTATACAATTAAAAGTTGTGTATATTCGTTGTACAATTAATTAAATGTCATTATACGAATTTCTCTACAGAAATGTGTATTTCCCTCTTGTCCTAGTTAATTGAAGCGAACCCTTTGTCAGATATTAAAAGTCTATAATATCTAAAGTTATCTGTAGAGATAAATACCTTAATTTCTTTTTTTTAATTAAAATGTGAGTTTTGCGTGGTTAAAAGATTTTTAATCGACGAGGAGCTTGATAATTTTCCTCTATGCCTGCCCATGCGAAGGAATTCTCGTAATATTTTTACATTACGTGCGCTCAGGAAGATCAAAGGGACAGGATTCTTCTCCCTGACATAATTCACGCGTGTCTTCGCCGCCGTAACGCGCGTCAATTTCGGTAAATTCATGTCTGATTGCTGAGAGTCTTAATGGCCGAGGTATACCCGACAGTGCGATAGAATTTATTTAATGAGTTTTTTTATTCATGACCTCTTACGCGACCTATCGACGATGATTAAATTTACACTCCTATTGTAAGAAAATTCTCAATTTAGGTAGAAAAGATATCGACCGTGTTTCTGTCTTTAAGAGATTCTATTCATCTTTACACAACATACATTTTAATATACGCGACAACGAAACTAACTTTGAAAAACGCCTCTTTTTCAAGAGTCATAAATTATGAAAAAAAGTATATTAATCAAGAATAATTAACGATAAGGAAAAAATAATTAAAAAAAAGAATTTTTAACATATTTATATTTAAAATCCTAAATTCATATCGTTAATTATAAATTAATTTTTTAAATTATTTTTTCCTTATCATTAATTATTTCCATATCGTTAATTTATAATTAACGATATGTATGTTAAATCTCTATATGTAAGATAAAACTCTTAGTGACAGGAAAAACTTAGAGATCTCTTTTTTGGAATAATTAATAATTTGTCAAAATTTTATTCACTCACACATATGTAATCGTCACACACACATCTTCATCAATTTAAGAAAAATCTGACGATGAGATAATTATGCATATTAGAACCGACCTCACAGATTTCAATGGCCTTGATATATATTGCCAAAAACAATTTTGTTTATAACTTTTTAATAAACTATGAGCGACAGCTTTTAAAAGTTATTCAAGACCGTGTCCTTGATAATATATATCAAGGCTATTGAAATCTGTGAAGTCGACTGGCCCTAATATGCATAATTACCAATATCTGACTACACTAAACAAACCTAAACTGTAAAAGGGAGACATAATTAGAAGCGAGGAGGAACAGAAGATATGTAAACGTGCACGCGCTCTTCTGTCATGGTCACCGAGATGGCAAGCCGACATTCTCGACATCTCGTCCCGTCCCTTTTCCACCCCGACGTTATATTGCATATATATTGCATATACATATATATGTGTCTTATTGCCTCTCTACCATCCGTCTCTTAACTCCCACCGCCACGATATAAGCAGCACCTTGCACGTTACACCGGATGTTCATGGACACGCTCGGTGATGTAGACGGTTCCTTGAGGGGCCACGACAATTTTTTTTTTCGTTCGGGAATTTAATTAATTAAGAGCACGCTTTCGATTTCATCCTACCACTTTGCTTCCCTTAATCCTTTGATCTTGCATTCCTGGCGCTATAACATTACTTGATCGATTCGCGAATTTATTTCGCATCTCGTTTCACTTTGTAGTTTTATGACAAAGGCATCAGTTCGAAGAGTTGGTGCAAACTGTTAGTTCAGACTTGAAAAATTTCGAAAATAGTATATATTCAGTGCAAAGAGGGATGACCGGTGTTTGTTTGTTTGTTTGTTCCTTTCCTGTAAGACATCGTTTTGCTGAAGTCAGATTCGGACATACATCTCAGGCATTTGAAAAATCCGAGAAATAAAAAATTTGACCTCAAACCCAGTGTAACTCGGAGATTTAAAATTAACATAGCCGTGTGTGTGTATGTGTGTGTGTAACTTAATACACTTTTAATGAAATGTCGTCACATTTATTTCGTCATACGTCGCTATTTGAAGAGATTCCTGTTAGAGCAGAATAAATTTGTCTTTTTTCCTCTTTACGTCCCCGCCACCTGTCTCCTACCATCGCTCCTTCCTCCTTCTTGTCTCCCTCCTGCTGTGTATGTTCCTTCCCTTTCCTTCTCCACACTCTCTCGTATTCCTCCTCCACGTCCCGAATCGCGTGGCGAGGAGGCTCTGCTGCCCGACTGACCGTCCTCGGCGTCTCTTATACCTTTACTCCGGTCTGCGCGTTCTTGAGGAACGTACGTGCCCGTTCCACGTTCCATTCGAGACAGAGAGAGAGAGAGAGAGAGAGAGAGAGAGAGAGAGAGAGAGAGAGAGAGAGAGAGAGAGAGAGAGAGAGAGAGAGAGAGCGAGAGAGAGAGAGAGAGAGCGCGATATACATACCCCTCTTTTAAAGAGAGTACGTTATACACAAACAGCCAGCGAACAGACCTGGTCGTCGGTGGTGAAAACAGCCAAGTCGAGAGTTAAGAGCTCTGCGCGTTCATCGATATAACCGTCGTGGTTTTTGGAGATCGTTCCCGGTTCGTTTGTTCATACGTTTCATTTGCTCCGATTTGATACGCTCGACAGTTCAGGCAGACAGTGATATGGCACAGCTGATCAGCGTCAAGCTATCTAGGTTCGATGGATCCCCCTGGGGCTTTCGTCTGCAAGGCGGCAAGGATTTCGGCACGCCTCTCGTTGTGCAGAAGGTGAGTCCGTCTCAAATCTGTATTTTGGTTCCCTATCCTATGTATGTCCGGATCTTTCGTCGGACGCACTTATTTTCAAGAACTTAATTAAATGTAACATATTCCTCGTATTGTATATTGGAGCTACAGAATTTGCAAATTATTAATTAAATATTAAACTTCTTCGTTCTCTCGCGTTTAACATTATTATATATATTATATATATATATATAATATATCTAATTAATATATAATATACATAATATAATTTTATTTTACATTAATATAAAATAAAAAAAATAGTTTTCATAAATAATCTATATATTAGATGAGACATTAAATAACGTTACACGATGCAGAAATGATGGATAAAAAAAAACGCATTTTACATTTACTTTAATATTACTTTTCGTCAAAGCTCTGCTAAGGAACACGGTTTTCGTTCTACAATATTTATGGCATGATTTACATTCCATTTCCTTTATTCGTTGATTTAGTATTTCTTGAGTTAATAATAAATATTGAAAGAGACTCTCGTTCTTTCTCTCTTTCTCTGTCTTTCTCACTTAGTTTTCGGATTATGAAGGAATGTTTTCAAAGGCCCGAATCTAAAGTTGACTGAGGCAGAGGCAGTAGTAAAAATATTTCTTGTCATATTTATATATAGCGATGTTTGATATGGCTATTTTCATTTACGGTTCCTTGTCGTTCGCTTCCACAAAGTTCCTCGATAGCAAAACAGTGCGACAGAGAAAATTATTTTGATATCACGCCCTAATATTGCCGAATATATGATAAAATTAAGATAAACTGTACAACGCTTCCATGTACTCTCTTTTATATGATGTGTGGACTTTTATATGATGTGTGGACATCTTTCCTTCACTCGTAAGATATCAATTGTCACAACTCGAATGGAATAGAATTTTCATTGAGCACAAGGATCAATCAATTTTCCTATTTGACAATTGAAATAAGTGATCCAAATGTTTCGCGTTCGCAAACCTAACAGCTTTTATTATGCAATAATTTATTTTTTCTCGAGATGTTGGCATTGTTATTGCTATCAATTTTTATTATAATTAAAAGAAATATCATTTTATTGCGCTTTTATACATAATCCAGATCGAATTATAGTATTATGGCAGAAAAATAATTATTATATATGATTAATAATTAATTAATTATATATGTAATTTACATATTATTAGGTGATATATATTTTATATTATATATAATTAATAATTAATTAATAATAATTATTATATATGTAAAATTAATAATTATTATCAAACTTTTTATATTGTTCCAATTTTTATTGCAAATTTAAATTGTTGATATAAATTTGTCTACGTTGCATAAATGAAAATTCGAGTTCGCGAATCTTCGGTACGCGGAAGCAGATAACGATAATGAACTCCGAGAGCAAGAGCGAGACGAAAGTGAAAAGCAAACGGCATCTCGTGTGCGACTTGTCCTCGGAAATGAAATCTATATCAAAGACTGAAGTTGACACTCGACAGAGGCAGACATGTGTTGATGCTCCGTAACGCGAGCCCCTCGTTCGCAAAATATGCGATTTAAAATACAGAAATCGATAGCTATGGAAATTAGAACGTAGAGCAATCGCTTCTTATTTTACGCGACAAAATATATGTCAAGTACAGATAACTATGCTATTAGAGAAAATGTAATTAAAAATCAATTATCAAAATAAAAATATAATTAAATACTTTTTGAAAAATTTTTATCACAAAATTCAGATACAAAACAATCATCTAAAATTTTGTGATTTTCTGAATTTTCTGAAATTTCAAATGTAGCAATTGCTTCTTATTTTACGCGACAAAATATATGTCAAGTACAAATAACTATGCTATTAGAGAAAATATAATTAAAAATCAATTAAATATCAAAATAAAAAAGTACAATTAAATATTTTTAAAAAAATTTTATCAACAAAATTCAGATACAAAACAGTCATCTAAAATTTTGTGATCTCTGAACTTTCTGGAATTTCAAATGCACTTGCCCAGAAAAAGATAAGTTCCATAATTAACGAATTAACCCCTTGTTAAAATATGCTAATTATTTTTTTTTAATGTATGTGCGTTACAAATCTTCTTTCATCTATACAAATCTCTTCTTGCGATTAATACTACGATCTTATGTGAACAAAATATTTAATTTAAATATTAAAATAATTAAATAAAAAGATAAGAAGAAGAAGGAAATCCGATTCAGAGCGAAAATTCGGCGCGAGCTTTTCCCTTTCCCCTCTGCTTTTCGCGACCGTGAGACGCGATTGAGTGTGTTTTGATATTACGATCTAGAAAGAGCGTTATGTAACGTGACGGGCAAACGCTAAATTATTTCACGCGCATCGGCAGAAATCGCTGCCAACTACGTGCGAAACGCCGAGCTCGCCGCCGCCACCATCGCCTCTGACGTGTTTTGGCGATGCTCGACGCTGTAACACGAGAAGCTTTTGGCGAACGCGTAGAGAGACGCGGGGCGTTTCGTGATTTTTTCCCGCATCTTTTTTTCAGACGATTATGCGTAGCGTTATACCGCCATAAGCGCTATTATTAAGACGCGTTGTCAGCGAGTGCCAATGTCGAGCGACGATAATCGTCGCATATTTTGCAGTTCGCGCGCAACTGTCAAAACTTTGACATTTGTTGTGTATCGATATAGTCGATATAATCGATACAATCGATAGATAATTTTTTAAATGATTTTTTGTTGAATATTTTTCGCATTATTTCGTCTACCCGTCGCATTTCCGAGAGCTCGAAATTATTGTATCTTATCCCGATCTTCGAAGATCATTTTCCTCGATAATGTTTTAGATCATAATTATTATACAATTATATTAATTATAATTAAAAAATATTATAATAATATTATATATGTATAATATTTATATTATATTTATAACAAATATTATTATAATATTTTAATAATTAAAAAATTATAATTATATTATAATAATTATAATTACAAAGAGATCATTCTTCTCACTATTGTACAAACGATAACTTTTATAATATATGTTCGTTTTGTTGAAAGAGGGATACAAGAGTTTTTATTTTTTTTCGTAAAATTATATTTCAACAAAAAATCGTTGTAATTTGAGTCTCTCAAGGGCGGCAAGTTCCTCGGGTTTCCTCGGATTCTTGCTGCATAGCTTATTGTTCGATTGTTTCGCGGATCTTAACGCGTCCGCGAATCGTTTAGGCACGAAAGACGCGATATCGCGATCAAGTTCAAATATGTGTATTCCGAAGTGCAAAGTAGAAATCGAATCGGCGAAAATCCGTGTGCGAAACGTCTTTGACACATCCCTGGACTCATATTTCTCGTCTTTCTGAGAAAGCCGAGGGCGGCCGGACGTATTTGCGGCCTCGTAAAATAAACGTACCACGTGTGCTACGAAAAGAAGGCCAAGTTCGAAACGCCGATTGTGCACAGATAAAACCGTTCGGCGCAGTCGCGATAAGTTCACAGCCTTCTGTCTCAATGCATAATTCTTCACCTTTCCATCAATGTATGAGTACTCGAGTATCAACTGCGTGTCTTCGACACATTGCACTGTTTTTTTTTATAACACCTACTAGGCATCGAATATTCTTTCCCGTTATATTTTAGAAGGCCCTTTATTTTATTTCGGACAGGAGAAAAGTTTCGACACATTTTTAACATTTAAAGTTGCTTTGGATACCCGGTAACCTGTTCATTGATAGAAGGGTTAATTCTGCGGATTTATAATTTTAACAAATTACACGTTTTCTTCTCTAGAGAAGAGAAGCGTGTGCATTTTGCAGGATGTTTGATATGAAACGTGCGCGAAATATTCGCAAACTGTCGTCGACGTTTCTCTGATTTATACAATTTTTCTTCGACAATGAACATCTAAACACGATAAAAATGAAAACGTTAGTTTTTGTTTTTAATTCAATTTTGCTAATTTTATCTGAATAAAATATATAAAATATATAAATCTAGCCGAAAAGATTATAATGTCAAAAATTACAAAGTTACGATAAATAAAATGTCGATCTCTTTAGATATTTTCGTTAAACAAAACCTGAGATGCGTCCACGAATTGAATAAGTTATTTTATTGTTTGAAATTAAATACCATGCGACTTCTAAATTCGGCAAATTCTTAGATTATTCATGTTTGTATAATAGCATCGTTTTAAAGATTCGTTTTAAGAAAAATTCGCCCACCCAGGATTAGCCGATGGAGGAAGAGAAGAAGAGAGAACACCATGTCGAAAAGTATATAATGTCAAAAATTACAGATGTATGATAAATAAAAATGATGATCTCTTTTGACATTTTCGTCAAACAAAACCTGAGATGCGTCCACGAATTGAATAAATTATTCTACTGTTTGGAATTAAATACCATGCGACTTCTAAATTCGGCAAATTCCTAGATTATTCATGTTTGTATAATAGCATCGTTTTAAAGATTCGTTTTAAGAAAAATTCGCCCACAGGATTAGCCAATGGCGAGGAAGAGAAGAAGAGAGAACACCGGCGAACATGTCGCTGGTAATTCGAGGCAAATTATTTGGGCGTTCTATTTCTAGAAGGTGCCTTTGCGAAACCCGCGCGCGCCAGATCGAAGATCTCGCTCGCTACGACGAAGACAGCAGGCGCCGATTTCGACGACGAAGACGTCGACGACATCGATGTCGTCTTCACGGGACGATGCCGTTTTTCCGAGACGGATAAATAATGCGGTCGCGAGTATCCGGTCACGATCGCACTGACAAACGAAATCAAACGATTTCTGTCCGACGAGCAAAAAAATATTTGGACGCGCATTTTTAGAAGCTGCGGAAAGAACGTTAACGCGTGTTTAACAGAGTTTATATCGTAAATACGAACAGCGCACGCGCGAGCTTTTTCGTCGATCATCGCGGCGATAAATATTTCCAACAGCTGATCGACCAAACTCGCGTATAAAAAATCGACAAAATATTTTCCCTCTTCTCCTACTTATCAGATAGAAAAATGTATGATAAATAAAAATATCGATAAATTTCCAGTAATCTCAAATATAAGAATTGTACATAATTCGATTGTCCCCTTGTATATCTTTTACATAATATATACCTTTCAATAGATATCCCGAATAAACATTAAGAATAATTAATGTAACAAAATTCCAATATAATAAAAAAATAAAAAAATAAATATTTACAGAAATTTAAAAAATCTAGTTTAATTTAAATTAATTTTAATTTAATTTAACGATTCACATTATTGATATATTAATAAAGTATTAATAAACTGCCTAAAATTCGTTTAGATTATATTCCATTTAATTAATTTTAATTTAATTTAACAATTCACATTATTTATATATTAATAAAGTATTAATAAACTGCCTAAAAAATTCGTTTAGATTATATTCCATTTAACACTATATTCTCTTTATCACGTTTATCTAACCGCATTAAAAATGCTGCGAACACGTTTCGAAGATCACGCACAAGATTTTGCCGTGGCAAAATTTTTTTTATCGTAGATCATTTTTCTTGCGTTCTATCTACATGCGCTTCCCGCGATTCTAAGGCGAGTGCATCGAAGCGTAGGCGTTCGCGATAATACTCGCTGGAAAACGCGTTATCGCGACGTGAAAGAACTCGGCATGAGTTGCGAGTATCGTTATCCGATTAGAACGTCACACCCGATGATAAGGATTTTTTTTTCAGGCGCGAGAGAAAACTGTGTCACAGGAGAGAGAAAGGCGACGAGAGAAAAATATTTCGAAGGAATTTTTCGACGTTGGTTAAAACGTAGTTCACGCACGTGGCGTTGCCCTAATAATGGCGTATCGTTCTGCTAATTAAACTGAACTTCCTCAGGCGTTATACGCGTAACGGAATTTTAACGAGGCCGCGCGAGGAAAATAGTTTAGATTAAATTGTTTCACGTTCACCCAATGAGTGAAAAAACATCAGTATTTTACTATGTTTGACACGAAATAATTGTTAGAATGATAAAATAAATTCTAATTAATGTAATAAAACGGTAATATATAATTTAAAAAAAAACATATACGTAAGTTTCGCAAACTGTAAAAGAACTACAACTGAAACTACATATAAATGTCAATTAAGAGTTTTATACACACATAACTTCTTGTCCAAATTTTTTAGATAAAATTTACTTTCGATTGATTGAAGAGTCCATAAATAAAACGATCACTCCTTAATCAAGGTGAATATACGATATGTGGCAATAATTGGTGATTTGCCAAAGACGTGGGTGATTATGTTCCACATCGTATGAGAAAAAGAAAGTCCGTAACAATGTGTCATCTTCATCTATAGTGCAACAAAATAGTTTACGGAATACTGTTACACAGAGACTGCTAGTTGTAATGAGAACGGTTGCTTTCTGTAACATTATATTCAACTAGGGTAAAAACTTGCGCAATCACTTTTGTTGTTTGTAACTTGAAACCAGCATTTATGTCTGCATCGAAAAGTCAATTGCTTTTCTATGATTCAATATTTGATTATCGTTAATTGTAATGCATAGAAATAAATTTATAAATTTTTCCCTTCATGTGAACGGATTATTACATTAAAGTCGAATAATAAAAAAAAATTGCAAGAAAAAAAAATATATATATATAAAACATGTAAAATTATTAAAATTATTTAATACTGAGGTACTATTAGATTAATTAATCATATAAATTAATTAATATATTTTTTAAACAATACACGTGGATTAAACGGTTAATTAACTCAGCAATTAATTTTGTAATGCAGCTATTAAAATATATATATATATATATTAATATTAACAATAATAATATCGTCCAATGTGAGTCTTTGACTACAAGATATATTCACACCGAACACACATCTCAAATCTAATCGGGCGTTTCATCAGGCAGGAAGTACGATTCGGTTTTTATCGAAGAGGCAAATATTTGGTCTTTTATATCGAAAATATCTAAAATTATCTCCCTTCGGGAGACCGTGGCTGCCTCGGCGATTGAGAATTCTGTTTATGCGGCTGCATCCGCGCCGTTGCACACGATGCAACACCGGGAAATTGCAGCGCGATTTGTTTGCAGACCGTGAGAAGCGAGGGTGAATCGAATCTCGCACACACATACACACACACACACACACACACACACACACACACACACACATACACAAGATGTTCGCGACTGTTCGTGATGCACCGAATGGGACTGCACGTCCTAATTCGGACGACGTCGAAGAGAGGAGACGAGCGTCCAATCTGGATTTCCGCGAAGTGCATTCACGCGTGGTTTGTCGCGTTTAAATGAGGACGAAAACCGAGGAAATCGTCGGCCAACGATCTGAGAATGACGAATACTTGCGTGCCGATTTGCTCTTTTTCTTGTTCACGTTATGAAAAGCATAGTTTTGCAGCAAAATTTCTGGTTTTAACAATATTGAAGTATAAAAATAATGCATTCTACGAGAGCTAAGAGATTATAAATTAATGTATATAAAATGTAAATATGTTCTAGAATTATTATTGTCAAAAATTAATTAATGTACATATGTATTAATCATGATTTTATACTTCATATATATATACATATATATGTATATATAACATAAAAAATAGAATAATTAAGTATTCATACTGTATAAAGCAATTAAAATTAATTGCTATTAGATAATTAAACTGATCAACTGTAGTATAAATTATATTGTATTTCTATACATACAGTATCATATGTTTAAAGTTCTCAGAAGAGGTAAATAGAAAGCAACGAGCAAGCTATGTTGTTTTGGCAAGAGCTATGCATATTTTTCGAGTAATGTTGCACGAGTTCAAATTCCTATAGAATGAAAATCCGTTGAGATTTTTGGCTGCAACGCGAACTAGAGAAAGATGATATTCGGAAGAACAGATTAAAAAAAGAGGAAAAAAAACAGAAAGGAACAAGCAAAGCAGAAACTGATTTGAGAGATATGAGTTATGATATGATAAACATGTAATTAAGTACTCTAAAAATAGGCATAGTAAATTTTTTTAAATAGATATATATATTGCAGCTTTGACATATGAAGCTATCTTAAATTCGAATAAACGTCAATTTATTACACGAACTTTTCAATTTAGCAGATGACAGCTGCTGTGATTCCTCTCGCAGCCTCAAAAATGCAAAATTATTACAAATAGTTAAACGATCGCTTAAAGATTGCATTTCGCGTTAATTTGCTTCAAAGATCAAAATTTGTGACATTATTGAAAGATTAATACGTGGATCTGCAATCGCTCTGATATCGCTTATCGCGGAATACGTGATTTCACGCGAAATGGATACTTTATAATGGATAATACGGATATACTTGATAAAAGATCGAGAAACACACACACGCGCGCGTGTAACGAACGATGGCGAAAGGATCAAGGAGGAAAAAAGTCACGGCGAGAAATGCCGCGAGGAGAGAAATAAAAGTGATATTTTTATATTCACGAGAGTAAGCTCGGTGGCGCGTCCGCCACCGGGTCTCAGCCTCTATTAATATCCACGGACCGGGCTTCCTCTCTTAAGCGTTCGTAGCGAACTCCCTTTGCATGAGCAGCCCGAGATGTGCAATCGGCCTCGAGAAAAAAAAAGGTTTTCTCGAAAAAAAAATTTGTCAGTCGCCTTTTTGGAAAGAAAATCGTTGTCAATGGATATTTTTTAAGACGTAAAAATATAACTGTAAACGTGTGTAAAATCGTTAAGAAAAATGAATAACAATTATTAATAGAAATTTTGATTAAATGAGAGTTTTTTGGAAATAAATAAAAAAAAGTTTGACAGAATTGATAAAATAAATATTAAATTAATTAATTGTAAATTAAATTAAATTAAGTTAATTGAAAAATTAAAATTAAATTTAAGTTAATTGAAAAATCACTTTAATATTTGATGGAAACTACTGGAAGCAAAAAATTCGCGGCGAGTGAAATTACATCTCGATGACGGAGCCGAAAATTTCAGTGCATCGTCGTCGTAAATGTCGATTCGATTTCGAGAATGAGAATAAGATAGTGGGAGGCCAAAAGTGGGAAACCTGCCAAAATTCGGCGCAGAAACGAGTCTTCTCCCGTTTGTTTGTCGTGGCTATACCACGTGAATCCTCCATTCGTAACGTGACATCTCCGTATCACGGCGGTTGTGTCACGATTACGATGGCGAATAGTCGAACTGTTTCTATATATACATTCGCAGACGCGAATTCGGCATCGTAGAAAAGCAAAACGCAAGTTGGTGGAATTATATTTTCGTCACGCGTATAAACATTTATTTGATTTTATCAGTATTAGCCACGAGAAAGACAATATGAGAGAGAGAGAGAGAGAGCTTTCAAGATTAACTTCTGTGTTATCAGATAAAATTAATTTCAAAAGATTATTATATCAGATTTTTTTTTATAGATTTGTATTTACGAAATTTTTATTAATTTTTTTTATATTCTTATAAATATCTAATATTAAATTAATGTAAAATATTTCATCTAGTACAAAGTAATTTTTAAAAATATAGTAATTGTTCACGATTTTTGTTAAAACATTTTTTTTTCTCTGTAAAATTTCTCTGTACATTTTCAAAAATTTAATTAAAGGAATAATGAGCAGAAGAATTCAGATTTAAATGCACATTCAACGATGTAATCCAGGATGAAATCATCTTGCTATTTGTGCTGAATTCGCACTTGAATATATGCTAAATGCGCGTGATAAGCGCATTACCATTCGTTATTTTTTACGGTCAGTTTTTTTTATATGAACTCATCACGATGTGCTGCTATTTTTTCTTGCGCTGTTATCGGAATTCATTCATCAAGAATGACTCATCCGGGCACCGGAACGTGCCCTCGCTTCCACATATTCTTTCTTTCGCGGGTCTTAGCGGCGGGTATACAAATATTAGCTTAAATGTATCCGTAGAAAATCTCAACGGCCTGATGAATCAGAACAGTGACTGAAAGTGCCTTTTCAGTATTTTTTTTTTTTCCCATATCGTCATCGAGTTTATCCGCGCTTACGCGCAAACACTCGCGCCGTGTTTGCGAAAACCGATATTGCTCTCTGCCTCGCAAAACAGCCGGAAGCGTGTTCGTTAAGCTTACGACGGAGGTATATCCGCTTTTTCAAAATTGTTCTTCGATTATTTTTTTTTTAACAATTTTATCTTCGAAAGAAATAAGAAATCCAAAAATTCGCGATTATTAATAAAAATAGAGCGGAATTTTTTCCCGATTAAATCAGGAAGAAAATTAGATTGAAAAAATTAAACGAAAAAATAATCTGATTTAATATATTGGTTTCCTAATCTCTCAAGTGTCATTTCGTCCTGGTATGCATTTTGGCAGCGTACTCCTTTGTGATTCTTTCAACCGTCTTCCGGTATGCGTGTCATCGTATCGACTCATACGAATCTCCGAGAATCGATCCCACTTTCACGCACTCGTTGACCTCCGGTTTTCTCGGTTTCGTATCCTGGCATTCGATATACTGTGCACGATCATGACGATTCCGGAATCATTCTCAAAAATACCGAGTACTCTCTATATCGATATGCCTTTGTATTCGATAATAAACTTCAAATAAAAATCAGAGCATTTAAAAGAAAATTTTTTTTCCAGTAATATTTATTTTAAATACCTCTAGAAAGAGAAGATAAATATGATAGATATTAATAATGAATAAATATATAATTATAAATGAATTAATAATAATTGTAATATATAATTATAAATAAATATAATAGATATTAATAATTTCAATTATAAATATATCGAATGACTCTCCACGCTGATGTCATCGATATTCAACGTTCCGCGGATGGAATTTTACGATGTATGCCTCCGTCCACGTATATACATATATTGTTATACGCAGTTGCAGTAATAGAAACGCGGCAGTTTGTTTGAAGAGATAAGAACTGGTTGACTGTGCGCCGATAATTTTGGTCTGACGTTACTGTCTATTTCTCCTACTAACAAGACGCCGAAGGCATTTAGCCTGGTTTCGCTTCGATATTTATTTCGTCATCGCCACATCCATGTGTCCGACCTCGAAGTTGAGTAACTCAAACAATAACGGAAAGCGTGGAAAATCACTCGCGCGTTTTCAATATTAATTTTATTTTTTATAATATAAAAAAAAATGTATTTCAGTAAAATCACATTTTTCGCATCTATATAATTCTGAAGTATCTCTACGATTTAATTGCGTGTTTCAATTTTGATCCTTAATCTTTTACACGTGTGCATTTAGCATAATTCAAATATTAAACAGGTTTATTGCATGAATATTGATACCATTTTCATAGTTATTACATCGATGTATCAATCTTGCATTACGAGGAATCGAAATTTTGCAAAATAATTGTCAAAATAGAGGCAAGAAAAAAAATTAAAATATAATAACAGTTAAACATTTTTTTAATACATTCAGTTTATATACATTAAAATTAAACGTCTTTGAATTCATTGTGACTGAGAAGTGAATTACTACAGTAATCAAGAGTTCTCTCTCTCGACTCATCGACGAAGCTACAAAGGGAAATTACCGCGCGCAGAAAAATGCGAGACGCGCGTTTCTCTCGTTTCTGTACGTTTTGCCGAGATGTAAAATGCAACTGGTTCGCACGAATGCGTTCTCCGCATTCGGCGCGGCATTTTTTCAGGGATATTGCACGTATGAATGAGCCTTAAGAATCTCCTCGTCCTAAGTTTAAGTGAGACAGAGAGCAGAAGGGGGAAAAAGAGAGATAGAGAAAAACGAACAGATGCATTCCAACATGGAAGGTGGGATGGATTCGTCTCTGATAACCCGCCCATTGGAATGCGTACCTCGTACACCTTGGTGTATATTCTCTCTCTTTCGGTTTCACTGCACTCGGGAGTGCATACCTACACACACACACACACACACACATGCACGCACACACACGTACACGCTGCGCGCATATTCGGCAGTTATTTTTAGAATAATTCTGACAGGCGGACATGTGGCAGCGTTTCGGATGCAATAACTGCCATCCGGGGATTTATTCGTCACGCAAATCGCGAGATAGGATTTGTTGAAGTTTATAGCACCGGTTATAGCGCACTTTGATCTAATTGTTCATTTGCTTAATTGCCACGCGGTATTTTGATATCGAAATAGAATAGACGAGGAATACGCTGCACGCGAAAATCGATCGGAAAACAAATTCAATTCGCTGTATGTCTCTTGCATCTGCCTCTTTTGTAAACTGGAGTTAAGGTTAGAGATACGCTATATAATTTATTTTCACTCGAAAAATATAAACAAGTTAATAAATCTCCATTCAATAAGTAAGCACATTTCAGCAGTAGAGCGATTAAATGTCAAAAATCTAGGTAGACGGTCAGATAGGAAGTATTTTTCGGCTGTTTCACATTTAATGATCCATTTATTTTCACGAATTAATTAAAGTTACGAATTTTAAATAAAATTTCAATGAAATTGCAAATTCACAATTTTTCACCTATGGATTCCCTTTAATTCGCCAATTTTTAAACGGAGAAAGCAAGGAGTTGCGAATAATTTTCTCGGCCGATGGTCCTCGCATCCTCGGAAGCGTACGCGTTTCTTCGCGCATTCATTAACCGGCTTTTGCATCGACGCTGCAATTATTCGCTGAATGGAGGCGATTGTGACGGACGTGTCGCGTGCATCGGAGCGAGCCTCTGAGGTGTACCTTGATGCACTTTCTACCTTTCGGCCGTCGCTTGTGACTCGAGTGTATATAACGATTGTAACGTGTTCGGGGACCCTATTTTTAGACCGGTCCAAGATTATTTTTAGAAGCGGCCTGTGCCCACCGGCATCTTAACCCTGACTTACGTTCATGTCCCTTACGTTTTCGTGAATACCGGGACGATAGGGACACCGCGAGGGGAGAGATGGACCCATTAAAGTGCGTCGAAAAACGTGCGAAACACGCGAGATGTTTCCTACTTGGCCTCTGGAATTTTTTACATTCGCTGCGCGACTCATTAATAATAATTTGTAAAAAAAAAATAAGACAACACAAAGATAATTTTTAGATTATTCGCAGATTTCTTAACAATATGAACTTGTTTTACATCTTACATCGCATCACCCCAATTAGATACATTGTCATGTGATGAGAAATTCTCAATGACGTTTGAAAAATACGCTACTACGCGTTGTACGTACTGAATATATCATACAATCATAAATTCAACCGTCAAGATTATTCCGAAGTTGTGTGCTCTAAACTGTTGGAGTTTTATCGGAATCGAAGACGAAGCTGAACAGTAAACTAGGTATTACACTCAGGACGATGACGCAAGCTTGCGAGCTTCTATTTGCGGCGCAACTACACGCGCAGATCAAACTGCTCTCAAGCTCACGTTTCAATTTCGCGCTGATTGTGTGACATTTCGCGCGAATACTTGTTGAAAAGAGCGAAAATCAGGAGATTAAATCGTTAAAAAATCTGCGAATAATTTAGCAAAAAATTAGCTTTGTTTCGTTTTAATTTTTGGATGTTATTATTAATGAATCATAATTTATAATAATCACATAATATAATAATAATTAAGTACATTTCAGTATAAGACAATATTTTTAAATAATTTATTGTGTGTGTGTGTGTGTATAAAGTTATGTATTCATGAAAAAGAAATGAAGAAAAAAAGAATGCATAATGCGTAAGACAATATTTTTAAATACATTTCAATAGCAAACCGATTAAATTTAAAAAATAAAGCAGATTTTCATATAAAGAGAATTTACAAAAGTCGCTTAAAATAAAGAATTAGTAGGGATCCGAAAAAGTAATAGACACAAGTTTGAACCGTAACACATAGAGACCAATATATTCTTGAAAGTGACATTTTTATGGTTATAGGCTCTTCCACTTTTTCTCTCCACCCAAAACTAAATAAGAACAGAAAGGAAGAACAGAAACTTTCTTAATAACTTTCGAAACTCGCGCGGCGAAGATTAAAGCAATGGTTTTTATGCGACATTAAGAACATGACAATCTCTAAAAACGATACAAAATGCGATTTTTCAATATTATCTATAAATTTTTAAAACGCTACAATAATATTTTAATTGCAATTAAATAAATTTCTTCCTTTCTTTCCTATTACAAAAGAATTAAAGAAGAATATAACTCTCTTTCTCTCTTTCTTTGTCTTTATTTCTCTTTCATATATTCTTGATCTTAATCTGATTTTCAAGAAAGCATGTATAATTGCATAATGCCTTCAGTAAGTAACAGTACATTTTTATAGCCACACAATTCCTTTCTTAACGTCCATTAAACTCTGTTCCTCAAAATAATGACTCTGAGATACACACACTTGAATAAGCAATAATGAAAAATCGTCAACATAATTTCTTTCGTTTGTCAAAAATCATATAAATTATCGTTACATTTTCGATTTATGGAATGCAAAATATATCATGTTACATATACATATATTTCCAACCACCTATGAAACGACCCACTTTTCGGGAAGGAGACGAACGAAATAATATCTATTCCGTCTGAGTATTTTATAGGAAGACGGCTGTCGCGTAATAAAAATAACGGCGATATATTACGAGATGTATTTATAGAGAAAGAGAGAGAGAGAGAAAGAGAAAGTGAGATCCTGGCCCTCTTGCCCAATCATCTGTGTGCGTGTCTGTGTGTGTATGAGCGTGTGTGTGTGTGTGTGTGTGTGTGTGTGTGTGTGTGTGTGTATGATTGGAGAAATTAAAGCTCATTAATTATTTCCTCCGCCAAAATGTCATAGAAATCACGGCCGATTCGATGATAAGCCGCTCACATGGTATTTTGCCCCATTATTATATATTTGTTGCTCGTCAGGTAATAACGAAATAACGCGTTTGCTTTATTCAGTAATTAATTCTTTGAAATAATTCAATGTCAAAATAATTTTTCGCAAAACCAATGAAACATCTCGCGAAAATATAACAATGCATTTTAATTCTTTGAATATCGGAGACTTAATCTGATTGCCTTTTTTTTTATTTCTGCCTTTTTTTATCTCGAATCATTTTCATATTTTTAAAATCTTTATTTAATTTTTTTTAATTACATACAATAATTCAAACTCTACGTTTATCTTCTATTTCCTGTACACGAAACATTAAAGTTATATTACTCAATGCAAAAAAATCAAATTAAATAAAGTTTAAATTAAATTACGAGAGTTTCTTTTTTCTTATATTTGTATATTTTTCAATCAGTAATAGTTAGTTGGCTCAGATTAATTCTTCGTTAATTTTATTTCCCAATTACATCGATACGACACACAGAAGCCTTTGTTAATCTGGCCCTCATCATCATCATCATCGTCGCAATCGAGCTCGTAATTAGCATGTTCGATAAGAAGCGAGATCGCTCGCAAGAAGAAGCGTTTGATTTTTTTTTTTTAATTTGGATACTTCTGTTTCTCCTTAACATTTTTTACTACCCTCTTTTCGTCTCTTCACGTTGCCGACAACGAGTCTCTAACGTGAATGGATGCACAGTGTCCGACATTCGAGGCGTAATGACGCGCGTGCACTTAAATATAGTGGCTCTGGAGTCTGGATACAAGGGAGAAGAGGAGAGATCTGATCCGACGGCATGTCTCGTAAAAATAGACCCCGAGATTCGAGACGAGAGTTTCAAACATCGCCGCTAATCAATCCCTCAATTTTGCTATAATCTGATTATAGTGCATTTATACAGATTATAGTACATTTGATTAATTTAGGAACAATTAAAAATCGTGTTTTTTCTTTTCATGAAGCTTTCATACAAATGCGTTAATTTTAGAGAAAATATAAATAAATAAAACGATAAATCTACGGATCTGATGAGTCGTTAATTAAGCTCATTTGATTTGCTCAATTGAACAACACTCCGCGAACACAAACTTATCTGCAAACTGCAATATTCGAAAATATGAATTACTGATTGTTCGTGCGACAGATTTGGATAAAATAAATCTCGCGAAATGTGCATTTTATAAAATTACAACGATGTACAAACGCCGAATTTCTTATTTAAATTAGTTGAATGTGGACGAATTACATTTAAATCGGCGAAAGGGTTTAAAAGACAATCCGAAATATATTCCGAATCTAAGCATTAAATTAATAATTATCACCCTAACTAGTGCAATAAAATAATAATTTATATTTGTAATCCCCTTATCGAGATGCTTACGAATTGTTAATTATATGAATTAATCAATCGCATGATTTATAATTGCTAATTGCAGTAGCTGTAAGAAATGATCGCCTTTGGCATCTCCTACTACCTGTCGTGATTATATTTCAAGAGACACGAAGCGATTCGAATCGCTATCTTTCAGCTCGAGTTATGCCGCGAATGACAACAAGATGAGTGTAAACAATAACGTGTATGAAGGCCAAACACATTGTAACATTTATTGTCGGTATGAAATATTTGACGTACTGCAAAGTAAATTTATGTAAAATATATTCTATTTCTTGAATTTCTTATTAATTAATTAAATTTATTATTAATTAATAGTTGACGACTTTCCGTTATTTGACTCATTCATTTCTGCGATTCGTGTATTACGCGCTCTCGATTCAAAGATGATCGGCAACTAAAATCGATGAAGTTCAAAGCGCAATGTAAAATATATTCGAATCTAAAGCATATTTGAAGAAATAATTATTGAAATAATATGCTTCTATAATCGTCGTCTCAGTGCAATCGTGACAAATATCACGAGATGTCAAAAATACGATCATTCTTTAAATTTAAGTCAATTAGAGATTATCAGATTGTCAATAATTAACTTTTACGATTGACAATTCGTAGGATGTCGATGATTATATATCAAGTAGATATTTCTTGCGATATATTTATTTAAAGTAGGAATCGAAGCGACAGAAAATAAAAGTTCTTATAGATAGAATAACATTCTGTAATAAAATCTGCTCTTTCAGATATTCTCCATTATATTCCGTTACATTCTCCTACAATGTAAACGTATTATGATTTATTAACACGCTCGTTGATCGTGAAAGAGATTAAAATCCATTTTAACTCATTGTCAGTATATTCGATATATTCGCTATATTCGATATTTTCGCGAAAACTGATTTACTCTTTTTTTTTTTTAATAAGAGAAAGTATGGAATTTTGAACAAATCGGGGATTTTTTGAGTAAAATATTTTTAACTGCAAAATGAAAATGAACTTAATAATTGAAGACGTACATGAGATTCCAACCAAATCTCGATCATCTAATTCTGAACCTTGATTTAATTAAAAATTTTAATTATGTGCTGTTATACCTAAATTTGACTGTCAATTATATTTATATGATATATAAAAATAATACTAATAATAATATTGGTGTATCTAAATTATAATTATAATATGTATGGTTGCACAATCAAATTGTACAATTATCTAGAGTGTTAATTCCGATTTCTCTCGACATAAATCTAAGTCAGTCCATTTTTATTGCAGGTTAATAGTGGTTCTCCTGCGGAAGCTGCTGGTCTCAAAGCTGGCGACGCGGTTATTAAAGTCAACACCACTGATACGTATAATTTAAGGCATAAAGATGCGCAGGATGTTATAGTCAAGGCCGGAAATAATTTCGAACTGACTGTTCAAAGGTGAGACGCTAAGCATAATAAAGTCTGCGATAAACGAATGATTCAATATTTAAAAATATTGCCACTTCGAAAGTTATCTCGAGCAGCAACGGTCTTTAATCGGCTTTACCGTTTAATCAATTGTCAGCAAAAATATTATCGTGGCGTTATTGATAATTGTAAAGATAATCATTAATGATATGTACTTAATACATAAAATTTCTATTTTTTTCTGAAAATTTGTTTGCTTTTCCGATTTTTAGATACATTTATATTAATATTAAATCATAATTTAGAATATAATTTATACTATAATTTATAAATTGCAATATTAAATTATAATTATAATTGATATTAAATTTATATAAAATTATTATATTATTTATATTATTTTCGCGGTATATTAAAATGTTACGATCTTCTCGAAAGAAAAGTTTTGATAATATAAAATTGCAACAATGTACAATTTTCGAGGCCCATCAACGTCTCCTAATGAACGATATAAATTATCATTATAGAGGTGGCAGTACCTGGAAACCGCATGTGACGCCCGCAACCGCAAACCTGCCGTCTCCGATACATACTGCTTCCGCGGGTAACATTACGCCAGTCACAAAGACCTCTTTGGCAGCGAAGAAACAGGACGGACCCCTCATCGGTGGCGGATACAACTTTAGCCCCAAGCCATTCGTTAGTATCAACCGTTAATCCGCGTCTTGTTCCCGCCGCGCCGATTCTGCAAAAAAAAAAAAAAAAATATGAGAGGCGGTTAATTATTTATTTCTCTACGCTATGTGGGACATAATAATTTTCAGCTGAACGGCACCGGCGACGGTCCAATTAAATCCATCGTGAACAAACAGTACAACAGCCCCGTAGCGATCTACAGCGAAGAAACCATCGCGGAGACACTGTCGGCTCAAGCGGAAGTTCTTGCCGGAGGTGTCCTCGGGTAAAATCGCGAAATCAGATATACATATAACGAAGAGAGAGAGAGATGATGGTGGGACTAAAAGCGTTTCACTTTAAAATAGATAGTGTAACTTAAATCAGAATTACACTATCGAAAACGTAACAAAACTAATAATCATTGCGTAGAAAAATTGCGAATAAAATTAATATCAAATATTAAAAATAAAAAAATAAGAGAAAAATTTAATAAAAATAAATTATAATTAAAATAAATTTAATTTTATATCAAATAAATTTGAATATATAATTTTATTTATCATTTATATATATAATTATTCTTAATTTAGTATACTTTATAATAAAATAATAAAATATTTTATAATATATAAAATATTTAATTATTAATTTAATACGTATATAGAAAATTAATAATTAAAAATTTATTATTGTTTGAATAAAATAATATTTTAAAGGGGGAAAATAAATGAATTATAGGGGAAATATATATATGAATATTAATGCTAAAAGAATCTATAAAGGAAGTCTATAGAGTCTTTACATCTTAAATATATAATTCGAGAATAACTTTTATGTTATCTTTAATCAGTTAGTCCCGCCAACTATTAAATTTGCTAATTAAATTTAAAAAATAATTTATTTATGATGCAAATATATTGCAGGGTAAATTTCAAAAAGAACGAGAAAAATTACAATGCCGAGAACAGCGAGGTTTTCAAAATGGTCCAGGAAGCGGACAAAGAACCAAAGACACCGGAACCTGGTTAGTATCATTCATCTTACTTCGATGATATACATATATGACGTAACAATTTTTTTAAAGAGTTGAGGATTAAGAATTATTAATGCATATATGTATATATAAAATTGTTCTTACTATAAATAGAGAAACACACAAGTTATACATACAAAATCACTGAAGAGCGTACATTGCATACAATTCATAGTCGTTTATACATTTTTAATGTTAATTGTGAAAATTATTAGTCTATGATGCAACTTAAAAATGATCTTTAAATTCTTCGAAACATTGATAATTCTAAAATCTCGCAGTGTATCAAATTTTTCTGGAGAGATTATTGCAGAGATGAAATAATTTATTATCTACTACGAGCATATACTGTTGCAGTTTTTTTCGATTCTTACGATCATCTTCTGCCAGTTATAATCTGTATTACAAAACAATTATGTGAAAAATTGTGCAAATAAATTGCAAGATTTTTTTTTAGCATGAGAGAACCAAACGGCAACTATCAGCTGTTAAAGCAACAAATCTATTCTATTAATTCTATAAAAAATTAAATCTATCCTATTAAAAATTGATGCGTTCTTCGGCGATCGATCGGCCGGACCAGAATCGGCTCTGGCCGGCCCATTGCATGCCCATACGATAACTTGTTTGCGAAATAGCGGAGCCAAATATCGTGAGCGGCGTGATAACGCCGTCCTCGCCCGCCCTGGCAGGACTGAGGCCGGTTCAAGCACCGGAAACGAAGCCGCAACCGTCGACGCCGCAGACAAGCTTACCGCCGGGACAGAACATTTGTGCCGAGTGCGAGAGGCTCATCGTGTAAGTTTACATGATCCGGGACGCCTTTCTTATTATTTTCAGATAATAGATATCGGCGAGAGAGGAAGGTAGTAGAGTGCAGGTGGTCTCCATTGCGTCTCCACGACGATAACCACTTCCGGACTTCCGCGTATCCGGATGTGTCGAGTGTCGTGCGGATTTCCGGTTCTCAGATTAGAGCTTACGTTATCTACGATTTCTGTAATATTTATTTCTAATACGATTTCTAGATTCTTATTCTTGAATTTTTCTAACGGTAACTTGGAGTAAACTGCCTTTCATAGTCTGAGAATTTGGAGACTCGCGCGCGACAGATTGGCGAACGCGATTACCGAAGGGCTTCGTCGGGCGATCGCTTCCGATCCGACATTTTCCGGGTATTCTGCCTAGTTTTGTCATGGCGTTTTTTTTTTCTCTCTCTCTCTCTACTTCCATGTCCATAGTTCCTTCAAGGACAGAATTTTACTCCTCCGTGAGCCACGCGGTTGGCGGAAGGGCCACTTCGCCGAGGTCACCCACGCCTCTGTTTCATGCTATAAGTGGTGGTGCATCTGACGGTAGCAGGCCGGATGAATCGAGGGATCAGACACCGCAACAGCAAAAGCAGAAAACTTCCGCCGGCTCGGGGTCGTCGACGCCGGGCGGCGTCGTTTGTAGCAACTGCGACCGATTGATCGTGTAACTACAATATTTACGAGCAAAGACTCTTGCCACCCTCTTGTGTGCACGAGACGGCCGCGGCGGGTTTTTTTTCAATTTTGACGTCTTCGAGGTGTTTCTCCCCATTCTTGTATTGAAAACGATACGATACGATACAATTATAATTTTGAGAAATTATTAATTTGGCAGTGTGCGAGTTTTCATCGATATAAACATTCAAAGAGATGAATAATGTTAATTGGAGAAGCTCTTTAAATTATAGAATTTTTAACTTATAGAGCTAATCTCTTAATCTTTTTTTTTTGCAGAATATATAATTATTATTTTATCGAGTTATTAATAAAATTATCAATAATGACGATTTAATAAACTCTCTTCGACTAAGGTAAATATTATATTAATAGAAATTTAAATTAAGATTAATGAGATATATTGGTTCAATTGGCATATTTTTTTAAAATTAGTCTCTTTAGAATATATTAGAATACATGCATAGTATAGATGCAGAGTATAATTTATAATTTAATATAAAGAAAAATGGAGGAATGTTGGCAAATAAGAGTTAAATGTCGTTGAAGTATGATCTAGTTTAACTCTTATTTGCCAACGTTCTTCCATTTATTGATTTATATTTTTTCATTAATATTTATAATTCAATACATATAAGTCGTAATCGTTCTCAGTTAGAATCATACACCTCGTACAATCGTCAAAAATATCCAAAAACAACGCCGTTTTGAATTGCTCGATTATCGTACGCTGGTATCATCTGATAGACTCCGATTCTAAGAAAAGTATGCACTGTTTCTTCTAATTCTAATGTAATCGAAATTAGATAAAACTATTCATAGAAATGCAAAGAATTTAATTATCAGTAAAATCAGATATATACATATAAATACATATATATATATATATATATATATATATATATATACATATAGATACACCCCCATACATATATGTATATATGTATATATATAATTCGTCCAAAATATATAAAATAGAAAATTAAATGATACATAAACGCGCGCGACAATTATGAATTATAAAAATTAGATTACATGAGAAAAAAGTGCACATTTTTCCTTTAATGGATTCGGAGCGCGCCTTTCTCTGCCGTTTCTTTTCGTCAACATCGCTTCTTCAGGAAAAGCGAATATGTCGATCGTTGTGCATTTTTGTCGCTGTTGTGTCAGGACAAATTTCGATCATTTTTGTGATCATTCAAGCTTACAGCTTACAACCTACTGGAAGTCGTATCTGGGCGAGACGAAAATTTCTCATTCGCTCGCAGCTTGAATGCAGCCCTATCTAAATGTCTCTTTACTCTTTGCACTCTTAATGGCACCTTTCCAACGCATTTACAGCACACTGAATGATCATAGTAACGTGAAAAAATGCTTTCGATGTTGTGAACATTTTTGTGCATTTTTATTTTTGTCGTATCTTTATCATATAAGTGAAATCTTTTTGTAATTTTTTTACTCGAAAACTTACAGACAATATTTTACAGTCCCTCGACGAGAGGATATCTAAAACTATATTTAATTTTTTATCAATTTTTTTTAGATAGAAAATTATAAAAATTATATCAAAAAATGTTTGTTTTTTCCTGAAAAATACAATTTCTTAATCTTGATTACTATAAAGCCACACACTATCATGAATATTATACTATTACAACATTTTACACTACACTTCGAAATATTTACATACACCTTTAGAATTGGTTTGAATTAATTACTCCTATCAATATTATTGTAGAAATATTTACTTTGCTACAGAGATGAATTTTTTAAACATATTCTTTGTAGCTTTACTCGTTTCATCGCTCTCATTCGTCGAACATAAATTTCATAGAGATCATAATACAGATAGTTATTTTCGGCCTCCTTCGTCGAGGTATCGAATTTCCTCTATCTTTCTCTCGTTTTATAAACTCGAGTGAATAGTAATAAAATACAAAACTCGTGGCACATCCGATGCGCCATCATCTCGCCTTTATTGTTGTTATATATTAAAGAAGATAAATTACTGTAATGAGATAGAAAAAAAAACGGATCGCGCGTTATTAACCTGCTTATTTTTCCTCAGAGGTGTCTTCGTCAGGATCAAGGAGAAAAACCTGCACGTGGAATGTTTCAAGTGCTCGACTTGCGGCACATCCTTGAAGAATGTCGGTTATTACAATATCAATAACAAATTGTACTGTGACATTCACGCGAAACTCGTCGCTAGGCAAAACGCACCGGCTGGTCTCGCACCTCTCACTATTCCACCGTAAGTAATACAATATAATACATACTTGTCTTACGTATTACATACTTGGAAAGTTTAAGATACGATTTTACGAGAAATAAAAGTAAAAATAAAATGACAGTTTCTCATAGAGAAGAAATAAAATACAAGTGAAATAAAAAAAAAAAATTTAAATATATAAGCAAAAAGATAAACTTTGATAATATAAAAAAAAATAAATAAATAAAAATAATAAAATATCCTTCGACAGAGGTGGCAAAGCACCAGCTAGCACTATCAGTGCTGCATTGGCGAATGCACCTTTATCGCCGCCTCTCAGCAATCACGGATCGTCGCCTCAGCCATTCTCCGTAAGTTGCTTCATCATAATTTGATTCTCTTTACGAGGCATGATCACGGGCGCATTTTTTTTTTCGCGCACGCATTTTCTTGCCTGTTTTGGTTATGGCTTATGAAGCGAGTATTTTGCATTGAACGTGTGGCTTTGCTACACTCGCGCGATTTCATGACATTTCACGGTGCTTCTTTTATGACCGCGAACTCGAGCGAAGGTTAAAATTTCTCGCGCATTCTTCACAATTTCTTTCTCAAATCATTCTGAGAAAATAATGGACGTATAATGCAAAATTATCATTCTCTTAAAAGACTCTAAATTCGTAAAAAGTTAATAATCCGTTATAATAATCATTCTGCTCAAAAGTTCAATTATTTATTTATCATTAAAGTTAATTGTTAAATCTGTGAGAACTATTCTATAAAATTATTTCTATGATTAATCAAAGGATATACTTTTAAGAATATTTAATTTGCCGAATATTTCATAAAAATATCTTATGTTAGCGATATATGTATATATTTCAAACATTAAAGTCGCATTTACTTTTAGCATTCTTACAAAATCGATAAAAATATCTGAAGTCATTAACTGATGCTTGACATTTTTAATAAATTATAAATTCGTTGATCATTAAATTTAGGATAATCGCGTATCATGTGTATCGCGATTGATCTATTTTCGAGGATGCGTGCTTATTTTGAGAATTTAACAAGTGTGGTCTTTGCTTGGCACTAATCGCTTTTCCAGGCGTGCAATCGTACGAGCCCCGATTCCGGATCTCAATATACGTGGCGATCGACCTCGAATACGAACGGATGCGTCAGAAACGGCGAGTGCAACGGCGAATCGAAAACGTTCACGAGCACGATCACCATCCAAACAGGTGGCACAGAGGTTGGCAACGTGCTCGAAAACTCGATCTCTGTATTTGCTAAAGCACCTCTAACATCCTTTCATCATAACTACCTTACATAAGACTACATCCTGTGGGGGGAAATCACCAAATAAAAAAAACTGACTGATATAATAATATACAGATAGCGTCAAAATTCTCATATCAGAAATTTTGTTCAAAAGCATCAATATTCTGTCAACTTTATGTCATATCACATGTAACACAAATTATCTATTAATATAAAGTTTAAATTTCATCACAATTGTGATTCAATTTTTATAGTGTCTGATACGCGTAGCGAGAATGTATCGAATTATTTCTTAAATAATCGCTATATTAACGATCATACAGAAATTGTTTACTGAATCAGATGTTAGTTACGAAACCGATTAATCATCGACGCGTCATTTCACCGAAATGACCTTGCGAGCATCAGCTTCCTCGACGACTACTCTAGTTCGACCATCCAATCAATCGATTATTTCGATCTCGTGACTAATTAGCCTGACGTAATCGGGAGCATTCCTAATGATGTTTCTTTCCCTCTCTCCGTCCTATTCATTTTTAATTGTTCGTCCCACGTGACATCGATGTATTGTTTTATCGCATTGCAGCCTATCGCCCGTCTTGGCACCTCGCCCGTCGATCAACCCAGCTTACGATCAGTTCAGGTAAAGTCCTCGTACGATTCGTAACGCTCTCGTCAATCTCTCCTCGATCGCCCTTTGAGATCGTCAGTATTTCGCGAAAATCGATGCTGTGCGAGACGTTGTTGCCTTGATGTAATATGTCGCGAAATTCACTCGAGTTTTCGTCATTGAGAATTTAATCAAGATAAACTTTAAAGTGATATGCCTCGCTTGTGCGATTAGAAATTGTTAATCTTGAAGCTTTTTCATATCCCGATCACAGTGTATCTTTTTTCCCCTATTGTCGTAAAAGCATGAAAAGTTAAAATTTGGAACTGCTAAAGTGTTCTCCTCCTTTATATTTAAATCTGAATTAATAAGTTGATATGTATATTTAAAAAGTAATGGAACTTTATAATAATTTATTACTTTAGATTATATATATATATATATATATGTGTGTGTGTGTGTGTGTGTGTGTGTGTAATTTGATTTAATTTATTTAAAAATCGAGCCACACAAATATATATTTTATTTTTGTAGAAAAATAATAATTTCTAAAAACTAATAATATGTGTACGCATTCTTTTTTTGTAGTTTTATAGTTTCTTATAGTTTTATGATTCTAAAAAAAAAAATTTTAAAAGGATAACTATCATCATGTTATGTGCGACAATTATTTTTTCTTAAAAACGTCATGCGTTGATAATCAAAATGTATGCAGTTGCTTATATGTGATTTTCCCAGCGGAGATAATACTTTTAAATGTAGAAGGAAAGTACAAAGTTCCTTTGCGCGATATAGGTCACTGATTAACTTATCGCACTTTTGCATTAGGCAGTATCAAGGTACCAAAGTCTCGCACATTCGACTTTATTCGGTATTAAAAAACTTTTGCAATCTATTAATTATATGGATATATATTTCACTTTATTTCCTATTAGACAAGTTTATTTTCTCCTGTCTACTTGATACAGAGATTATTTTTTCTGATTTAAATAAATTATTAAAATGTCACTTTAAAAATGTTACGCAAAGAAAACGTTCCATTTCACGTATAAAAAATTGCACCAAAATGTATATTACGATGAATGCAATTAAGGGAATGCTTGTGAATTCATAGGCACCAACGAGCAACAATCTCATTGGTCCTAAACCCTTCGGTGGATCGAGTGGTTTTTCATCAAATCTGTCGCCGACTCCAACATTAAATGCCGGTACTTTGCCACGTCCTCAGAGCCAGACTGTGACAGGTAAGAGTAGTATCTTACTATTAATATGAAAAGATCCGATAATAAATTGTAAAGAATTGGCGAAAGGGCGCGAGAGTGATGGAAATTTATTTATCGTGTAAAATCGATGTTGGGTAACATCAAATCACGCAAAATCTATTTGTATAATTCACATTATATAACATCACATGCAAAGATTACAAATACAAAAAGACAGGAATTATAAACAAATGTGATGAAATATTCAAGGCATTTAAATATGCATTATAAAATCCCTAATTCTTGCGATAAGTCGAAATATTCGAATCGCGAGCAACAGAACGGAGTAGAGGAAAGATAAGCCTTCCTCTATCGTCTTCTTCCTTGATTTCTTTTTTTTTATTTGAGAAATTTGCGTTGTTCTCATCTCGAAAAATTCCGAAGGAGTGATCTTGTAATCGGCCCAAGTTAATCGCGATCTCATCTCGTGCGTCCTTGGCCTAACTCTGCCTTCGATTCTTGCAAATAGGTCGATACTCTACCCTGCCAAAGCCAAAAAGTTCGCCTTTCAGAGGTACGACGAATAGATTAGAGCCGCCGGTTGACCGAGTTTCGAGCTTTGGCTGATACGCCTCCCTTGGCTTACATCCCTCATATTTTATATCACTCTTTCACCTTTGCACGCAGCTCGTATATCGATCGATCGATCGATCAATCGTTGGGTCTTGGTGGTTCGTATCGTATAATATCTCTTTAAGTAGAAAGAAAGAAAAAGAAGAATGGGAGGTTCTCTCTCGCAAATTCAATCATCGGAAAATTTCTCGGCTCCTTATCGTTCGTCGTTATCTCGACGACGACGGCGAACTCTGAGAGCTATGACAGTTTGTAGCGACCTTCCGATATGCACTTTGATCCCCTTTTACTTTCACATTTTCGAAATTTTCACGAAATTGTTGCGTCTCGGAAAATTGTTCTAGATAGTTATACCTTAATCATTTTAGATTCACAACGTGAGAGAAAAATTTAAATTAGAAATTGTTTAAAGTAAAATTAATAATTTAATATTTAATCATAATATTTACAGGAATGATAAGAAAAAAGCTCTCTTTTGTAATTTTTCACCATTTTTATATAATATTTATGTACACGATTCCCCTCTTCTCCTTTTAAAAAAATTATTTTCATATTAGGAAAAAAAAAGAAATTTTATTTAATCTTATCTTAACAGAATTTTTATTTTATTATTATATTTGAGAAAATGTTAGGGCCATTAGCAGCAACTTTTCTGGACAATAATCGATCGTCACGTTCCTTCGTGAGGTTTCGTCGCGCGTTATCATACCTCTCTTCCCGTGCATAATCTTTCTTTTATCTTTTTTCAGCCGGTCCGTCTTTCAACCCGAAACCCAGACCCTTCTCCCTTACATTCGCATGAATCAATAGCTCTCGATGCCGCCGTCGTCGTCGTCGTCATGCTGGCAACCGAAACGCAAACACGATCCAGATGATAAAAGTGCCAGGCTTAAAAAAAAACTGATTTCGCTGCTCACGATTTTTCTTTCGAGAATCTTATAGAAAATTTTTAATGCTTTTTCCATAATTAAGGAACGAGGAGGAGAAGAATTTTCTCCAGCCGTTTAATATGTATCGATTAGCTTGTCACCGTAATATTGCAATGCCAAAATGAATGCTCTTTTATGCTCGGAATTATTTCCGTTTTATCTCTTCCGAGACACGAAAAAGGAAATTGTGAGTCAGCACACATACACTTAATGATACTTTTAAAAATTGCGCTTGATGACAATTCATATTGTCATCAATCCAGACTATTGGACGAATAAATGCAGATGCGAAATAAAGTACACGTTTTTCGTTGAACGAATGCACGTCTTTGATATTTTTATTGTGACATCGTTTCTTCAGTATTCGGTTACGCGAATTGATACTTAACAGCGTTTTTTCTTCTTCGCTTCACATCGATGCTCCCAAAAATGCATTCGAAAAGTATCGATGTTAATACGCATTATATCTTCGCAGAATCTCTTTGCTACTTATGTTCGAGAAAACTGACGTTTAACACTCGCAGGCTCGCAGCTTTCACGCTGCACTATTTTCGAGTGTCAAGTGACTATTAAGAATGCACAGTTACTGATTTAGACACTAATGATTGAAAACCTTCGAAGACTGAATTTTTATAATATCTTATAATATCGCTTCTTGTTTTTTTAATTTAGCATCGAGCTGTGCTCGTGGTTTCATTCCACCGAAAATAGCCAGACTAAAATGAAATTTTTTAAGACACGTAAACATGTAATAAAACATGCATAATGAATATTTTTAATATATATACATATATATAAAATTAAAAACATTTGTTTATATATATATATATATATATATATATATATATTTAAATTTATATATACAAATATTTTTAATAATGTATTACAGAGTGTTATTATACCTAAAAATTATTTTAGCGAGTGTTTAAATCACGCTTGCATATTTAAACTACACAATTTCACGGATTTGGCAGAAAAGTTGAAGAGACCACGGGCGCGCGCGATTTATCGTGCTTTTTACTTACGGCAGATTTCTCTGTTTTTTTTTTTGTTTTGTTTTGTTTGTTCTATCTAACGTGTCACGACGAATCTAATCCATTACTCATCCTCACAAACGCATGCATCATGCATTTCTCGTGTCGTATACATCTGTTTTCACTCTCCTGCGTTTTTCGAATTAATCCCCCATCTCTGTCGCGTCCCTCGCATTTCTCCCCCCCCCCCCTCTTTTCTGTCACTCCAGAAATCCCCAGTAGTGAAACTTACGAAAGGTCCTGCTATTACGAGATCGCGGAGAGCACGAGAGATCAATCCTCTCGTCCCGGTTCTGTAAAATCCCGTCGGAATCTTATGTGGCCACCCCCGAAACCTATCGAAGATATCACGTACCCTACCGCTAGTCCCCTCTATATCAATCCAAATTCCGTCCTCGACAGAAAGTGCCGTCAGGCGATCAAAGAGAAACGCGCCAGCATCGAGGCTTGCGAGCGAGCTCTGAGCTGTAGAACGGAAAGACTACGAAGTAAAAGCATCGATCGAGAGATCGAAAGGGCGTCGATAGAATATCATCGACACGAGATCGACGCGATGGATCGAGTGAGTTGTCCCGACGGACAACCGATGTACCAACGTGTCGAGTTGGTGGATGTCAATCACAGCAGAACCTCTCGAGCGGACGCGACGACGTCGAGACCGAGCTCGAGCAACAGCGTCCGAAGATCGTTGACGCCTACCAGAATCGTCCAACCGATTCCTAAACCGTGGACTGCGACCGTCAGCGGTGGCGGTACCAATCTCTACGAGCAGAGTTACGCGATACAGCGGGAACAGTCTACGGGACAGATCTGCAAGAAGTTTATGCAACGGGAGGTCTGTCATCGGGAGCGTATATCGGGCGGCGGGGAACATCGGGAAGAACAGCGAGCGTATAGAGCGGAAGTCTGTCGACGGGAGCAAACGATCTGCCCGAAACCACCGTTGCCGATGCCTAAGCAGGAACCAGCGGAGGTGGTGAAGGAAGTCGATACCGAGATCACCGATCTAAGGGGCGACGAGACGGATGACGCGGAGGTCTCGAAGGGCATTCAGGGCGAACACGATCTCATCACCGAGACGGCTGAAGAGACCGTGAACGGTATGCGTGTGAAGCAATCGGCGACTTTCGAGAAAACCATGGAAAGGGTGTCCTCGCCGGAGAGATTTAGCGCGCCGATGATTGAGAAAACGGAAGACGCGACAGAGTTCCAATGTCTCGCGAGAAGAACCGAGACGCATATTAATCGAGAAGTGGAGAACACGACGGAAGAACGAACTATCGAAGAATCCGCCGAGATGGTTACGTCAGCCATCGATGCCCAGCAGATGTTGGAGAAAGCCAAGCGGGAGGAGGAGGAAAGAAAAAAAGAAGAGGAAGAAGAAGAGCGAAAGAAGGAGGAAGAAGAAAAGAGAAGGCGCGAAGAAGAAGAGCGAAGACGTCAAGAGGAAGAAGAGAGAAAGAAACGAGAAGAAGAGGAAAAGGCCAAGAAGCATGTGACTTTCAACGATGAAGAGGTCGAGGAAGTGCGAGAACAGCCGCTGGGCAGGACTGTCGTACGAGAGGAACGAATTACAGAATCGGACGGATCCACTCCGGGACGTTCCAAGATCACGAAGGAGACCTATGAAGAGATCACCGAGGAGGTGCTGGTCCAGGAACGCGTGAGAAGAAAAGGAGCCGTAGAGGACGAGCGTAGAAAGAGTTTGCGGGAACAAGTGGAGGTTCATCAGAGTCTCCGAGATCAACAGGCACCGGAGAGACGGAATGTCGTTGCGAGGTACAATCAGCAGCCTCAGGAGACCATGGAGACGTGCAAGAAAAGAGTGCAGTTCCTGAAGGAGACGGAAACGGGGCCGAAACCTTTGCCGGACTCGTCCGTGAAAAATTCCACGCCGAAGGAATGGAAATCCGAGATGGTGAACGCTCTGACGACCGCGCCTGATCGATCTTACACACCGTTGAACGCTACTTCCAGCGTAAAAGAGCTCTACACCGAGGAAACTATTTATCTGGACCATAGATGTCGACCTAAGCCACCGCCGCCCAAAGAAGAGATCCGATCGATCTCGCCCTTCCAGCAAGCATTGACGATAGCGCCCGAACGATCTTATACTCCTCTGAGTCGCGAAATCGGGCCGGAAGATCAGCAGATCGCCAGTAGATCGCAGACTCCGAATCTTCAAGTTCAAAGTGGCGGCCACTGCCCGCCGTTGGACATTCTGTACGGTAAAGAGGGCACAACGAGAGAGACTTACGCGCGAGAGCAGTGCGTCAGGAAGAAAGTTAAAGAGTCTGGACCACGACCTTTGCCTACTCCGCCGCCCGATCATCGTCTGAGAGATTCTTCGGCGTCGCCTGCCGTGAGATCTCGACCGGAAACGCCGTCAAAATCGTTGACGGCTGGTCTGAAGAAACCGGACGCTATACCGGCCTATCAGAGAAATCTAGTAGCAATGAAGAGAGAACCGGTGGAAGGTCAGCCATTCGTTCCTAGCAGAACACCAACTCCGACGCCCGCTAGATCCAAATCATCTGCTCAAGAATCGCCCGAGCCGCCGGCTTGTTACGTGAAAGCTCAAGCCCCGAAAATCCGAGAGGATCCACCACCGTCGAAACGCGGCGGATCGGTTCACTTTCCGTCGCGCAAGACCATCTCTTATCACGTGGAGGAGGATACCGACAGCGGACACAGAAAGCAGGAATATTCCGCTTCGAGGACCGTCAATTACGACGAGAAGGAGACGAGCAGCCTTGACGCGGGTCCGACGAACGCGCTCTACGCTCAGTTCCAGGAAACACGGTGCATGACTAGCGAGGAAACCAACGAGCAACAGAACACCGCAAGCCATGTGAAGAGAGCGCTTCAGGTAGTCGAGGATTACGAGAGATGCGAGCGAAAGGACGCGTTGCCAGCGACATCGCCGTCGCCGCCGCCGCTGCAGAGTGCGAAACCGAGCATCTGCGCCATCAGCAAAGCGAGTCACACGAAGCCGACCTTGATGTGCCCTATGATGACACAAACCGGTTCTTCAGCGTCAAACAGACAGCCGACGTACAGCAGTTCGACGGAAGTGCGTCACGTGCAATACGAGACACCCTCGTCGAAGTCCTGTTCGGAGACCGGGGTGACCGTTCTACCTTGCAAAGCGCATTCGGATCGTGGCACTAAGGCCGGGGTCGTCGTGGTGCCCTGCGAGGGTTCCCAAACCGCCTGTTCTAGATCCGGGATCTACGTGACGTCTACGAACGACCGGTCGGGCGTGTGCGTGTCGCCTTGTCTCGGTATGCGATCCGGCACCTGCGGACAACCTTCGGGCACCTGCGGTCGCGAATCAGGCTGCGACTTCGACATCTCCGGCTGTCCGGATTCGGACATCTGCGTTGCTCCTCGCGCCGACGGTTCCGTCTGCGTGGCACCATGCAAGAAGCCCGATCCGAATCGGTCGAGGACGAATCTTCCCTTCCCGCAAATCCCGCTACCTTACGACGAAACTCCCCCGCCGGCTCCTCAACATTCAGCTCCGAGCTTCAAGCCTCGCACTAACCTGAGTGGTCAACTAGCGCGATTGACCACCAAGAATCCCGGCCAACAGAATCACGCGCCGGTGATACAGCTTTACAAGCCGATCGAGCCCCCCCAAGCGCAAAATCAGCTTCCTCAGACTCGGAAGTGCAACGAGAGCGCTTATTGCTACACCCAAAGCTACCGCGAGACCCGCTGCGAATCCGGCGATCATTGTCAAAGCAACCGGAATCACCGCCGCGACCACTTCCACTGTGATCCTCTTAGTAAGACCCAGAATTTAGTAGACCCACCAAATTTGTCGTCCCATCCGGATATAGGTACCGGAGTCGGCGGCCTCGGCGGCGCGAGCTCCAAGAGCGGATCGTTCGCCGGTAGCAGCGCGCCCAAACGCGGACGTGGCATTCTGAATCAGGCCGTCGGAGCAGGATCGCGTATACCGCTGTGCGCTCACTGCAGTTCATACGTCAGGTACTCAGGGACTATGATTGTCCACAGATCGACTGATTACGCTGCCTGCTACTTTCATTGTTGTTTCTTCGTTAGATGTATCTCTGTTTTGCTTCCGATATTTTTTTTCTCTCTTCACTCATATTTGTTTCCGCATCGATATGCGTCTGTGTGTGTGTACTTCTTCTTGTTTTTTATTTTTTTTTTTTTTTTTTTTTTTTTTTAGGTGCCGTTTTTGTTGTCGCTGAAGAGCTTTTTCGTGACAATTTAATAAATTGTTCGAAAAATTTTTTCCAAGTAAAATGCCCACATGTTTTTTTTTTAGCACTGCCGCTAATGTGTTTAAATCTGTTTCGCAGATTTATGTTGATTTTCTAAGCTGCTGAATTATATCTAACCACTTTGAGTGATGTAATTTAAAAAAATGCGCTAAATGTAACTAAATGTAATTATAAAAAAATTTGTTGTTATGTTGAATGCAATGTTCTCTCGAAACTTTTTCTTATTTAATTTTATGAAGCAGAGAACTTCAGATTTTCAGAATATCGAGCTAATTTTTTTAGGTATATTGTAAATTCTGTGCTGCGATTTTTAAATTTATCATAATAATTACGAAATCACATTTCAATAATTTATATATTTATATATTAATTAATATGTTTTATGTATAAACGTATAAGCTTACGCAAAGAATAATTTTTTGTCACATTTAAAACGCTTGAAAATCTATATTTTTGCTTATCCGAGTGATACATATGAGAGTTTATTGTTTGTACTATAATTATCTAACTGCAACCTGAATAACAATTGATTTCCAATTGCACGTTGTTGACAGCTAACGAAGAAAATACTAATCACAAGTCAAGTAATCAAAACGGCTTCACCCTAAAGCCAGTGTGCTGTAAAGGCGACAAAGAGTGCATAAGGTTCGTATAAAGAGTCTGCTTTACACGCAAACGTCCATTGACGCTGATAGTTTGAAAAATACAATATAACCCTTATTCAGCTATTATTGCAAAATATTAACATTATAAATTATCAGCTGATTATGCTTCGCTCATAGCTAAAAAAAAATGATACGTAATATTGTCTCGCGAAAATTATGAAATTAATTAATTTTATATTAATTACTGCATTAATTGCAATATAATCACAGAGGGCCCTTCATCACCGCTTTGGGCCAAATCTGGTGTCCCGATCACTTCGTCTGCGTCAACGGCCAATGCCGTCGTCCTCTGCAGGACATCGGCTTTGTCGAGGAAAAAGGACAACTCTACTGCGAATACTGTTTCGAAAGATTTATCGCGCCCACGTGTAACAAATGCAACAACAAGATCAAGGGCGTAAGTATATACCGTGATTTATTTATTGCCAATGACGCGCGATCGTCAAATGATGCTAATTCGATTCATTAATGATTTCTGTATTTAATGTCTAGGACTGCTTGAACGCAATTGGAAAGCACTTCCACCCTGAATGCTTCAATTGCACCTATTGCGGCAAGCTTTTTGGCAACAGTCCGTTCTTCCTGGAAGAAGGATTGCCCTATTGCGAAGCTGGTTAATATTTTTAATTATCAATTATCAATCTCAATTACTTAATAATAATTAATCATAAAAGAGATAATTATCCATTGATGTAAATTAATTATACATCTTTCTCATTATAAGTAATATGATCATTATTATTAATAAATAAATTTAAAATAATTTATTTTGAAGTTTTATCAGAAACGTGTCGTGATTATATAAATTTAATAATTTTTTCATAATTTTTATTTATTTTATTGTTTTAATTAGATATAAAAATTAAGAATATTAAAAGAGAATTAATTAATAATCTCTTCTTTAACACAGACTGGAATGAGCTGTTTACCACGAAATGCTTTGCATGTGGATTCCCAGTCGAGGCTGGCGATCGTTGGGTGGAGGCCCTAAACAACAACTATCACAGTCAGTGCTTCAACTGCACGGTACGTAATAATTTACAAGAAACTTTATCTGTCAAGATTTTAATTATTTTTTATTTTACTCCATTTCATTTTTCACAATTTTGTCAACTTTCTGATGCGTCGAGAACTACAGTTTTGAAAAGCAATATATAGTTTTCTCTCTTTACAGTTCGTATTAAACGTATATCTTTTTATTAACTTATCAGATGTGCAAGAAGAATCTTGAGGGTCAAAGCTTTTATGCGAAAGGCGGTCGCCCGTTCTGCAAAAATCACGCGCGTTAAGATCATATGCTCTCGACCATCGCAAATGATCGATGGGATGATGAGAGGAGAAGAACAGGAAGAGCAAAATAATGAAGAGAAAATCTAACGAAAATAAGAAGCGTACGAATTATTTTATCGTGATTACTTTCTTTTTCTTTTTTGTGTCTTGATCGAAATCATTTCACTAACCCTTTGTCAAATACGCGAGGAATCTTTCAATATAGCTACGAAAATACAGGATGAATTAGGGTGATTTTGACAAAAAATATCTTTATCGTCGAATCTGATCATGAATTGTAATATTGTTAGAAGTGATAGTTATTTATAGAATATATAGATAGAATATATAGATATCGCATAAAATGATATTTATATCATTCAGAAAAGTAAACACAATAAAGATAAAATCTTTAAAAAAGTGATGAATATATTATTAATATGAAAGAATATTATTTTTTCCAGTATCACCCTGATTAATTCTACACAATGCACATTTTCACGAGATACTAGTAATGCCTCGCGTCGTCCGGCTACGAGAGAGTTATTAATTAATATTTATTATCTAGCTTAATTAGGAATGCGACGCAGGAGGACCAACAATCATTTTAATCCTAAAGAGATCAACGGAGGCGCACAATCTCCGTTTCCAATTTATGAAGTTTATTAATTTATTAATTTTTTTTATTTATAAGCACATAATACGACACAACACACATACATACAACACACATTCAAACGGTATATATAGTTTCTTTTACTCAAATATTCCTTGAAAGACATTCGTCATTATAATGTAACTCTATAGACATCGCAGCTTGCGCTAAAAATTCATTCGTGCTTTGTAAAGTTAAATGATCTTGTGTCTATCTATAAAGACGTGTCTGGTTTTCACATTTACGATTTTATTTAAAACCATTGTTCGTATTCTGAATATATCACGCGTCGCGACGCCGACGTCGATCGCGAGCGAGCGGCGCAATTCATTACGTTTGACGACATACCCTTGCACTTTGCGGTTTCCCGTTTAATAACAGGAGATCTAATCACAGATCCTTGCACAGAGCTAGTGAAATACCTCGTGAAATCGTTCGGTAGGAAACACTGGAGCGATATAACACATAACGGAGTACACCGCGAGTAAAGTCGTCGTTTGCTGATCATGGATCACGCAAAGGTCACCCGAGCAATTAGTATTACGTGAGCTATCGCATAATTTTGTACTTCCAAGGTGCATCGGGATGCAGCGAACGCTAGCAAATGTCTCGGGTGGCATTCCATTTCTCAATGATCTATGACGGCGGTGTCCCCTGACGAGAGAGAGAGAGAGAGAGAGAGAGAGAGAGAGAGAGAGAGCACGATCGAGAGAGAATGATTTATGAAAAGAAATGAAAGGAAAGTATGAATGATGAATAAATGCGTATAAAGAGGGAAAATAATCACAGTTTTCGATTAATCAAAATTATGTACGATTGCAAACGTGTTAGATTTGTATTGAGACATAGATAACTTTGATGATTAACGATAGTAATCAAAATAAGTTCAAGCAACTTCACCTCGCTGATGCGTTCGCTATTTCTTTGAGAGCTTTAATCCTTTTACTATTGAAGTTTATTTCGTTATTTTCAAAACGATTGCCATTAAACATAAATTCTATTTCAAATTGATTTTAATAAAAGCAATCAAGCATACGTTTATTATTATCAAAAATATGTAATTGTAAATAATATTAATTAATATAAAATATTATTTCTTTGATAGAGTAGAAGGATTAATCTCTAATGCATATACTCCAAAATTATTATTAATGAAAACGTCATAATAAAAAAATGTTATAATGGATAATCAAAATCTTCCTCGACAAATTAAAAAAAAAAATTATGCTCGAAGATATGCTAGTCAAATGTTTAAAATGTTGTTCTTAAAATCACGTTATAAATATTATTTGAATTAATAGCGATAAACTGTTCTTAATTCATAGACGAAAAAAATGTACGTGAAAAAAAATAACAAGTAATATCTATTAATTTATGAGAATCAGCCCGGCATATTGTGCATGTAGATTGTTAACGAGTAACCGAAGATACTTAATAGCTTTACTAAATCGACGAGCAGATATATATTCTCAGTGCATGCAAACTTTACCATAAGTCATCCGCCGTATCCTGGAATCGGCCGATTAAAGCCAAGACTGATAACAGGTTCAACATGCATTCGGGCTTTCATTTAATCAGACGATCGATCCGTCAGTGGAAAAAACGAAAGGCTGAATTTCTCACGGTAGGAACGACCTGCCGTGCGCTTTCACTGACAAGCTCTTAGCTCTTTAAGCTCCTAACTACTGTGATTTGTGGCATCAATCCTTTATAAGAAAAAAAAAATTCTTCAAAATTATCATTGAAACTATTTAATCTAAATTCACGTCTATAAATTTCTGGAGACTTATATGTTTCCGATTTATTTATTTCCAATATAATTTATTTATGTTTCAACTTTATGTTTTTCAAATTCTGAAATGTTTAAGAGAAAGGTTTCTTAATATTTCTAAAAATATCTAAGTTTCTTTTTAAACTTCCAAGATTTTAAACGTGTACAACATATATTTAAGTTTACGATTTCTTCATGGAGACAATAATAATTGAATTCCTAGGTTTAATTTAACACTGCAATCAGCGAAGGAGACGTTTTACGCTTTAACGAGCTTTTTCTCGTGGGCAGGAAAATGCGTGAGGACGATATGTTGTTAGTCTTCGCTCCGTTTTACGAAATTAGGGACTCAAACGAGATGATTGCCGTATTATTATGTTACTTCTAAACGAGGTTACCGATTTTTTGTGCCATTTGCGCGAGCTTCTGTTATTGTGTAGTCATAATTTCTTTGAATGAGAACGAGCAAGAAAGAAAGAAAGAAAGAAAGAGAGAGAGAGAGAGAGAGAGAGAGAGAGAGAGAGAGAGAGAGAGAGAGAGAGAGAGAACGCGAGAGATTTCGACAGAACTCGTCTACTTGTGGTAATATATAGTATAATCCTGTAACTATATAATGCATAAATGTGTTTTAAGCTGTGTTCACGGCAATTCTGCAAAAAAAAAATAAAGAAGAAAGTACATTGTGCGGAGGGACTTGATTTTCCCTGATTACGATCGCGAGTAGTACTTCAACGACTGGCAACCGTATTACGACACATGGACCACGAAATTTCAACGTTCTAACACTCGGCCAACTAATAGTTGCTAATGCTGAGCGTCGCACAAGCCTCTGTATGCGTGTGTTATGTGTTGCTTATAAAATAAAATAAAGTGTATTCACTCAAAACTTACTCTCTATCTTCCCCGCCAACATTAAAGTATTTAGAAATCAACTAGCATAATTATCTTAAAGTTCCATGGTAAATATGAAATATGTTATACATTTTTGTACATTATATAAAACTTCGTTACTAAATATAATGAGTAACTCGATCTAACAATGTTAAATTTTTAAAGATGTTTTATGCAATATATATCAAGAAGAGCTTGTTCCGAAAAATGATTTTAACCTTCCAAACTCGTAATAATATGCGGACAATTATAAATATAATTGCTATTCAGTTTTGAGTTATTTTACGAAATCTCCGAGACTCAAAGAAATTATGTGAAAAGAGTTTCCAAGGCTCTCTTATCAGTCAAAGCGAGCTTTATGGGAGATTCGCGTGTTACACCGAGGTGTATAAAAATCTAGTAAAGTAGTTCATGATAAAACGTACGAGAATGTCGTACGATTATTTACGAGTGTTATTTACAACTGACATTGTATACTTTATCAATGAATAGAAGAATCGAGTGCATCCTAAATTTTATTTCGAGACAAATAAGGCCACGAAACTGTCACATGTGCATTCCACATATCGAGCGTTATTTTTATTTATCGAAAGAGGTCAATGCGCGAATATCGATGTTCGATGAAAACGATTAGACTAATTTTTGAGTATTTAACAGAAGCAGCCACTCTCTGCAACGTCTCATCGATTTGTCATTAGTATGGCCTTGCGGTAACTGGCCGCTTCTGAAGAAGACAGATATGAAAAAATGTCTCTTCCGACATCCAAGATACTTCATAAATAAAATTAACATACGACGTTTGCGAGTCAGACCAAAACCAAAACCTTATTGAAAAAGTGTTAAGAGACATTTCTAAAAAAGAACAAATCTCGACACAATCATACGTTTTGAGAGAACTATCGATGTGTATATTGAAGAATTTTTTTCGAAAAGCGACAAAAACAGGACTTTATATAAAGGCAGAAATAAATAAAATAAATGAAACCATCTGTCAAAAATGATATCTAGTCTTAGAAAAAATATTTCAAATTTCACGTTCGCAGATAAAAATGATTTCATTTAAAACTTTATTGTGATCTTAAAACTATATACGAATCCTTACAATTTACAGAAAATTAATTATTCTCGTAGTACATTTGTCATCAAAAACCTTGTCTATAACTTTCTCTCTCTCTCTTTCTCTCTTTTTGCTCATCTGCTTTAATTCTAAATATAATATTGAATATTCCAGTGTGTCCTACTACTCCTTTGCACGGATCCTCGCGGCAAAAAAAGTATACGGTGAGGAATTTAATTTAAAGCGAAACATTTGACATTTGACATCAAGTCGTTGTGACGTCAGTATTACGTTCGCCCTTTCTAACTCTTGCGTCGATTTTCTATACCTGAACTATTATACATTTAGTCTTCTTCTTTACGTATAACCATTTAATCTGTAGTTGTGTCCTTCGGACACTCGTTAATTGTCAGAATTTTAACTGATTATTAAGCATGTCGCATATCGTTTCGCGGTGATAAAAATATTTCCACGAATCAAGGTAATCAGACATCCTAATTAGACATAATTGCTAGAGCTTACATTTTTTCAAGAACATTTTTTCAAGAACGCTAATTATTCCCGTATCTATCTATCGTCGCGTGACATCTGAGAAAATGTCTTCTCTCTTATTCGGAGTTTTTATAAATATCAATTATAATTATCCCCCATATATATATATATATATATATATATATATATAATTAAAAGTGCGTCACGTCGGTCTTTAAAAGCACGCAGTTGTTAGAGAAAAATTCAATGTCGCGTTCGAACTTGAAACTGTTAGAACATCGATATATAATGGCAGTGATGGATTAATAATTCTTATAGATATTTTCAATTAATTAAAAAGGCGTTAATCATAATCATTTTACGCATGATTTAATTTTGAAAAGTTGACAAATATATTTTTCTGAAAACTATTTTATTTCTTGAAATTCTAATTATAATACACTATTATGTTATTTTGATATTTTATTGCATTATGTTTACTTTACTCTAAATTTTCGAGTTACAAATCGGAAAGTTAACAATTTTTACGATAAGAGAAGAAGAGAAATATAATATTAATATAATATAATTGTACCGCATTATTCTGATATCAGTGTATTATGTTTCAATATTCGAGGTCTAAAGTCTCATTAGCTGCCATTTCTGACTAGAGAAAAACAATAATTCGCGTCGCGTGCTTCTAATAACCTTCCATAAATTCGTATATTATCTAAAGTCTCTCGGATCTCTTTTCGCAATAAGCTACTTCTGACCGCCTACTATCCGGCACTCTCTTCCGTCGTCCTTGCTGACCTTTGCGGCAATCGCGGCTGAAAGCACATAAAAGCTGCAAGCGACTCACAGGTAACCTGCGCACCTGCGAACCAGTCGAAAGCGATTGCGTAGATCGGAACGTGGTTTGTGCATCAGTGAGAGTCGAAATCCCGCCTTGTCTACACCCGTTATCCCTTAACGAGAAACATCGCGGACAAAAGCCTTCGATGTATCGAAATCACAAATGACTCTCGACTCGCCGAGTCGAAATGGCAGCGCAATTATCAGCGAAATTAATACCTTTGCCGATTACTGTGTAAGTTCTTTGTAAGAGTTAATAAATAAGATTATATAATTTATATAGTAAGATATTTTCATTCATAATATATAATTTTTGCTGTCATCTCTCTTTCTCTCTCTCGCTCTCTTCTATATAAATTTATATTAACATTTAAATAAATTATATAAATTATAATTAAATAAATTATATAAATTAATATAAATTATATATCAAATATTTTTAACATTTAAAATTATTAATTTCTATAAATTTGTAACTGATGTAATATAATATTTGCAGATAACTTTCTAAGGATTAAATATTATCGATAAATGTATATTACTTGCAAAGGTAAGTTTGTTTATCTTCTACTTTCTATGCTAATATACCGAAAGTTAAAGTGAAGAATACAATACACGTGGCATCGTTCGTGACTTACTTTATGTTTTAAAACGTAACAAACATGTCCCTGATATTGAGTTGTACTTGCACAACATGCAGACGTCACTAAAGAATCAAGAAATACATAATACAATGTACTTTTATCATGTAATTTATATCAATCAATTATGTTACGCTTGATTCTTTAATTAATTTCGTCCATCACTTATAATATGTCAAGTACTAAAGACGAATCTACAACTCGTTATTGCTATTTTTATCTAGGAAATTTAAATTATCTGCATTCATAAAATATCTATGTTTATCTATTTCTCGCGCTGCTTAGTAAAATCATATTTATTAAACTTTGGATAAGGATAGTTATTTGCTTTTATCGAATATTTGCGTAATTTCTCATGGTTTGCAGTGAAAAAGATCTGAGATTATATTCTTTCATCTTTCGATAAGAAAAGCAACAGTTTTGATTTACTAACAAAAGGCTTCATAATGATCATGAGACAATAGAAAATTGAGAAAAATACTGTAACTAACTTATCGACGCGCTTGCTAACATAAAGGTGTATAATTAATTATTTAATTAATTTAATCTCTTTTTTAGACCACATGTGTCGTTAATACATTTCTGTGAAATGTAATGTAACATTGATGTAAGTCAGCCGGAGAGAGATTTGTCATATTTATTATACATTCAAAAATATGATGCTTCGGCATGGCAGTAAAATGCACAGATGGCCCTTTTGTGTTCAGACTAAATGAGAACGGTACCGGGCCGCATCTACTTGTACAGGTACAGTTAATTGCATTTTCCACAGACGACCGTGATCGTCGATAAGATTGTCGATAAAGCACAAAAAAAAAAAACGAAATCACAGACCAAGTACTCCGCGATCTACGCGTAGAATCTCTACACGTCGTTCGTTCGTTTTTTGCACGAGCGCGAAAATTTGCATGAGCGTTGGCGCGCGATGCATCGCGAACAATCGATTCGATTCGACGCGAAAGGTCGTCAACTCCGACGGAAAACGTTATGTAGTACACACGGTACGTAAACGCGGAGAGGTAGGTGCCTCCTAGTTCAGCTTTTTATATCCCTTGTAAATTCCTTCGCGATACAATTACAAACTTAGACCTAAGCGCCCTTGAACCAAATACTTTTCAAGGTACACGATATGCATACATGCATACCTGCAACGCGCCTCCGCGTGCATATGCCGTTTTTAGACGCGACGATTAGGTAAATAGGCGACATGCAACGATAAAAAAAGCAGAAATCGGAGAATTTGATTGAATTTTGCAGAAATCTTCATTTAATTGTATTCTATATCGGCGCGTTATTGTACTTTTTCTTTCTTCATTAAAGTTCCGGAAAAGGTTCCAATATTATACAAGCAATATCGCAAATTTTAAATTCTCAACACTAAATTTGTAATTAAATCTCAAATCAAAATTGAAGAAGAGATTTATTTAAGAAGAAGATTTAAAGTCCAATTTAAACAAACAATAAGACTTTGTGGATTAACTGTAATTAAATATTTAATCGTTTATAATGCGAAAACTATTATGTTCTCTTTATTTTAAATGAAAAAATAAATTCCAAATATTATTTAAAAAATGAATCAGGGAAGAGTGTATTCCATATAAACAATATAAGTTATTATCAGAAAAAAAATCTTAAAATTCCGAGAAGACTTTTCAATCATTAACTCGATAATAATAGTTCATTTCAAATATTATAATATTATACGCAAGTTCGAAAATAAGACGATGCAAAAAGATTAAAAGCTCACTTCGCGATAATTAAGAGAGCTATTCAGGAATTTGCAGGTTTTTATCTGCAAGTGACCGAAAAGCTCACTATACGCCTAAATATTAAACGTCATATGAGTTCGCAGTGCTATACGAAATTACCTCGCTCAACAAACTTTATTTAAAATTAGGCCAATTGCTCGTTTGCCTTTGACGGTTAATAGCGGTCGAGCAAAATAGAGCAAAAAAGATTGGGTTATCCGTGAAAGAACAACTTAAAAAATGGAAGATTGCCAGTGACAACAGTCTCTCGTATAATTCGCGAGTCATTCGGAGTTTGTATAAATGTGTTTAAAATAAGAGTTCGTTCAAAGCTCGGAAAGTAGCTCAATCGTTTCGTATACAACGTATGATTAATCAAAATTAAATAATAGCATGTCTTGTGTCAAATACTATAGAATTTCAAATTCCATTCCAAATTGCATGTTGCAAGAAAATCTACATAAGTGCCGTAGCTAAGAAATTATCTTTCAATTCCGAGGACAAATTAAATTATAACACGTTAAACAAACAAATCCAATTTAAAATGTATACATGAACGAAACTGATTATTCTCGAATTATTTAACTACATCATTAATTTTTTCTCAATTATTTATCTTCGCATAATTAAAGAGTTTTACCGTCAAACCGTCTTAAAGCCATATTTTTAAAATAATTTCTTACAAAATTATTTTTTACAAAAATGTTATAATAAGAAAGTCATAATATATAAAATCTTATAAATATAAAATCTTTATTTTAAAACGATTTAATTTAAAGCGATTCGAGAATAAGCTCTTCAATTAAAGTGATGTACGTATAGTTGTGTATGATGATTTAATTGTAATCATAGACCTTGGCTCATTTTTGCTACTACGAGCAGTCATTCCTAATGTTCTAATAACACGACAATAAATCAAGGGCGGTCGTCGCTATTTTCGTGCCTCACCCTCGAAAGTTTCGCGAAACTTCGAAATGCGTAGTGCAATATCTGGAATTAATGAATTTATTTTCGCGCGGTTGCCGAACTGTAAGTGGTTCCGATCTATCAATTTGGCCAATTAAAGGGACCAACATGTATATAAATATATATATAGAGGGTATGAATTAAATAGATATCGATTATGGTATTCAGGTTGTAACTGATATATATAAGCGCATACTACGCGAGAGACACTAAAATAAGTCAAGTGCATTTCGAATTTATTTATAAGAATATTTATATCCAAGAATCGATTGTGTGTGCATCGATAAAACTGCTATTTTTATCCAACATAGTCCATATGAGTAGCTTACTTTAAAAAAATAGTATGCTTCAATTTAAAAAATTATGTGAATCTCAATGAAACGTATAAATTAACATAGTGACTGCAAAAGACTTTCACAATTGCGCTCATTATCAATTTCAAAAGAATAACGGCTGCATTCTATCATAGCATTTTTTTACATCGTTGAAACGTATTTTTTTTTATATACTGTTACAAATAATGCAGATAAGATTCGCTTTTGCGTTGCCATCTGGCAACGAAAAAAATGCTCGAGCACTCACGCGTGTATTGACATCTGACATCTGACAGATTATAAATAATATTTGGAAATTAAGCGTCGGGCCAATATATCAGCCACCCTTTCGCTCTACTCGCGGATGTTTTCTTCTACAGGTTTGCACGGAACGAGGATGGCGGGAGTATGCCGGCGAAAATAATGTATTCAAAGATCGATGGAATTTATGGTGGCGGTCCGGTGGTTTCCCGACGTCACATTATAGGCCATTACTCCCCTGGCAGGTAATAATGCAATATCTCTACCTCTATTTTGAAATCTCCATCCAAAATATTACCAATAAGCACATATGTTTCGCGTAAAATTGCAAAAAAAAATTTCTTTCAAATTTCTCGCAACTTTTTATTACAACAAATAAATTTTTCTTGAATAAATAAAAATAGATAGATTCAAATTTTTAATGTTAATAAAATGTCAAGTATTCGTTTCAATTGTCTTTTAATTATTTACTGAGTTTAGATAATTTAGAACACGAGTTAGAATTTTAGTCAGGTCAACATTAGTTAGATTATTTTTCGAGCAGTTTGTCAATCGCATACCAAAAGGAAATTCCATCTGCCGAAAGGATAAACTGATCCGTCACTTGAAATGTATGAAAAAAGTCCACGGTTCAATTTATGACTTCAGGTATTATGAACGATATAAATAGATTTTTATTAATTGCTTATTTGTTATTTTACCATTATATGTAAAATATAATTGTCTCTTTCTAACGATATTATTTTTTGTCGCATTAGTCCCGCAGGATATAACTTGCCTTCCGAATACACGAAATTGGCCGAAGAATGTAGTCGTTGTGAGAAAGATTACAAAGTTTGGATCTGTAAGCCAGTCGGGCAAAGTCAAGGAAAAGGAATTTTTTTGTTTCGTGTAAGGCTTCTCTTTAAGAATGTATCAGTGCGAAATACAAATTATAAATTATAAATATATTAGATAAATATAATAGATAAATATATCTTTTCAGAAATTAAGCGATCTATCTTACAATAATGCCGCGGTTGCGCAAAGGTATATCGAGAATCCTCTGCTGATCGGCGGATACAAATTCGATCTTCGTCTATATGTGTGCGTCCCATCGTATCGCCCATTAACGATTTACTTATATAGGGAAGGTTTGGCCCGTTTCGCTACCGAAAAATTTTCCTTAGAACGATTGGACGATCCATTTCGACATCTTACAAATTTTTCCCTAAACAAATTGGGACCAGGCTACTCAGAGAAGAAGGAACGCATTGGTGCTGGTATTTAATGCTAATGGCACAATTTTATTCATACTAGACATGTTTTGTATAAATTGCAATTAATTAGCACGCCACACATGTAAGACATTACACATATTGTATATATGAGTATCTAAAAATGTGATTTATATTTAAAAGAAATTTTTGTTCGATAATTTTATAATTTTTTCACTTATAATTAATTTTTGAAATATAATTTATATATTTATATATTATTTGATTATTTGTTTTATTTGCAATACGAAAAGAAAATTAATTCAATTTATTCGCGAAGCATCAATCTTTTTCTGTTAGATAATTAATTTTAATAATTATAAATTTTAATAAATTTTATTAATTATATATATATTAATTACTTTATTTTGTTCTTCATTAATGCTTTGTTCTATAATTGTGTAAAGGTTAAAAAAAGTTGAACTAATACACATAAATTTCTCATCCTTACATAGGATGCAAATGGACGTTTAGACAATTAAGAAGATATTTCGAGCAATCAGGACACTTTGATTGGATTCTATGGCAGAGAATCTCTTGTTTAGTGACTTTAACGATCCTAAGTCAAGCGGCAGGCATTCCTAAATCCTCGAATTGTTTCGAATTTTTTGGTTTTGATGTGTTAATCGATGAAAATTTGAAACCATGGCTCTTAGAGGTAAATAGAATGTGAACGCAAATAATTCAAAAAATTGAATAATTAAATCCAGAGACATTGCAATATAATGCAGAATTTATGCAACAAATTAAATTACAGGTGAACTTAAGTCCGGCTTTGAGTAATGACTGTGAAGTCGATTCGGAAGTGAAAAAACCCTTATTGCATGATCTATTTGATTTATTGGGTCTTCCAGTGTGTAATACCGGACTCTCCCTGTTCACAATCTGGTCCTCCTCTGATCGCATTGAAGAGGACGAGAGAGAAATGTCTTCCAAATTCGGCCGTTCTATAAAAAAAAAATCGAAACTCGGACGAGAAACCGATGCTTTTCTAAATTTCTCTCCGGATACCCGAGCCACAGTAATAATAATAAAATTACAAAAATAATATTTTTAATTTTTATTCAAATATATATATATATATATATATATATATATATATTGCTTATCTTAATTTTTTCTCAGTTAAGACAATCAACGCCGGAAATTTGTTCAACTGCCTGGTCCCATTACAACCCGCTATTAATGGACAAATACATACGTCGAGGAAATACGATCGAGAATTACGCTTCCAAAACGATTTGGGACAACGGCAGAGATTGGAGGGTTTCCTGCGTAAAGGAAGGCGGATGGATTCGTATTTGTCCGTTTACTCGGATAAAACATACTGAGAATACGAAAAATTCGAGACCGTCACCAAGAACCGTTGAGAACGAGATCAAGAATATGGTTGTTTCTATACAAAAGTAATTTTACTTTATTGAAATCTTTACTTTATCGAAATCTTTATTATTTTATTTTATATGAGCTAATCTCGAAGCTATCACACGTGCCATATTTCAGATATAACTATTTTTTCGATAAATTAAAAATTTGTAATATAAAATACAATGCAAAATTATTCTCCATATGTCTAAATGTAGAGAATATGTGCGACAATCATGTAATATGTATTTTATCCCACAGATACTTAAAAGCCGCAAAGGAAGTGCAACAAAGAAACGAAAAACTCACAGATGAGCAATGCAATGCTCTTCTGCAAAATGCGCTTGAATTAAATACGGAAGTTTGGCTGCCAGAAAAGTAAAAACCTAGAAGTCTGCATTTTTTGCTCACGCCCACTATTTTCACATCCATTTACTGTCTACGCTTGTTAACTATAGCATTATTTTAAAAAATGTTCTGTACAACTGTGTACAATAATGAACCCGCATCTTTATTCCATCGATCTTTATATGTATATTATATTTAATATATTTAAATAATTAATTACGAAATTTTACGCAACAAACAATCAGATATTTAGTACTTACATTTAGCATTAAATGTAACCATTTCATGCTCAATTCACAAATAAATTTATTTTATTACAACATTATTGTTTTGTAATTTAATAATAATGAGATTGTATTATATCCCATAAAAAAGACTTTTAGTTTTATAATCTAGCTTCAAATTATTAGAATTATTCACATTCTTATAAGCTTATCATAATTATTAGCTATTAGATTATATCACATAAAATTTTAACTTTATTACAATATCAAATTATTATAATTATTTCAATGATATTGTATAGTTATAATACTTTTTATATAATAATATAATTCTATTATTATTATAATCAAATTATTCTTCTAATATATACAAATTTACAATCATCATTATTACAGATAGCCACATTTAGCGCCAAATGCAGGATGCACACATATAAACGACCAACAATAATAATAATAAATCAAATTACTCACCAAATATCGTAGCATTTCGGCGTGCAATAATCGTTCCTTCGATCTCCAAGTTTCGGCTCTTTTCCCATTTCGTCGAGAACACACTTATAGGTTGAATTCCTGGCAGAAAAAACACGAATATAAATTATTGTTAACTATCACACAATCGTTCGTATATCTAATACTAAATGTGAGACTTTACGCGATCATTAATGAACTACGCGAACATTAATTTGTCATTAATCAACAATAGATAATTAAACAAATTTGCTCACCGAAATTCAACGTACTACTTCAACGTATTGTATCCATGATTCCTTGCGTGGTTGTTCGTGCGATCACTCGTGTGGACCCTTGAATTTCGGCGGAACTTCTCTCGCTTCGCGCCACACGAATTTCCTCTCAAAATGCGCGACAATATATGATCGCGAACGTAAACGAATACGATGCGACGATAATCCGAAACTTCGCTTGCCATTCTCGACGTAAATTAATCCGCTCATCCGATGTTTGACGATTAAAATCTGCGAAAGATCCCGTCCACGACTCAGCACCGATTCCCGCAGCCGCCGCGACGCCGAGATAAAGATGGCCGACGACGCCGAGATAAACATGGCCGATGCGCATGCGCATACACAATATTTGAATATTTTAAAATGTGTGTTGAGCACAGATGAGATATATTTACTATATATCTTTCTATAGGTATATATTATATGCATCTTTTATATAAATTAGTAAATTTCTAAATAAAAAAAAATTATTGTAACAGATGTGTAAATAATATGTGTAAATAATATGCACACAAAAAATTATTTAGAACACAATGAAATTTCAAGACAAAACAACATCATACAGTAATATTGTCCAAGTTTCGTGAGATATTAGTATAATAAAAATAAATGTATAAAATATCTTTTTTTGTGAGTGACAAATAATAAATTTACATAAAATCCTTGACTATATTTTCATTAATTTAATATTGTATATAATTTATTTTCTTTTTAATTTTTAATCGTTGTTTTTAACTTTCTACATGTATTAAACACTTACAGATGTCAAACTGTCATAGTTTTAAATTTCAATGCACGAATATCTAGATTGTTCTCTCATTGTGTTCGATACAACTTTGTTAATATTTATATATAATTGTATATTCTAATCCTATATGTTAACGAGATGAAAAAAATAAAAATATTCTCGATAACACTGCGATATTATTTAACGTTGGATTTTAATAATAAAGATAATAATATTATTACAAGTTTGTCAAAGTAGAAAAATGGATTAATATAACGGATTAATAAATGTGTGAAAAACGACAAAGTATTACTAAAAATTACCAAGACAAACTCGGTTTATTGGATATTTTCTTGAAAATTTACATTATTAGTTCACTCCTTTCGCCGCTAATCTCTTATCACGTTCTTCGGCAATCGACAGCTTCACACCTTTGTCTCTTGGTAAACTCACATAAGCCTTCGTGCCTTTGCCAATGATGAAGACATTATTTAATCTGGATAAAATTACATTGCATATTGAAAACAATACAGATTAAGCGCTATTTATTACTGAAAATAAATTGCATATAACATGTGTTATTTCCTTCTTGGGTAATACGGAAAATCTATAACGATAATCAGTGACCAATATGAAGGAATTTAATCTTGGCCAGATTTTGACTATAACACGTAATATACACGTGTCATAGCTTCGATATGGCCCAGAATTGCAAAGCTAATGCTTTAAAAAATAAATAAAATCTTGAAATATTTGTAAAAACATAATGTAATTAACGATACCATAAAGCAAGTTCTTTTAAAATAAAATATATACTGAAGACAGAGAGATTATATAATTCCAACATCAATATATTTACAATTGGAAATAGGTTGAAATACTTAAGACATTAAAATTTATAAAAGTAAAACACATGTTTTATGTACCTTGTGGCAAAGGTATGTCCCTGCGCATCTTTTATGTGGCAAATGTCGAAGGAGCCAGGATGACGTTCACGACTGACGACAGTACCAACACGACCCAAATTCCTTCCACCAGTAATCATGCATAAGTTACCTGATAAACAAAAGAGAATTATGTTCGATATCTTTCTTTTCTTCTAGTATATATGTGTGCCTATATGTATTTCTTTTAACATAATATTTAATTGTTATATATTGTGTCATTCTTTTATAATAATCAGTTAATTATTTATTATTTTAACATATGATTTTATAGAAAATTAGGACAAAAAGAGAAATAATTACCAGAGTCAAATCTGATGGAATCCAAAATCTTGCCAGTAGCAATATCCAGATGAATAGTGTCGTTGACTTTTATCACGGGGTCAGGATATCGGATTGTTCTGCCATCATGTGTTACCAAAAATGGTATCCCTTTGGGACCAGTCTGAACACGCTTTACCTTGCACAATTTGTACTGTAAAACACAATGTTATATATAAATATAAGACATAATACTTTATTTAATGCAAAATAGTTGTATATGATATCAAGCAATTACCTTGGCTTCTTCGGCAGTAATACGATGAGTAGTGAAACGACCCTTGACGTCATAGATCAAACGGAAAAATTCACCAGTCTTCTCGATTGTAATGACATCTATATTTTAATTATAATACAATTAAAGAGATTATACTCGTATCAATGTACAAGTTAAATATCTTTGTGCACATTCCTGGGTAATACAGAATATGTGCAATATGTACAACATCTGTGACCAAAGTGAAGAGCTTACTTTATTATTGGTCAGCTATCTGCTATGACACTTTTACAATTATATCATAGCTTCAATGTGACCCATTTTAACTTTTTACAAGATAATGTAAAATATATGCGTACAAGATAGTAAAAGCACTAACCCATAAAACCAGCAGGATAGTTGGGGTCAGTGCGAATCTTTCCATCAACCTTAATCAAGCGTTGCATGACAATCTTAGTAACCTCGCAATTAGTCAAGGCGTACTTCAATCTATTACGAAGGAAGATAACCAAGGGAAGCGATTCCCTGAGTTTGTGCGGACCGGTGGATGGCCGGGGGGCATATACACCCCCAAGTTTGTCCAACATCCATGCTTTCGGTGCGTTAAGACGCTTGAGATGCTTCTTTGGACCACGAGCCTAGAAGAAAAAATTCCATAACAATGATAAAATTAGTAAGTATATAAATTTCTTTCCACTAAAAAATATAGTTTTTCTAAAAACTAGACAATATATAGATTTGGCAAATCAAAATATTTTAATATTTCGCAATCAAATTTGAAAAATTAATACCAGCAAACAATTTCTATACATAAGTACAACTTTTTTAGATGTTTTGAAATAATAATAACTTTATAATTACAGTTTTTCTAACAATAACCTGTTATGTTAACTGTAAATCTTCTACTGAAAAGAATTGTTTAAATCTCTTAAATTTACACAGAACATTAATATTTAAAACAATCTTATTGCACATTTTTCTGCGCTAATATAAAGTTTTTAATATTATTCATACAATGAGAATATAAGATGTACATGTTTGTCACAAAACTTAGGTTATGTACAAATTTAGGTTAGATAATATTTAATTCCATTCTTATAGTTGGATAAATTAAAATAATTCTAACGCGAGCAAAACTACAATTTTTTTTCGAATATCATGGAAAAACAATTGTAAATAACAATGCAATGAAAAGCATCAGAAGAGGTCAAGAATTTGTTAAAAAGAAACAAAGCGGAGCGATGTAGTAGAGCGCATCGAAATATAACACTATTATTTTCCTAACAATAAAACGCGTATATAGCAATTAATAAATGTATCATCAATCACACGAAAATGTGCACAACGATTTTTTCTCGTGTATTAAAAAGATTCACGTCACATACGCGCGATGAAGATAGATTTCGCGACTCGCAATAACCTTACCATCTTGGATTCCTAAACGGGAAAGGCACGAGGACACACGTTGTGAACTCGCGTTAGGAAATTGCTCACGACGCCATTGAAGTCGATATGACGGCCCAAAACTACGTCATGCAATAGAGAACGGAAACCGAGCGTTTGATCGAAATCTAGGGATCCCCAGAGATCTCTAGAGGATTTTAAAATCTTTCCATAGATTATTATTTGGAATTATTTTATTATAATTATAAATAATTATTAATTATTACACTAGATTATAATTGTAATTATTAAGAATTAATAACAATTAATACTTTATTAATAATTATAATTATTATAATTAATATTAATAATAATTTAATAACATTAATATTAAATAATAAATGTTAATAATATAATAAATATTTTTTAATATAATTAAGTAAAAATAATAATAATAATTATTCATATTATTATTAATATTATTTAATTATATTCAAAAATACTATTTATATTACTAACATTTATTATTTTATATTAATATCATTAAATTATTATGAATAATTGATAATTAAATATTTATTATATGAAATAAAATCCTAAATAATCTCTAGAGCAAAGTCACTAAAAATGCGAGAGTCTGATTGGCTGTCATTTCTGATTGGCTGTCGCGCGACACGCGTTACACATCCTCTGTACACGAGCCTTAATCGCGGACATGCTAGTTACGACGCAGGACACTTTTCGGAACAAGTAAATTTGCTTTTCGTTATTATTTGTGTTATACATGTAAGTTACATTAATTATTACAATAGACAACCATAAAATCGATTTTCTCGCGCATGTACGTCGAACGTTGCTCCAGTGAAGTGTTCGAGTTAAAGTTCGGAGTAAAATAATATCATTCAAGGTAATTTAACCGAATTTTAAAAAGAGATAATGATATTTTAAAAAATGTGTCGTAACTGTCAGGCTTCTCACAAAATTTTTTAATATCCGACGTGTAATTCGTACAGAATTCGTGTAGAAATTTGTTTAAGAAATGTTTATTCGCACGTTTAATGTTTAAAAGAAGTTTAAAGTATCAAAGGAAAATGGATATAAAAACAGAGATTTAACGGATATATGTTGTCCATTAACAAAATTTATATTATTAATACGTATATATATATATATATATATATATATATATATATATATATATAATTTATATTATTATATTTATATTGATACAAAATGTATATTAAATTTATATATTATTAATATATATTAATGTATATATTTATATATTATTTATATATTATTAAATATACATATATTATGATAATATTGTACAAATTATACACGTTAATAGAGAATTTTTTTTCGAAGCCACGCGAAGAAAAAAAAGATTCAAACGGCGCGATTAGAATTGCAAAAGTGAAATTCGCGACAAACAAATGAATAAGCATTCGCACGAAGGAGAAAAAAGCAGTCTGACAGAACGAACGATCGCCACCGGTCGGTAGGAGAGTTCGAGAGTATTCCGGCGGGGTCGATAAAAAAGCCGGACACTCTCTCGCGGCTGAAAAGGGTCGATCCCCTTTAATCGCGCGAAACAACATGGCGGAACGCGCTCCCGCGCCGGTACGACTCTGTCTTTCGCTGTGATTCGCGACGGTATTCAGAGGTTGCGAATACGCGCGTGAACGTGTATTTACGTGCGCGTGGAGAGCTCTTCTCTCCTTCTACCTGGGAAGGTAGTACGGAGTAAGGATTTTCGCGGCCGATTTTTCTCCGCGTCCTCTCTCTCTCCCGCGGAGCGACGAGTACGGCGTCAACCGTCAACCTCGTCGTCGCCCAGGCAGTTCGCGGTCGTTCCTCGTCGTTGTGTTATAGTATCGATCAGGAACTCGTGCCGGTGGCGATGTGCCGCCGCGGATGATGGAGCTGACGCTAGCGCGCGACGTCTTCGTCGTCGGCCAGACCGCCTCATCGTCCCCGTGACAAGTTCATCCGCTTGAAGAAGAAGGAGGAGGAGGAGGAGGAGGAGGAGGCTGCGACGTATCACCTGTCTCGTAAAGGACCAGCGACGACGCTTCGTGTCCGATCGTTGTCCGGTCGCTCTCCGGTGACGAGGTAAGTGTCGACGCGGCAACAATTATACGACGGCGTGTGTGTGTGTGTGTGTGTGTATGTAATGGAAAGTATATTGTATAACTGTGAAAAATTATTTGTACAATTGTTGCTCCGGCACACATCTTTTTCTCCTCTTGTTTATGGCAGGTATAATGGGAGGAAAATATTTAAATAAATACACACAAGTACATTACATATATGAATTAGCGTTGCAATTTTTTTTTTTTTAATTTTTTTTATTGTATAACTGTGACCTCTCGGAAAAATTATTCGTACAATTGTTTCTGTACTCCGGCACACATCTTTTTCTTCTCTTGTTTATGGAAGGAAAATATTTAAATAAATAGGCAAAGCTATACATTACACGTATATGGATTAGCGTTGCAATATTTTTTTTTGAGCTACTGTTAAAATAGCGCTGGAAAACGATTGTGTGTAATTGAAAATGTACGAAAGTGCAGTTGTACGATACTTTTGATCGGCGCCGTCGATTTAAATATTTCAATTGCGCTTTATGTACTTCCTTATCTGAAATGAGAAACAAAAAAAGATAGCGGATATGCATAGGTTATATATCTTCTAATCAAAATTTCTGTGGTCAATTTCGAGATGATTTTTCTTTAAGGATGATGTCGAGGAAAATTATTGTTTATCCTATCGTGCAAATTTTGAATATAGTGATATATCTTTAATCTGAAAATATATAACTATGCTTTAAATTATCGTTCTCCTTCCTTCTGTTATTGCCTGATTGTTAATATTATATATTATTTTAAAGTTATATATATATATATATATATTAAAACTATTGTTTATTTAATATATAAAACAATTGTTTTATATATTTTGTTTTATTTACTATTAAAAGTGAAATATATATATATATATATATATATATATATATATAGAATTAAACATATATATATATATATATATATATATATATATATAATAAAAAAGAAAGTATCTGGCAATCGCGGTAATAAATCAGGGAAATAACTATATAAAAAAAATAAACAATCTTCGGAACAAATCTTCGTTACACTGATGCATTCTTCTGATGCATTTAAAATGATATTACGTATTAAATCTGTCAAACGGCAATGAATTTTAAATATTATCTCGATACGAAGCCTCCATATCGATCGAACATATCGTGCTCGTATCGTACGGTATGTCAAAGACGCGACACATAGGCAACGTAATTGCATATTGCCTATGCAACCGGGAAATTCCGCGCCGCGTGCGCTTTTCCGGAGAGATATCTCCCGTCGCGAGCGTAGTTCGCTCTACGGGAGATGTGAAATCGATCCGGATTACATCTTCGACCTGAATGCAATTCGTGTGTTTCCGTAGCAGCCCGCGGCATTCCTTTCACTTGGCTAACGATTGACAGTCCGCGCGACAATGAGGCGTGCAGATTATTACACGCGACTTTTCTCCGATCTCTCTCTCTCTCTCTCTCTCTCTCTCTCTCTCTCTCTCTCTCTCTCTCTCTCTCTCTCTCTCTCTCTCTTGCAACTATGCTCTCTCTCCGCGCAAAAAAAAAAAGAAAAAAGAAAAAACTCTTTTACCTCGACTTTCCAGGCATCGATTCTTGAGAATGTATTAACGAATTCGATGGAACTTTAACAATATAGAGATTTGCCTTCTGCGAATGTTTATATTTGAATTGCAACAATATTTTTATATCGCATGCAAATAATATCTGTAATATTATAATGTATGATAGATCGAGAACGAGTTCTACATGGATATTGTTTGATGTTTGGAATCATTTTATAATAATAATAATTTATACGAATAATTTGCGGTTACTTCGAACGTCGAGGAAATATAAAATGAAATATGATTGTAACTGTAAACATAAATTTCCGCAAATGTATTATATATAACATGTAATAATTCTATAATTTTATTCTATCAACGAGAGTTTGAGAAAAGAGGGACGATTATATATTATTTCGTAAAAAATTAGTTGTTTGTTTGCACTTGTTTCTAACAACAGTTATAGCTATATTATTTATAACTTATATTATATGAGAGAAAAGAAAATATATAGAGGACATTTGAAAGTTCCGCGCGGCAAATGAATGTTGATTAATCTCGCGTTCGAGTCGCATTCCTCATTAGTTTGCATCACGAGACGTCATATATAATCGATACATGCACGTAGTACCTACGAAAAGCTCGCTATCCAAGTGACGGCATATGCATGTATATATGCATGCGCTCGCTAGTTACGTGCATGTGCGCAACGCTGCATGCAGGGGTCATTGTCCGCACGTGTTCTATTCCCATCACTAATACATTCGCTGACAACGTACGACAAAGCGTGCTTGAGGGTGAAACGAAATTTTTTCGCGAATTTCGTAAGAGATAAGATAGGAGTTTGGAAAAAAAATCGCTCGAGATTTTCAAATATGTTCGCGCGTGCATTTTATTTCATTCATATTTTTTATTTCATTATTCCGTCAATCCCGAATTCATGACGCTGCTTTAAAAAAAAATGCGAGAAAAAGCGTAAAATTAATTTATAAAAAAATATTCCTCATTATTTCCTTTGCAAGTTATGCAATTCTGCATTTCTGTGAAGAGTTGTGATAAATATGATTTACTTTCTATATAATGCAATATATTTCGATAAATGTGTACTTTTACATAATACTCTTGTAGTTAAAAAAAAGTGTGTACACAACTTGTTCTATTTATTTATTAGTTCTAGTTAAGACATTGCATATGTTAAACGATTTTCATTGAACAATTACTCAATAATAGCTTTTTTACTATTGATAAATATTGTTATTTATAAATAACAAAAATATTTTTTTAAATAATTAGTTTTTAGTAATTTTTAGTATTTTTTTTAGTAATATATTAAATATATTTTAGTAAATATATTTTTTTTTTGGAGCGAGGAATTATCTAAATTGGGGAGAAATTTCGATCAAATGTGTTCGATATCTGGATAATTAATTATATATAATAATAAATCGCCGAGGTATATAAGTTAATTAGTGAAATCGATGTTTATACATATAAAATCTAGTAAGGTGATTCTCATCAAAATTAGAAATAAAGGGAAGAACGTAAAAGGCGATAAATATTACTCCGGGAAATATTACGTAACGCAAAAGCGTTGCTGCGTAGATTCCCAGAATGATGAGAGGAGTGAAGTCACTATTCCATTCATGGGATTCGTTGGCTTTAATGGGGTCTCGAGGACGAACAGGGAGGACCGGAATCCCTTCCTGCAGAAAAGGATTTGAAGTTGAAGGTCACGCATCCCCTCGCGAAAATTACGCAGTTTGAACGCAATCGATGTCACACGTTTGCACGAAGGGTTTAGGCACAAAAAATTTATGTGTCTTTATTCTCTAAAACGCCATGCAATTATTCGCAGCGAATGACAAAGCAAAATTTTAATGAGCTCCATTTAATTTAAAACACGTTGAACTTTAATATCATTTCAGTTTAAGCATTGATTGATAAGACAAGTTTGGAAATCAGCAAGAAATCATTAAAAAAATGCCAGTTTCAAATTTGACAAGAAAAATTTACAATTCAATTGGAAAAACCCGACTTTTAAGACACTTTATCTATATGCATTTATACAAATTTAATCGTCAAAATGTGAGGAAGTTGTGAACTGTTTAAATGAATAAGTAATTGTATTCATCAGCTAATTAAGTCATACGTCTCTCGAGTAAACGGAATGTTATATGATCAGGTGATCAAGCTAGTGGATTAATTCCCCGATGCTCGATTTAATCTTTGATTTAATCTTTGTTTTGTTAAATCTAATTTAATCACGCATAATTTTAATCAAAGAATAGACGTAGAAAATCTAAAAATATAGAAACAAGAATCTTAAAAGAAGCTATTTTCTTGAGATTTTTCTAAAAGGAATATTTTGCTTATGAAAAAAAGAGAAAGGGGGGAGGGAGGTACTTCTTCTTTTAAAATATAATGTTTATATACATGTATCTTCTTACTCCATACATATTTATACAAAGTAATGCATGCAAATATTTCAAAGGTAAAATACAAGATATTCTCAGAAATATGCTTTAAAACGTAAATACATTAATTATTCACAGGAATAATTAAAGACAGAAAAGAGAACGATAAATAAACAAAACGATGATCGTACAAACGCGAAATACTATAATTTCGAGATGCTTACGTCAACTGTGTGCGTATCTTCGAAATCGTGATGACGATTGGGGGTCGCTCGACGCGCATTTCGACCCCCAATTAGTGCATCGGGGGGGAGGGGAGAAGGGGGGAGGGGAGGGGGTTAAGATAGACGCCGCGTCTCTCGATCGTTTGTGCGTTCGAGATATCCCGTCGCGGAGATGGCGCGCAATAATCATCATTCCATTGCCCCCCTCCCTCTCCCCCTCCCCCCGCGTGCCCCTTTTCGCTCGCTTCGCAATGAGGAGAGGAGATGCTTACATTATGCATTTCCATCGGACGGGACTCGTGTCGCTGTTTACCCACATACGCTGTATAATCGTCAACAAACCCTCGGGCGACTCTCTCCGCGCGAGACCAGCCGACGTTTCCTCCCCTTCTCGCCCCCTCCCCCTTTTTCGGTTTTCGTCCTCAATCCCTCCTATAGACTCGCTTAGATCCACGGATCCCTCTCTTGGTTCTCCCCCCTTCGTCTCCGCCCTCCTCCAGTTCGCGATTCACGTGACCGGGACAGTCTATTGATTCCTCGAGGGTAGTGCATGCGCCCTCGTGCACGCGATCTCTGCTGTCAAGGGGGTTTGTATACGATGGAGGGGATAAGTTTGGAGGAAGTTTTGATGGTGGGGACGCTGGCGACGGGGAAAACGAGAGGAGAGAGAGAGGGGGGGGGGGGAGAGAGAGAGAGAGAGAGGGTCGGGAAACGTATACGCGATACCGAGAAAAAGACGGAGAAAAAGAAGGTGAGGGAAAAGGGGAAGAAAGACAGAGATAGCGATGGAAATTGTAACGTCGTTTTTTTTCACGTGGTTTTTTTTTTGTATATTTTTATGGTGATGGTACACATTTTTGTATGATGGAATGAAATAGGTAATTGTCGGGATTAAAACGAGAATTGAGAGTGTAAAAAAATAAAGTAAGTGACACTCTGCAGTTTAAATGTGTGTATTATAAGCAGTTTTGCCTAAAGTGTATCGTAAATATTATATTATTTTATAGAAGAAAGTTAATTATTTGTTTACTAACTAGATTGATGATTTTCCTGTTAGTAGCGAAACTAATTAGTTATCCATTAGAATCTCAAAAATTTCTTTTGTCAAATATAACATTTAATAGTAAAACTATCGCAATTGAATGATAGTATCTCGCTGGTCTTTTGCATCATATCTACGCTAATTATTGTTAAATTATTGTTTTAAATGTAGAAATTGCTAACTTCGTTGACAAGCTATTTTATCTTCGAATCTGTTTCGAAAGAGTTTCTTTAACGCAAATATTAAAAGCTTTCAAACTTATGTGCATTAATGGATTTTATCATTCCTTTGATTTCACGAATTTTGATCAATTTATGTTTCATTCTCTTAAAAGCTTCTTAATGTCGATTTTGGTTTTGCCAAAATCCTCGACCAATTTTCATCCCACACACACACTCTCTCTCTCTCTCTCTCTCTCTCTCTCTCTCTCTCTCTCTCTCTCTCTCTCTCTCTCTCCTCTCTCCAAAATTTTCTGACGTCTGTAACGCGTTAAAAAGAGCCCATCCGGTAGTCGATTACGAAATTCGCAGAATCCAGAAAATTCGGTCGGACTCGTTCCGATGCGAAATTCGAGAGTTCCCTCAATTCTCGTGTCGGCCGGGGGGGGGTTGGGGGGCGGGGGGGCAGGGGGTCGGTGTGTTCGAGCGCTAGTGAGGCGGTCAGGGGTTGCGAAGCGGAGGGTCGCGCGGAGAAGGGTTGCGAGGAGGAGGAGGGCGGTGATGAAGGACGACGGATGGAGAGAGAGTGTGAGAGAGAGAGAGAGAGAGAGAGAGAGAGAGAGAGAGAGAGAGGGCTTAGCGAGGATCGCGGCGGAGATTCAGTCTCACTTGTGTGGCGTCTGTGTCGCGATCAGTCTCTTCTCTTTCCGGATCCGCTCGTCATGACTTCCCTCGTCTCGTTCATCATCAGGTATGATCGACATTGACGTAACTCGCGCGTTGACTTCCGCCGCGAGTGTATCTCCGTCGAAACGCGTTCCTCGATTCCCCCGCGAGTCACTTTAAACTGTATCCAGCACCATCGGTCGTTCGAAATTAATTGTGCGCCCGACAGGAAAGATCGATATTTCGATGGGTGATCGGTCGTGCTTCGCAAATAAGATATGATTAAAGATAAGATAAGATAAAATAAGATATGATTTCTGTGAACGAATTTGCGTTTGAATCTTACGGAATTTTTTGAAATTTGTAAGTTTGAAAAATTGTTTCTGTAGCTACATATATGTGTATATATATATATTGGTGAATTCAAAACTGTAAATAATGCCACATTTATTTCTCTTTTTATCATCCACAGTGCTTATGTGTTTTCAAACCATTGGTATCAAAATATTTGGCAAATATTGTTACCCCCTAAAATATTTTCCTCCTAGGATACCCTATATTCGCCGAAATGACAAGCACATTCTGTCATCGAATTTCTTAATTTTTTATTTTATGAAAAGATCTATATTCCAAAATTAATCTATTTAAAATTCTTCGAATAAACCAGACTTTTTATTGCAGAGCTATATTCTCAGTGTTTCTAGAACGCAATTCCTGTTTACTACGCCGATCGAACGTCGCAGCGTTTTGTGAAATTATCAGCATCAGTTAGCTTTAATCACAATTAATGATCCTTTTTTCGCTTTGTCGATTGTGAATCATTTAGCATTAGTTTGCAATTTTAGCATTAGTTTGCATAAATACAATTTCGGCGAAAATTAACCCATCATTACGACTAACAATTTAATATCGACAACTGCGCAAAAGGATGAAAATTGATGTTAAGTGCAGAAAAGCTACTGTGATTACGCAAACTATGCGGATTTAAAATTGGATCAATTGCATTTAGCATAGTTTTGGGCTATTTTGACAACATTATGGATATAACTCTTTGCATAATATGTATAAGTAAGCTGTAAAGTTATACATATACATGTAGGAAGCTATAATCTATAAAAACAATTTTTCTATTTAATAAAAACTATTTTTTTTCTCTAAAAATAAAATTCAAAAGTATATTGAATTATATATATAATTCAAATAAATCTAATTTTTCTAGATAAAATTCCAAATTTTTTTATGAATGCACCCATAATTAGATCTTGATGTCGAATTATCAAATGGCATCGTCTTTGCGAACCGAAAATAAACCAATCTGGACATATCGTCGAGATCGAGAAACTGTAGAGTGCAGATGAAACTTTTTTTTTCTATATTGTTATCGTGTTGCGTAAAAAACGAGCTGAATAAAACGCGCGAGCGGATGCAGTCGCGGATCGTTATGTCGCACTTGTCGATGCATCGAAATTATGTGTGTGTTTCATAGTGCTATAAGTAACCTCGATATAACGTGCATTAACCCCGAGGTCGCGTAAGGGCTGCAGGATATCGTCTAGAGAGATAAATATCAAATTTTTTAGTATACTTTATCCAACGTGAAAGAGAGCAATATTCCGTCGGACATTTATTTTTTATGCACAAAAAAGTTGCAATTAGAAAAACTTGCAAATGAGTGACAACGGACACGTTGTCTCGACGTTTTGTCGGAATTCGATTTCTTCCCGATGGTTACATAAAAACGTGCGGTTGTTGCTAAGCGCAACGCGCTCTCCTACACCCTCTATAACACCGAGGCGCAGGTGCCAAGGGTCGAGGCACAATGAACTATAAAAACGAGATATGAGGATGTAAGATATAAAAAGAGCGCAGAGGAAAAAAAAAAATTGAAATATGAAATATATGTGTGTATATATAAATGTGATAGTTTCAAATAGAAATAAAACGAGAGAGAAAAGATACCATAATATGTATATACGAGAGTATCCAGAGTACTAAAGTGCAACGCGTGTCTCTATAATTAGCAAAGTCTGCTTAAAAGATTTCTCTCATTTTTTCCGCACTTTACAAGATTCATTTTACATTTTATGTCCGACATTTGCAAAATTTGCTTAAAATATTTATTGCTTGCCGAGTCTTTTTAAAATTTTTTTTTCATTTTTTATAACGTGCTGCAAGAGATTCGCTTCGTAAAGTATCTCTTGATAAATCAATCCAACTCTGAATTATGATATGCTGTACACAAAACGCGATATACATAAGTTGCGCTTCTTCTCTAATATTTAATTTTTTACTTTTTGCATTTCACATTATTTTGGTATTTTTCGTAAAGAAATAAACGCGAGGAATATTATACGAGTATTTGTACTACTATCTTTCAGAGCACACAAGTGCGTGAGCCGCGTCTAGCAGTGCATCGCGATGTTTCGTGAACAGGTATTTCGTTTGATCGGCACATCATTAGACGGGAGATCGGCAGGCTCTTCCGCTATACGAAATTAAACGCTCATTTCATTTACCCTCACGAGAAATATCGATCGCAGACACTGCACGAGCACTGCACGCACGATATCTCACGAGCGAGCGAGCGAATCGATTGACTGCGAGCGAATCTTTCCATTGCACTAATTATAACAGGATGTCTACTCCCTGGAAAAATCGGGAAAACCGGGGATTGTCAGGGATTTTTTTTTTTTACCTGGAAAAATCCGGGAATTCTCATGAAATTTTATTGACTCAGGGGATTTTTTCAGAAATTGTGTCTTTGATAATTTTATTGACAATCTCTTTTTAACATCAAGATCTTATGTGTAAGTTTCGTAGAAAATTTTTTAATAATATTTAAATAAATTAGTACTCCTTAAGACGTTTATAATAAATTATTTTTTGTTTCATATTCTTATTTTATATTTTTGCATATATCTTTAACGTTTAAATTGCACTTTGTTATTGTTTTACAAATTAATTTTACGATTAATAAATCAATATTAAATGCTAGAAAAACACTGCATTCTTGATAACTTTCTTTGCAATCGTATGAATAGAAAACATTAGGAAGCGCATACAATAATGAAACTTATTTTAAAAAGTTACATCTACAAATTTTCTCATTTTACTTGGAATTTTAAACGAAAATACTTGGAAGATCAGAGAATTCTCAGGGAATTTTTTCACAAAATTTGTGTGGACACAAAGTATAAATGCATTATGTCCAGTGTTCTCGAACGGGTCTCGAGAGCATTTGATTATTTTTATCGACGATGTATGTTAAAAAAAAAGTATGAAAATACAGAGGATTAATATTTTTCGATTAATTTCAATTTTTATTTAAAAGAAAGAATATAAAAGTTATTCTGAAAATCAGGAGTATCTCTCATTGTCAGATTTCAACGTCTTAAGGAGTCTTAAAGTTAGCTAAAAATTTAATTTAATTTTCTCAAAATTTTTTACTTAAAATTAATTGCGAGTTAACCTCCACGTTCTTTTTATATTTACTGATTTAGCACTTTTTGCGGTTCTTTGATTGTGCAACTTGATTATTTGCGGAGACGTAGTTATTCATTTTTGCTGTGTCTGTGAATTAGAAGTCTTATTTGTCTTGTCTTGTTTGTCGAAGATATTCGATATTTAACGTAAGCGTGAACAAACAATCACATTTTGCTAACTCTGTGCTACTTATGGACTTATGAGTGCAATATCTGCTGAATTAAGTGAAAAATTATACATATTTGTACGCATTTTACGGATTTCCGCGTCGAACAATGCAGTTCGATGCATACGATGTTAAGAGTGACGTAATCCTTTTCGTGTTTTCGTATCTTCCCTGCAATTCGTGAACGCTATGTATGTCACATGCCAATTATGTATATATAATAAAGATTCACAGATTGCGGGATTTTATTAATGTTTGTTGTTTCAAAAATCATTTTTAAAAATCTTGTTCAAATGGGCCATTAAATGATCTAATAACGGTGTTGAATCTATTCACTAATATTATATCTCGTTTTGTGTGTAACACAATTCAAAGCACCAAGCGGTTTAGAAAAGTCTCTTATGAAAAAGTCAAGCGGATTTTGCGAATTTCATTTCCATGTGATTAAGCTCTGTAAAATTTGTCATATCATTTCAGCATTGCAGAAAAAGAAATGAGAGATAATGTTATAATATGAGTGGTATATTTTGAGAATCATATAAATTAGTCTTTCTGAAAATCTTGATAAAAGAAGAGAAATTTTAGATTCCTTTGAAGCAGTTATGAATTATTTAATTTAAAAAATGCAGAAACTCAAAGTTTCGGGAAAAGTTCGTTCTGATTTAAGAATTTTTCAGACTTAATCTTACTTTTAAATGTTTCAATATCATGTGTAATATGTGTGTTAAATACACGCTATATTTTAATAATAACAAAATCATCATTAATTATAATAATAATATATATACATAATTTAATTTTTATATTTTTTATAAATTATATAACTTAAATTAACAATGTATTTTAATAGAATTATAATAATATTAGATATAAACGTTTCTTTCGTAATTTATTTTATTTATATTGAGTTGAAGTTTTGCGAATTAAATTTGTGTCACTCGCTGTATTAAGTGAAATCTACGCAGAAACAAGCAGTGTCTTGAAGAGCGCACACAGTTGTTATCAGGCTGCAAGCAATGACAAGTGTTGCAAATAGACGAATGATATTAATTAACGGGATTAAATTCGAGACTGAGCATTAATTAATTCATAAGCTGTCGCAAAGCCTGATAGCCACGATTAATTATACATTCTTCTGTCGTAAAATACATTAACGTCAACTCATCGCCATGTAATGTCTCTATAAAATTGATATGTCTACAATTCTCATTTTGCAAGTATTAATAAATAAAAAAACATTAATTTGACAGACGCGCGATTTGTTTTGAAGCTTTCTGTGATTTATAAATGCATTTATAAATATTTAAAATTTTTTAATATTGGATTTATTAGAGCAATAATGGATTTATGATAATCTCTTCGGAAACGTTGCGGCAAGATGTTTTACAAACGGAAATCGATGAGACTTTTCGAATTTGTTTTCTGCGATAATATTTTTTAAACGCGGTCACAATACTTCGCGAAAAATGGACAGAACTGGACACGCTAAATGAATCAGCGATATTATAATTAAATAGAACCGTATTACGTATCCGGTTTAGGATTAGGTGCGCGATTTTATGGCTTCCACGTCGCATGCGAAGAAAGAATTGCACAATTCTTACAATATGTAGCATTTTACTAATTTAATATTAAATAATAATTTGTAAGACACAAAACAGTTGATTTTTTTTGAACAACAAAATATATATATACTAGTTTGTTTTTTTCATACACATATGAAGTAATCTTTTCTATCGAAATAGATATCGACTTGTATTATACTTGAGGAAAAGATTATTCAATGAGAAATATTGCATTTTATAGATTAATTTTTGTCGTCAAAAATCTTTAATTATTATGCGTTGACGAGTTAATGACCTATTATATATATAATGTAATTATGCATATGTGCTATATATTGCGTGTGTAAAAAGCGCGGAAGCTTTATATAGACAGAAATGATTTTAAATATATATCACGTCACGAACTATTATTATAGCATGTACACTAAATGCGTTGATATCAAGCTAACACACACACACAAAAGAGTCAAAAATCAAATCAAAATCACGGGCTCATTGTCAGTGCTTTTTATGCGGATAAAATGAAAAGGTATTGTACTTTATTTGTACCTATATATATATATATATATATATATATATATATATATATCCTATATATAGGTACAAATATTGACTGTGCGAGAAATACCTCGAATTGGACATAAAGGAAGGCTGTATTTAGACACTTGCTTTGCATTAGTGCTTGAAGTATCTCCCCGGCGGATCCCTAAGAATCTCTTTCGTGCTTTCAGAGTGCAGTAAGGGCCCGAGCAGGAGCTACGTAGACCATGTCAGGGCCAGGGGCGGAGTGGTGACCTAGACCTCATCCCTCGGCTCCGACCCTCGATGCTTACGCTACGGCTGGTGTCGACTCACTTCCTGAAGCAGCCATAGGCAGTGCCCTTCGCCTTAGAGAAAGGGCTCCGTGCGATGTGCCGTGATAGGGACATGAACCCAGAACTACTAGTCGAGTCGCACGATCTCCGCTCAACGGCGTTGCCGTCGCCGTCGCCGTCGTCGTAAAAATAAAATTTAAAAAACAAAAAAAAACAAAAAAAACCCAAAAAACACAGACAACACGGTCGTTCGAAATTTTCACGCTCACGCAAGAAGGACTTCTTTTTTTTTTTCGACGGCCCTTCTATCTCTCTCTCTCTGCTGCGAGAATCCTCTTTCTCGCCCTGGCGCACGTACTCGCATATACGCATACACATCACACACGCATCCCCCCCCCCCCACGAATCGTTCCTTGCCCTCCAATTACATAGACGAACGCAAGTACGATTTCTCTTTTTTATGATCTCGAGATAGATTAAAAATCCCGACAGAGACGAAATATAGACGAATCTTAAACGAGCAAGTGCGCGTAATATACGGTATCGCGTTCGGGTTACTCGGGGTTACTCGCGGCATTCGGTATATAAATCCGGGTCGCGCAAATCGGCCGGATCGAAGGAACGCAGGATCATAACTCGGAAGAGACGACATCACCGACATATACGACGAATCAAGAAAAAGGACGAGGAGAAGGAAGGGGGGTTGAGCAGGACGAGACAGCTGCCACGCTGAACTCGGTATACATCAACCTGTGGAGAGCCGCGAGAGAGTGTATTGTGAGTGTTTCTCTTTAAAGATTCTTCTATCATAACATGCGTGTCTCCGGGGTGTGCTTGATAAAAGCGATATTAATTACGAGTACGATTATTAATAAATTATTAGTAATTTTAATTGATTTATTATTAATTAATATATAAAGAAGCACAAAATGTGGTTTTAATTAACTTGGACATACAAAGTATATTCGTATAGTCTTATTATTAGTTTTGTTATTATTTTTCTTGTTATGTTCAACTTATCTATTTTTTTGAACATAAAAATATTTTATCTTTATTTAAAATATGATACGAAGTATTATTATTAAATTTTTGAATATTTCCTTTTATCAAGCACACTGAAGTTATTCAATATATTGTATTTGCAATGACAATATTATGATGAATTGTGTTTAATTAACAGATAACACAATATAATTTCTTGTTATTAATTAATTATATTATCTCTAGAGGCATAATTTATTAAATATAAATAAACGTTTCTGATAATCTCGATTCAAGCGTAGATTATCTCACGATTTTGATTTCGTCAAAGAATTGTGCATAAAAGCATTGTTATCCGTTAATGGAAAATATCCAAAAAAACGTCGTGATTTAAAGAACAAAAGAGTAAAATTTGTGTGTTGCATCGTAATTTTCCAATTTGCATGGTAAATTCGGCGTGTCGGCGATTAATGGATTAAAGTCGCATAATTTATATTAAGCGCACATAAGAATCTTGACGCGCCTGGCCCCTCGATTACGTAACCGCGAAATTTTGGCACAATTTTGGTGCAAGTGCATGAATAATCTCGTTGGCGTGAAATTTTCCTGTCCGCTGCGATCAGTCGCGAGCGAGCATCATCGGGCGATCATTAACTATCTCATAATAGTTCCTTGAAATTGCGTATCTTTCTTTCCCGCAAGAATGGGTGACGAGGTAAATTGATCGACCGTATATCGGTTATCGGTGCAATGGTCGGCGAGTTATTTTTGATAACGCTTTGTGTCCCGCTTAAGTGAAATTTACGTCGCAAAAGAATGTGCAATTTTATCTGTTTAAGAGAATCGACATAACAGTCGTTAAATAATACCCGTCCATTCACGACGAACAATTTCTTACGAGTTTCAATGAATAAAATAAAACGCCTCGAGAAGAAATTGTATTAAAATAATGTCGCTTCGCAATAATGTGGAATAATTAAATCAAACAGAGCGAGCTACATCAAAGCTATTTTTTTTCACAAAGTTTCAAGATATTATTTCTGAAGAATATACTGCGACTTTGCGCACGATTAATATACATTTTCCATGTAGCGGCGCAAAAGTTTGCCGACGCGTTCCTTATTTTTATCATAATAAAGGATATTGATGACGAAGCGAGGACGACGACATTTCACGGTTCATCGATTCTATTCGAACGGAGCTTTTCCTATGTTATGAAATAATGCGCGTTTCTCGTCGTGCGCCGCTCTCATCGATCGTGCGCTTGCGAAAATATTGAAATTACCCTACGATTGTTCTGTCAATGTCGGTACACTGACATGCTATTCTCCACCATAATCGTGCAAATGACACGGCAGTTACCTCGCGTGAGACCGATATGAAGCATCCAATTCTTTATCGAAAGAAACTGGTAAATTTTTCTTCATTTTTTTATTAACTTCATTTTTCTTCATTTCTTTATTTTCTTCATTTTTCAAATTTTTCTTTTTCTTTCTAATATTTGAAAAAAATATATATAAGTATATATCTATTTAAATTATATTTAAATTATACATACATATATATTTTTTTATAATTTTTTTAAAATTAATATTTATTATTTATGTCCCTTTATTTTTTTCTACAAAATTGATACTTTTTTTTCTATTATAAAAAAATTAGGTCTTCTCTTCTTCAATAATAAAGAGAGTTTAGCGTTTCTGTTATTTTTACCGGTATCTCTTTTCTGATTTAACCGCGATATAAACCGCGATCGGAGACAAGAATTATGATAGAGTGAATGACGAACTTTTGAATGGCTGTCGTCTTGCACGTTAGCGTATGACCTGCGATTTACAACAAGTGTACTCGTCGCTTTTGTCAGTGCGGCGGTGGATCGCAGTGCAGAGAAAGTGGGATGAGACGCCCTCAGCAAGAACATCTCCATCATCATCATCACCACCACCATCATCACCATCATCATGGACCCTCAACAAGCCCCCCGCGCTCTCGTCAAGCGCACGACAAGGTAATCTCTCTTTGACACTTTTGCAACTCCACGTTTGACGCAAAGTATCTCTCTATTCTTATGTTTCAATATTAATTATTTTTACTTCGCGATAACTGTATCTAGAAAAGTTGTGTCTAGAAAACATTGAATTTATGTTGTTTTACTCGTACACACACATACTGTATATTTTTTAATGAATAATGAATTTCAGAAAATAATTAAATATTAATTAAATATTATCAATAACATTAATTAAATTTTATTAATAATTATTATTTATAATTATATAATAATAATTATTTATAATTAAATATTAATACATATAATTAATTAAATATTATTAATGTGTATTAGGAATAATGGCATGTAATTTTTTTACTCGATAGTAATCTCCTCGGCTTTTTAACTATCGCGATTTTATATTAATCAATTTATGTATTAGCGATAAGAAGTACTACTGTGTTGAAATTTCTATCCTATCATAATGACTATTGCTTATCTTAATAGATAGAGAGAGACAATAGCGTATAGTAGTTGTCGTTCTACATTCTGTATAGATATGGTTATAGAAACTTTCTGGTTCTTCTACTCAAGTGAGAATGCAGAATCTATATCTACTCGTTACTCCACTTTGTCGATGCACTACCTTTCCAGTTGTTAAATCTAGACTGTTCGTCAATTACGCTTTCTCGTCCTCGTCACTCCACTAATTATTTATACGACCCATATAAATGTCATGTGAATGTCGGAAATATCAATTATCGCTCGATACTCGGTGCAAAACAAATGGCACTTAAATAAATAGAAAGATAATAAATAAAGAATGACAGATTAGAGAAAGGATATACTGAAATAAAATATTCTAAGAAAGATTTTATTTTTGATGAATAATTAATTATTTGTCAAATAATAAGTAAACACTTATCAGAAAATGTTTACACTTAAAACATTGTACATAGTATATATATCTTTTATAATTTGTTCTATAATTCATTTTCGCGTGCTACAGAAGTATTTTTTTCTCTACGAAATTTTAGATATTCTTAATAATTCTTTATACTCTATACATATATAATTATATTATATATTATATTTATATATATTATATTATAATTATTATATATAATATATATATATATTATATTATAATTATATTTATTTATATAATTATATTATATATTATATTTATATTTATAATTATATTTTACAATTACTTGAAATTTTTTAGAGTATCAATTCTATATTTGTGCGATGTTTTTAATAATCAGAACACCGTTTGTGCGGAGCATTTCGTTTACACGTAGCGTTCGTTTAATTATAAGAAAGCGATAGTTTAGATTTGAAATATTTTTCTTTCGATTATGTATATACTTGAAAACACGCTAGGCCCAGGCGGCCTAACGAATCCCACCTCTCGCGTTTCAGGATGAGTCCCGTCTCGCGCGCGTGAAGCGCGTCCTGGCGGGCTCGCTGCTCGGCCGCGGCGCCGGCTCCAGCAGGATCTTCGGCATCCGGCTGGAGCTGGTCGAGTCTTACCTCGACACCGGCGTGCCGTACGTGGTGCATCGGCTATGCGGCTACATCGAGACGCACGGCTTCCAGAGCGCGGCGGTGTTCCGTCTGTCGGGCGGAAGCCCCCGGCTGGCGGAACGACTGAGAGCCGCCTTCGAGCGACGGGGCGACGCCGATCTCGAGGCAGCCGGGTGTCCGCCGACCGCTGCGACTCTTCTCCGTCAGTATCTGAAGGAGCTGCCGCAGCCCGTCGTGCCGTCCAACCTCGTCGGCAGACTGCTCAACGTGCACGCTCGTAAGAACCGTCATCCTATTTCTTTTTAAGGATTTTGTTTCGAGACAAGATGATCCAGCATTGTGAAGGCAGGATGCCTTACGTGTCGCTCTGCATATATTTTATAGACGCGATTTTAATTATTATTTAAACAGAGTCTATATATATATATATATATATATGTACTCTCTGGGAAAATGGAGGATTTTTTTTTTAACCTTGAAAAATTCGGGAATTCTCATGGAATTTTTCAAAAATTGTGCTTTGATAATTTTACTTTTATATTGCGAGCGGTTTTTAAAGGACTTAAGACTAGTATTTTTTTTTTTTTTTTTCAAGGTCTTGTATTAAATATTTTTAATAGCAATTAAGAAACATATGTCTAACATATCTTTGCAATATTTAAGATTTTATTAAAATCTCATGTGATTTTATTGATAATCTCTTTTTAGTATCAAGGTTTTATGTAAGTTTCATAGAAAATTATTTAATTTTTTCATAATATTTAAATAAATTAGCACTCCTTAAGACGTTTATAATAAATTATTTTTTGTTTTATATTTTTATTTTATATTTTTGCATATATCTTTAGCGTTTAGATATAGTGATATATTGCACTTTGTTATTGTCCAAATTAATTTTACGATTAATACATGAATATTAGATGCTAGAAAAACTGCATTCTTGGTAACTTTCTTTGTAATCGTATAAATAGAAAATATTAGAAAGCGCATGCAGTATTTTACAAATTTTCTTATTTTATCTAAAATTTTAAACAAAAATCCCTGAAAGATCAGAGAATTTTCAGGAAATTTTTTTACAAGATTTGAGTAGACACCCTGTAAAAAAAAATTAGAATACAACTCTGAACTCGCGTCTCGACGTTTCTAATAAATGTTCTGTGAAAATGTTTGACGCAGAGAGTTACTCGAACGATCACGACTCGTGGATCGCCTCGACGAAGGAGCTGTTGTCGACTCTGCCGTCCTCGCATTATCATCTGCTCGGCTATCTGACGATCTACCTTAGCCGTTACGAGGCTCGACACGGACGCAGCGCCGGCGTTTGCGGCGTTTTCGCGCCCGTCATTCTGCCGCACGTGCCACCGGCGACTACTTTGCTGCGGGACATCCTCGCCGAGGCGCTGGTACTGTTCCCCGACTGGTGAGTGATATTTAATTATTCTCTTAGCATGACGACGTGACATGAGGCAACTCGCAAAAACACGTGAGGAAGTCAGTCGCGCGAGAAGCTTGCGTAACTCGCCGGCAGCAGAAGCGAATGATGTCTATTTGTCCAGCTTATTTTGATCACCGCTTCGGGTCCGCTTTTCCTATTTTTAGAACCATTAGATCACGCTCGATGTGTTACACAAACGAGGAAAGGTGACTCTGTCGGGCCATAAAAGAATAACATAAATTATAAACTTACGTTAGGTAATGAAATAATAAGTAATAGAATTTTTATTTTATGAAGTTTTAATGAAAATAAAATTCATTTTAAACTATTATTTTAATCTATTTTTTTTTTCAATTTGCATATCTTTTTGTAAAATATTGTTTTTTAATCAAATTTATTTTTAAATTGAAGACTATTGTCAAAAAGTATTGTATTTATATGAAAGATATTAGAGAAATATGTGAGAAAACAACAACTGTAAAAATGGTGTACTGACATGCATCAAATATATAATTTTGTATTTCTCTTAATATGGCACCTCCACTACGAGAAATCAAATCAAATATTGCTAATTTATTGCTCTAATTCCGAATTTATTACTTTTATTAATTAGCAGAAAATTGGATTTAAAAATAGGGATGTTGATTTAACATCACTCTAGTATTTTCACTTCTGACTTATAGCTAATTATAAACAATAAATAAATATACTAGGATTAATTGCTAATTAATTGTGTTCAAAGGTTGCAAATAGATTTAAACAATATTATACTTTTATACAAATGCACGGATTATTATAATTATATAGCAGTAAAGTGATCAAAAGTAAGAAATTAACAGTGTCAGTTTGATATCGTTTCCCAAATTTTTAACTTTTATCAAAATATCCTAATTTCTCGAATTTGTTGCTCGCAAAATAAGATTAAAAAATAATCGAAAACTCTAACGAGCAATTGTCTAAACGTAATCCATGATTGACTAGCTTCAAATTGTTATGAAATTCAAAACGATGTAAAATAGGTCATCACCGCGAAGATTTCACAAGCAATTAATTTTAAAAATAACAAATAAATTAAAAAATTATAAATTATTTATTCCCTGATTGCTCCGCCATCGTTTGATTGCTTTTTCCTTGTCTCTTATTTGTTCTTTGCTGCTCTTTTGTGGAATTTACACAAGACTCACACGCGAAAACACGATTAATTATACATGATTGCACGCGCACTAATCGCCAGAATACAAACGCTGAATTTATAGTATGCAGTTAAATATTAAAATAAAATCGGTCATTAATGACTATAATTATTAAATGCTTCGCAATAATGCCCAAGTTAATCCCTTTTGTATATCCTATTTTATATTCATTTTGTTAATGAAAAATTTGAATATAATGTCGGCAATTTTATCCTAACGCTACGCGAAGTAATGACTAGTTGAGACGCAATAATCGCGGAAGTTAATTAATAATATGGGTTGGAAATTTTTAATTATTTATAGAAATTTATCGCGTTTGGCATCTTTCATTACTTGTTCATTACTTTTCGCTATTACTTGTCGCTATCATTGATGGCTATTTATCAAACTAAATATTTCGAGCGATTTATAATACTTTTCAAGTAGAAATCGAAACGAGAGAAATCGAAGGAGAGAAAATTATAAATTATTGTTTTATTACGGGCAGAAATTATTTTTTTAACGATACTTGTATTTCAATATATCTCATATCACGTTTTGAATTTTTCAATTTTTCCGATTTAAATGTAATTCACACATTACTTTTGTTAAGATCAATAATATACATGGAATAATAATATATGAACCGTAATATCGAGAAATTTACAAGTAACGAAAAGACGTGATATATCAATTGTTTATAATTAATTAATTTAAAATCAAGGGGATCCGAATATTCCGTGTACGCTTATTTTATAATACATTAAATATTTCGTGGCGACAATGAATATACGTATTAAATATTATTATATTCAATCTTTGCATAGCGCGCTATTGTTTATATACATATATGTATATGTCCTACAGACGATCGAATTGTTGTCATTTGCGCGACGACACTCGAGCGAGAAGGTAATGGAGCGAGACGTCTCGTGTATCGTCATATTATTTTCCGAAACGCTATTACGCGACAAGGAGATTTATTAAACGCGATCGAACAATTATAGAGATTGATAATCCGCGCAATTAAATAACTTTCGCGTCTCAAGTAGCCATTCACTCGCATAGTATCGCGTAATATCGCACAGTATCAGGATAAAATTGTCGAATCACTTTCGAATTTTTCAGTCATCAACAAAACGGATTGAATATTATTATTATTTTGTGGCGCGTTTAATAATTACACAGTTGTTATTGTAATATTTATTTTAATATTTACCAGAGCGCATACTATAAATTAAGTGCTTGTATTTTGGCGATTAATATGAGCGCGATCGTAATTAATTATGTTTCCGCGAGTGAGTATTTTGTAAGTGCCATAAAGAGGTGCAGCAAAGGACAAACATGACAGAAGGAGGAAGCTCGGGAAGACATCGATCGATGATGGTGCAACTACGGCGTGAGTAATTTATAATTTTGTTAATCTATTATTTGTTGTTTGTTAAATTAATTGCTTGCTAAACCTTCGCTTGATAATAACTCACTTTACGTCATTTTAAGATATAAAAGCTGATCAGAGACTATGTTTAGATCTCTTATAACGCGTTTTCGATTATTTCTTACACTCATTTCGCGAACATTACATTTTCAGAACTATGGTATTTTAGTAGCAATTATTTCGAGAAACAAATCGATATATATATATATATATATATATATATATATATATATATCAAGCTGACATTGTTGATTTTTTACTTTTGACTACTTTATTTTCTTATATAGTTATAATATTCCATATATTAGTGTATTTATATAAAAATGCAATATTTGTGAAATATATTCATAGTATGAGCAATTAATAAGCAATTAATTTTGATATATTTGCTTCTTGTTTACGATTTGTTATAAGTATTATTTATAAATAGTGGTGTTAAATTAGCATCCTCATTTTTAATATAAATTTTCTATTAATTGATGGTATACTAAGGAGCAATAAATTTGGAATTAGAGGAACAAATTAATAATAAATTGACATTTAATTATGTTATACATCTGAATTTGATTTGGCTCGCAGTGCCAAGTTAACGGAGGTTAATTTTGTGGATATTCTCGAAATTGTGAAAAAAAATATTGTTGGTGCGAAATTACGGTAAATTACGGCTTAATTATGCTCGCATGTCTAACTGTTCACGCATCGTTGGATAACATGCTGCTCATTATCTTTCAGTCAGTTGTTCGCGGTTTTTGCGAATGATGGAATGAGATTTATCAATATAAAACCTTACATAACTCTTTTTAACTATTCGGTAAAAAACGGAAGGACTAAAATGTAGGATTATAAAAACACCTTAATTGTAGAATATAAAAAATAAATCCTTCACAATATAATTTTTCATATTTAGATATCAGTTTGAGTTTGCTTGCAAACAATAAATATTTGTGATTTCTGTTATTATGTCCTGAATAATTTTCAAGTGGAAATACTTTAATATTTATTACTTATATAATTTAACATAATATAATTTTATATTTAATCTTGTAATTATTTTGATCTAAAAAATTTTTACATACGTTTTTAATCTGAGTAATTCTAACACGTTGAATTTGAATAAAAAAAATGGTAATTCGAAATAAATTTGCTATTGTTTTGCATAAATACAGAGAATTGTTTCAATTCTTCGTTATTTTTTCAACAAGAATTCACAATTTACGATTGTATAATATTCGCCTAAGCCGAATAAACCGGACTTTGTTAATTAATCTGGAAATCCGATCCAGTCGCCCTGTTGTACGTTAACCGCATTGTGAATTACAAGGGTAACGTATTTGAATGTGCTCGACCACCAACTACACTGCGAAATAAATTATAAAGCACGCTTTGCAGAAAACGCTCTCTGCGTCGAGCTTACATGTCTAACTAAACAGTTGCCTCGCGTTACAATTTTCTCGCACCGTCTCATCTCGTAATATCCCTTACATTTCCAACAATTATTCGAGACCGACCGACAGATCTGTATTATCTTAATAAACTGTTCCTCTCGTCGAAATCACAAACGAGGCAAATTTTCCGCGATGAATGTCTGTCCCTCGACAAATCAACCGTCTAATTGGGCTCTCCTCTACTTACATTCGAGAAAATCTCTTCCCCGATGGAAGAGAGAGTCGACGCTCGCTTATTATTTCTTAACTCTCTTTGCCCCGGATTTTTTCGCCTCGATTGCGTTTCGACCGCTTGGACAGTCTCGATGGGGACGAATCTAGTGCACTTGCAATTTCATCCTTGCTGCATTCTCAGTAGCATATCGAGCGGAAAAGTGAAAAAAGAAAACGATAATTTTGCATATTAGGGCTGACCTCACAAATTTCAATCGCCTCGATATATATTATCAAGGACACGACCCTGAGTAACTTCCAAAAGGTTTTAGCCGTCGCTCGTAGTTTATCAAAAAGTTATTAACTAATTTGTTAATAACTTTTTTTGTCGGCCCTAATTTGCATAATTACCAAAAAAACAATTGTCATTAAATCTAATTTCGAATATTTTTCTGCCCTATCTCATATTATAAAATTCCATTTTATTAACACATTTTTTTCTCATAAAAAAATTCTTCATTAAAAATATAAAATATAATTATGATAAATTAAATTGATATAAATTAGTAATTGAAAGAGATATACATATAAATCCCCGTGAATAAATTAAATAAACGTTATCGCGTTCTGCTTCGCATCAGCACGTATACTTGGATCGATAGATTCGGTCAAATTTCTGCGCACGTACAACGTATGCGAGAGAAACTAGAGTTGTTCTCTCCCGGATTCGCGTGCATATATGAAAGATTTTTCTTCTGGTTCCACGTACAAGCAGGTACGATTTCATCGCGCGTAAAAGCTTCCAAATCACGCAAGAAGGATATTAAACCGCATCGATGATCGATTCGGATCGCGCGGAACGCGGTACGAATGCAGAAATCCGAATACAAACGAACATCACGAAGTCTTTCGCGTTCGAAATTATTTACATACGCTTTCAATGCCAGTATTTAGTCTCCTTTTTTTAGCTACAAGTGGCTAACGAGGTATCAAAACGAATTCTAACGACTAATAACGAAATAAATGATGTAATAAAATATATATATATATATATATTTATAATTATAATAATAATAGATAATACATGCGCGTTCTTTCTCTCAATAATCATTTTAATTGCGTATGTTAAAACAACGACAAGTTAATGATATTCAAATTTATTCACCGTTTCAGCAAAATTTCCCGCGAATTTTATTCGAATTTCACGCACGAATTATTTCGGCGAAAACTAAACGAACGCCGCTTCGGACCGAGTTATTTTCGCGCGCGTGCGAATTAGTTTTTAAGCGGAAAAGTCACGGACGAAATTTGTAAATTGCCGGCGTCAGATTGCCAGGCGTAGGCGGAAACTGCGAGAATATTCTCGCGACCTTCTCCACGATTAATTTCGTTCGTTACGCCGTATCATTGAGGCAATGTGAAATACTCGGGCATTAATAAGAATTCGCGGTCCTTGGCCTTGTCGCGAAATCGCTCGCCATTGACGCGCGTACTTGAATGCACGCTTGATGCACTTCCTTTTCTCTCTCTCTCTCTCTCCCTCTCTCTCTTTTACTCAATTGCATTTTTCGACGAGAATGTATCCTTTCTTATTTGCATTAATTTAAACGTAACTGTACATGTCTCTTTATAATTTATGTTTCACTGCATTTTCGTCGGGAAAAACTCTTAACTTTTGGTGGTAATGAGACTCCTATAATTTAGATATCTTTCGAAGGCTGACAAAAAATTAGGAGATAAATTACACGCATAATGATCAATTCTTAATAAAAATATATGTATACTCTGTTATCATGTTATATAATATCGATTATCGACTGTATATGTCATATGAATTATTGTTTCTTAATACTAAGAAATTATATTATATCGTGATTATTTGACTATCCTCGAAATGATTATTTAAATATCATGAAAATTAAGAAACATTTTTTAAACAAATTTTTGGTTAAAGAAATGTTTAACTCTTAGAGTTTTAATTGGAAGATATTTGCGGGACGGAGTCAAGTAAATTAATATTATATAAAAAAAATTCTTATAAGAAAAATAAAACTTAAATTATAGAATGTCTCTAAGTTTTGACGTAGGACGAGAGATATACGCGGTGCACAAGGTCGATTTAATCCTTGAAGTGCATTAGGTGATTAAGCGATCAGGAAGTCGTGGACCTTCGAGAAAAATCGGAACAGTCCACCTCCTTGAGAGTTGTTAAGCCGAGGAGTTTCTCTCGCCTTAATCTTACGCGCGTAATAAATTATTAATGCGTGTCACTCCTGTCTGATATATGTATATATAATAGTATTATATTTTCCTCGCTGCATATCAATTGCAGCTTTCTGCGTATCTAACTAAAAATAAAATCAAGAGCGACGTAAAACTGCTCACTGGATATTAATAAGCTTCTACGCAAAAAAGAGGTCTTAAAATAACAGAACCGTGCGGTGGTTTAATACCGTGTGATTTAATATCGTATTGTTCCATGGACGATGTCGATTTTTTGATTCAGAGAAAGAATTAAGAATTTAAATTTAAATTACATTAGATAAAGATTTAAATAAATCGATTAAACAATTTTATAATTTTATACATAAAATTACTATTATTGGATATATTTCTTACATAACATAATCATTGCTCAGTATTATGTTTTTTGTCAACTTTTTATAAAAGATGATAGAGATGATTTTTATTAAGGAAATAACTTGCAGAATTAATAATATTTAGCTTTTTGCATTTCGCACACACACACATAAGCGGTGCATTAAAAATCCTCCATTATAGTTTGATGAGACTGGAAGCGAGCGATTAATCTTAGCTCGTAAAATACCTAAGCGTGTCGTGCTGGAAAAAAAAGATCTCGCCGCTTTACTCACATGAACGGCACGTGACGGTTAAAGCGTGATGCGATAATCGTTTTTAAGGGAGGACGGTGCTCTTTTTCCTGGAAAAACCAGCATCCACAAAAGATTGATCGCTCTTGCCGAGATCACCGCGGTCACGCGAGATTGGCGAACTATACCGCGTTTATCCAAGACACAATAGCGGAGTAGAATATTAATATAAAGATACGCGCCTATGTTGCAAGTTCACACGACTGTGATTTATAAAATTACATGTATGCGGATATAATATTTTACATTTAGAAATTTCAAAAAAGGCATTGATTACATTCTGTGCGATCGTTAGTTTTATTAATGACTCAAGAATTTATTCAAGTCATTATAATTTCACAACTTTTTGTCGGTATAAATTATTATTATTAAACTCTATACTATAACATTTATTATTTATAGTTATAAATTATTTGAATACTTTTTTATGTTAATATATGAGCATATTGAAGATGATTGAAACAAAGAATAAATTTTAGAATAGAGCAAAATGGAAATTTGCAAAGTTATGTATCGTATAAGTATAGGAGAGCAATAAATTTTGAATTTATTATTGAATTTTATTATACAAATTAAATCTGGTAATATTCGACAGAGGTAGAAATTAACGTTAATAATTTTTTTCTCTGGACAAGTATGAGAATCCGCTGGCACATTAATTCGCTTGTAAGAAATTGTGTCACATGCAATTGCATAAATTACGCTACATAAATAAATTGACAGTAAATCGAGTAAACTGTCTGAAAAAGAAATTGTAAGAATTTTACACAATAAATACTTATATTATTTATATGAATTATATAATAAAAATCGTATAATGAAATAAAATAAAATAATACAGTTTAATAATTTTTTTTACATTGCTCTCCTACATTTTTATATGATGTATAACTTTACAAATTTTTATTTCTTTATTTTTTTTTTTCATTATTAAAATTTACGCTTTGCTTCAATCATTTTCAATATGCTCGTGCATGATTATAAAAAAACATTCGAATAATTTATACCCTAAATAATAAATGCGGAGAATAATATATGTTAATAATATCCAAGTTAATTAAAATAATATTCAACTCGGATTAGAGTTTCGACCTGACTCAAACATCAATGGTCAATAATAGAATTATTCTATATAAACAGCAGTTTGATACGTTGCTGCATCTTGTAATAAAGATCGCAATGATGAAGTAAAATATTGATAGACGAGTAAGTTGCCGAGGAAGGAGAAAGACACGAGATTGCGCTGTGCGTTCTCGATCGATCAAGACCTCGTTTTAGGGTATTGGCTTAAGGTAATCGGCGTTATGCATGGTCATGTGTTTTCATGGATCTTGCGTCATCGCCGTCGACGCTGAGACGAGCAGCGTCCGTGAATATTGCATCGTATGCATGAATATTTCACGCTGTCTCCGCTGTCTGCGCTTGGTCTGCGTCCAAAAATCTCTTTCGACTTTTTCGAAAACGGCACAGACATGTTATATAAAACTCCAATTAATTGGCGCGAAATCCGCGGATACAAAGCAATAATATTATATTATGTGAAAGATCGATTTAGGAATGTTGTCATTATATTTTATCGCGATTTTAACTGTGCTATATATCCATAAAGTTCAATTTTATGCAAGACGGTGAAAAAAATTAAAAAATTTAGGATGTATTTTACTTGAAAAAATTTTAAGCAACATGTGTGTGTGTAGTAATGTGAAAAAAACTTGTAGCAATTTTACGACTGCGTTGCAAAATTTATAATAGAATTATAATATTAATTAACATTTTATAAAGTTGAGAGAAGTTTAACATAACACATTTATATTTTAAAAGGAAGATCCTTGTAGTTAACATGTGTAGTAATATCGAGGAAATTTTACGATTTCCATAAAAAATCCCCAATTGCTGTTTTAAAGCAAACGATGGAAGCACAACAAGTACAGATACAAAACCGGTTGAAACAGGTTCCTTCAATGAGACTCGCCTGATAGAAGGTTTCCACCCGATTCGGAGTTTCTTCTGGAGATTTACAGACTAATATATGCAAACACAATCGAGCTGCTGGATATCTCGTGAATATTCATAATGCGATGGGTAGCTCTGTGTTCGCTTTATCTATCTCAGTCGATCGCTTTGAACGAGCCAAACCGAGACCAAAACCGTTCTCCCAATCGCCTCTAATCGATAACGCAATACACATTGATTATAGCCGATGCAATATGAATACATTGTTCGTATCTCGATCGGCAGCAAGACGACGAGACAATCGAATTTCTCGACGATAAATAGAGATGGGATCAAGTTCAATATGTACTTAAAAATCCGAGTCGAATCCAATAATCAAGTTTCATTTTCTAGGATTCGAATAGTACTCGTAAGAAATAATATTTCATATATTGTATTTGCGAAGTAATCGAATCTAGAACAGTTATATTCGAATTTTAGATTGAGTATCTGCAAGGTTCACACCTCATAAGTACTCATAAAAGATTCGAACATACTTGATCAAGGTTCGAGTCTACTTGAAAGTACTAGTTTTTCTTTTTCGATGTAATCATGGAGAGTTCGAAACCATGCAAACAAATTCGAACCTACTTGTAAGATACTTAATCCCATCACTAGCGCTGTTAATAATCTCGAGCTGTAACAGAATAAAATAACCATTCGCGCGCGCGAATAAAATTTCCGCTACGTCAACATATTTTAACAACATATTGCGACATTCGCAAATTTTTGTTCAACTTTTCAAAACAGGACAACTAAAAATTGCGAACGCGACTTCGAAACGAAAAACTGTGCGCGCGTTTAAAAAACTTTCATCAGCATCTAAGTAAGTTTTTTCGTTGTAAAATCTAAAGAATTATTAATAATTAGCGATTTAATTTTTGCATCAATCACGCGTACAAAGTTTCACATTAGCTGCATATCAATTAAAAAAGTCTGCGAAAATTTTTTAGAATTTATGTGACGCGAGATGATGAATGTGCTGATTTGTAGAAGAGAAATTGCGCATTCGTAACGTCATACGTAGCGCATTAATTAAAGGTCGGTTCGATTAATAAGTTCGTGTCTGCTATTCTGAAATGACGACAAATCACGCGCACATACGTTGATAGGTACGAATGCAAATTGCATCGCCGAACATTTCGATCGCACGTGTTAGCTCATGACGGAAGGCATGCAATTATATTCCGTTCACGTGTTGCTCAAATGGCCTCCTATACTTCTTAGCATTGTTGTCCCTGGCACGCTGCTGAAAAACCGAGCCAAAGATACGGGCAACTTTCAATCTCATTTTGGCAAGTAGTGTAAAAAAAGACATACATCTTAGAGAAGAAGCTTTGACAAGTTATGTAACATGCTCTTTCTTTTTAATGCGTACGTGAACTGAAGCATATAATGATACAAAGATATTATATATAAAGAATATAGTAAGTGTATTTGTTTTTTATGTGGAAAGCGTGTAGCAAAAATAAATGTAGCATAAATAATAATATATTTCTGAGTTAATCTCGTATTTATCGCATTTTTTTTTTTTTAATTAATTTGAAGCATAAATGGATTCATGATGAAATAAAAATATGTACACATATTATCTTGGGAGGAATCAATATGCAATTCTGCTACATAAAATAATCGCCAAAGATTATTAAGAAAATAGATTTGTTGCACTCATAAATCATCCTCTCTCTCTCTTTCTCAAAACAGATATTATCTCTTTATTATCTTTAATTTTCAATTTTGCCATGCGTCACATAATTTTTAGCCTATCTAATAATGAAATATAGAGTGCGAATTAAATTTTCATCCCGTTGGCGCAGTGCAGTCTAGATAAGGAATAGAATGAATAATCACAATCACATGAATCAGTCTCTTCATTATTACGCGATAAGATAGGAAGAAAATTATTTGCGGGATGACTCGAACGCATCGCGAGGTAAAAAGGGTGGAAGGGGTGGAGGGAGGGGGGGGATTTGCCGCGATGGGGAGGGTGAAAATGCGGTAAAAAAAATTTTGCGCACTATACACGCCCGATCGTTTTTTAGCTTTTACAATCGGAGTTGGTTTTGCATTCGACGCATAAACAAAAGGCAGCAGTAAAAATCGTTGGTGTTCGGCCTCACGGCCGAAATTATCTTGTTCGCGAGATTCGCGGCGCGTTTTATTACAATACCTGCGAGCGTGTGAGCGAAATGTGACGCACTCCGATTTCTCTCTCAGCCGATTCGATCGCCAACAATGACGTGATACGCGATACATGGGAATCGGATAGTGTCGTCGATTAATTGGAAGCCGCGGATCGATTGCGTGTATCGTCAATGAGAGAGAGAGAGAGGGGGGGGGAGAGAGAGAGAACGAATATAACGAGCTCATCGACGACATGCATGCGATATCGTGAATTTTCCGCGCATTGCTCGCGGTAATCATCGGCTAATTAAAGCTGATATAACGAACGACGCTTGTGTGTGAATGTTGCAAAATCATGCGTGATATTACATACATACACACATACACACATACACACACAGTGATGACCAAAAATATTTTTGTTATTATATGTATATACCTAATACGAAACTTTAACATAACACAATAAAGTAAAATTAAAATTATATAACGAAGTAAGATTTAAACTATTTCGCTATTCTTTTCTCTCTTTCAACTGTTTCTAATATCTTTCGAGAATAAGCTAAACATTATTTTATAGAGATCTTATTGTGATATGACGAAATGAAAATTTCATTTAAAAATTGTAATCTATGCTTCTCGAATGATCGAGATTGCTGGAAAAATGATCCACGTCCGGTGGATGTTACAGGGGGCGAAAATAAATATTGGCGGAAAAATCCCAACATTGTATCAGCACGTAGTATAAAGGCTATTATTATTGACAACAATGTTGATAGCAGAGTTATAACGGAATCGTAACCTCATAAAACGAACCTCGCGACTCTTAAAAATATTTTTCCTTCCCGTCGCGGTTAGAATTGCTTTTGTATGTTTCTTCGTTGCACGATTACGCGCATCAAGAGAATTATCGGTGAGATTTAATTTTAATAGAGCTATAAAGTTAAACGTAATAAGTAGTTAACAACATATCGCGAAGGGGATGATGATTAATGACAAATATAGCTGTTGAAAGCTTTTGCACGCGAGAAAGTTTTACGATTCAGCTGATATCACTTCGCGAATATCAGATCTAATCTAATTGCGTATCTGGAAATTTTAAAATAGCTTTTATCGATCTTATGTAATAACAAGAAATATGCACAAGCGCATTAGCAATAAGAGAAATAAATTTAAGAGAAAACTATTTTGCGCGTATCTCTCCAAATACTTTTTTATTTGCAAACTCATTTTTAAGATTATTCGAAATTTTAAAATAAATAAGGGAAAACACAAACTATTATTTAAAAATATTTTAAATGTATGAAACACATTTTGTGGGAGGAGAGAGTTTTTCCGCGAGGAATGCGAGAATTTGTTGAACGGTTGCAAGCTGCTGTCCATTTGTCGATATGACTCTAAGATTACCTTGAAGAGAGAACTGCGCAGTTTCTTCGGTTCAGTGTGTGCGAGAGGAGTCGACGGGGGAATCTCTCTCTTTCTCGCACAACTCTGTGAATATGATCCTGGCAGCTGACCAGGATTTCATTTTAAGCATCGACGGTCACATTCCGTAATTCCGCAGCGGCTCCTTCACAAAGACACGCGGTCTCTTTCTATTGCGTGATCGGAGAAAATTTTTTTACTCTTTTTTCTAATCTTGTCATTCAAAAATAATTCTTTTGGCGCGAAAAAAGTCGATTTTCTGCAAGAGTACCGAGTACTCGCAATTGTGGCAAGACAAATTGATTTGGAAATATGATCATAAACAAAAAGTCAATATTTAAATATTACTTTGTTTTATTTTGTTTAATATGTGTATGTTCAATAATTTATAAATTTATAATTAGTACATAATTTATAATTATAGTAATTATTATTATTTATAATTAGAACTTACAAGTAGTACTTTGGATAGATTATCCTAAACAAATCATTATTTATTTTTAAAGGGGAAGACAATGATCTTTTCTTGCAAATTGGATAAAAATACTTGCATAAAAAAAGTCGATCATAACAACACTGTGTTTTTGACGTAAGCGCGAATCTATCGAACTCACCAGGGTCGCCGTGAACTAGACGATCGTGTAAATTCCGATAGAAATAACTGCTACGATCCGGAAATAGAGCCGAGTTTGCAGGGGCGAGACCCTGATTCCGTGTTGACACGAGTCGATAAGACGTCGGAGTGATACGAGGGGAAAATAAAGCGAGCGAGACACGCAGGCGGGGAGTCTGCCAGGGAAACCTTCACCTGTAACTGCTCCTTTCCGGTTTTGACGAGCTGAAAACCAGCGTGTGTCACCTTGTTGTTAACGTGACATTTTATGACACGCATCATATCTCCTGTGTCTTTTGTCGCGATACTCGAAATATCTGATTCTCACCGAATATAGTGCAAATAATAAGACGCGCACGAGAAATGACATGTTGACAGTAAAATTTTCACGGCTTCGTACACTTCTCGCAATCTTTTTACTTGGACCGTTTAAAAGAAATTATTTTTATAAAGATCTAAAGAGAGAAAGATGTGTGTGTGTTTTTTTTTTTATTTTTACGACACTGATATCTCTGATGTCTCTATATTTCTTTTTTGTACAGTTATATATGTTACATATATTTTATATTACTTCTCGTGTCTATATTTAATTTTTTTTTATTTAACTCTCTTGACAGTATTCAAATTTATTTTTTTGTATACCTAACCTTTTTCATTTTTAAATCTTTTGAAGATACGTGCTCTCGAAACTTGAGACGTAACATCTAATATAGAAATAACATGTTCCCTTGATATTATAAATAATGCTAAAAAATAAAGATTTATCACATATTTAAAAGGGAATAAAATGTAGAAGATCAAAGATTTTAAGATTGCACAAAAGGAGCAGTTTTGAGACTTCTGGTCTGCATGTCGAGTCATTGAATCTAATGCTCGATGAATGTAAGATGAATTACATAACTATAGAGAGAAGAAAAAGCAATAAGTCATAGAGAAAGAGAGAGAGAGAGAGAGAGAGAGAGAGAGAGAGAGAGAGAGAGAGAGAGAGAGAGAGAGAGAGAGAGAGAGAGCACACACTGTACGGTTGGTTCACTCATCCATGATGATAAAGAATAACAATCTGTACCGCTGATAAGACAACATCTTTAGGAACGCGAGCAAATGTTTTTATTGCGCGATTACTAATCGCAAAATTATCGCGCGGAATATATTACTGCTACGATATTAATTACATCATTTATATTTATGTGATACGTCTCTGCAACTTATCGGACGGAGCGATAACGCCTTTTTATCTTGATTATCGTTATATGTATCGTATATATGTATATATAATCAGCTTCTGTATATGTAATCAACTAACATTAATATTTTCGTGAAATACATTGCGGTGCTCTAAAATAGATTACGAATCTCTCTAATAATAGTAATCACACGTGAATACTCATCGTTGTTATTCTATGTATTTTTACGAGATTTAACAGTTTTAATTTTGCTGCATTGACGATAATTGTCGTGACAATATTTTCGACAGTCTTCGAGTGAAAGTAAAGATGTGATAATAGATTGGTTGTATAAGTGAGTTAATAATAGATGATTCGACAGAACTTTTTTTTCTGCGAAATTTACATTTTGATATAAATATATTTTGATCTGAGGATGGAATTTAAAGTTTTCGAATTCTTTCTTGACTGATGTTTGGAAATATAATAACTTTGCAATAACTACATACACATTCACATATATATAGGGGTTCTATAATTATATATTATAATTATAGAACCTAATTATATATTATATACGTGTTTCTTTTATAAATTATGTGCGTTTTATACATATTATATACTATATATAATATAATGTTATATTATGCGCGTACACATACATTACAATATTACTTACGTACATTATTGCATTATATATAGTATATTCGCTATACTCATAATTTTTAAGAGATTTTTGCGGTATATTTCGGGCACAATCTTTCAAATCGTATAATCTTACGCTGAAATTTAAGATCTTTTTTGATCGTTTTCGACACTAATGTACCCAAAGCTTCAAATTCCTTTGTATCCCTTGTATTTCTTGTCAACCCCTGTTATCCTACCCTTGATTCAAGATCGCTCCACAATCCGAATGAATATCTAGTCTTTGTGTACTGTAGCTTGAAAATTATAAGATAAACTGTTACTCTGTAACAAATTTCAAAATAATATCACTTTCGATTCCACAATATTATTTACATATATTACAATATTGTTTGAAATAGAGACACAAATTATTGATCAGAAATTTTCTAGGTATTAATTTTTATCAATCTTTATTATTATCTCGACGCGCCGAAATTTCTCATTCGAGATATTAGAGAAAACATTATTAATTATCTTAAATGCGTTATATCGACAGGCAATTAAGGAAATGAATCTGCTGCCGATCCGATTCCTTTTTCTCTCGCGTTCGTGATTCTTTAGGCGTGTTATTTATTTCGAACGAATGAGTCACAATGGACCTACGTGTGTACATTCCTTCGACCTTGAATACGCGCCTACACCCTGAACTGGATGATGTGTTCCCCGAGAAAGTAAAAAAGAGCTCTCACACCTTCGCAATCCGACCATAGAAAAATTCCGAAAATCTAATCGCTGCGAGTATACGAGAACCTATCAAATATCGCTTTAGTATTATCAGAAAATAGATGGAGAAAAATAATGGTATCGATATCCATCGTTGCGGGAGTATATGTTCATCGAAAATTGAAATTAATTTAAATCTTGAAAATATAAATTAATGCTGAGCGATCCGTTTTTCACTTAATTCATAATTAAATTTTAATTTCTAATTTAATATTTGTATTTTAATTTACTTTGATTCTCGATTGTGACAAAATATTTGATGCTAGAGAATTGAGAATTTTGCGACAAACTTCAAAATTTTGATTGACGAGACTGAGAGAGAGAGAGAGAGAGAGAGAGAGAGAGAGAGAGAGAGAGAGAGAGAGTGTGTGTGTGTGTGTGTGTGTGTGTGTGCACGCGCGCGCGTGTGTGCGTATAATGTGTATTTTATGTGTGTGTATAATTAAACAATTTAGCAATAAAGTTTCAAGTAAAGTTTAGAAAGAATCAAACGCAAATTATAATAATTAATGATCGTGATTAAAAAATTCGTAATCTATAATTCGTAAGATTCTTTCTTTCGAAGAAATTAGCTTTTCCTGTAGAAGGCAGAAAACGACAAGTCAGTGTGCATATGATTGTGCATCTTCGCCTGTCGGTTATCCTCTTTCGTCTCAGGCAGAAATCCAAGAATGACGTAACGTTTCTTAATAGACTTCGTCGAACTTTAACAACCTGGTGCGAGCGGCCAGAAGAAACATCCACTTGGAAAAAACTGGTTTTCGATGCGAGACACGCGTCTGGCAACGAAAATAGTGCAGCCACTTTTCCGACTCGATAGAGGTTGAAAAATCGAAGGTACAAATCAGGCATGGAATTTTTATATTTTGGTTTCGACGTCATATCACAGCAATATAGTATAACATTGATTTCTACAGAAAAAGTTTTTACATTTCTAGGAGAAATAATATGTATAATTTCAATTACTATTATAAAGAAAAAATATAAAAGCTTATATTTTTTTTAATTATATATTTATGAATTTATATAGTTTACTATACTCTATATATAAATTTTTTAAATATTATAATATTATATACACAAAAGATTAAACATATATAGAGTTTAGTGTTTTAATTTTCACGCAAACTTGATACCGTTTCTCTCGAAAACCTAAAGAGCTGTTGAATTTGAGAAAATCAACAGTAGCCATTTGCAAATTTCCGCACGGAAATGGGGCATAAATCGAATGCCATTAACCATCTTGTAACGCGTGCCTAAACGCTCGGGAATTTTGATCGTAATTTTTTATCGCGCCGATATAACTATGTTGCACGATGAAGCGGAAATTCCCCAGTCGTTTCATCTCGTGATCGTGATTCGAAACGGTATTAAAGAGAGATGTCGGGGGACTAGAGAGGATGAGATCAGAACGTGAAGTACCATTTGGGATCTTTTGCGCTCTCTCTCTCTCTCTCTCTCTCTCTCTCTCTCTCTCTCTCTCTCTCTCTCTCGCTTCCATTTCTTTCGAAAATGTCAGGAATTAACTTATCACAGGGTTCGAAATATGCGATCGTAAATCACGCAATCAAAATACAGATTTCCTTTTGACTCATTGAGGTATGCTGATTTTTCAAACGTGGCCTGCGAAAATATCATTCGTTTCATATGCACACGTGACGAGACGCCTTTTGAAGATTCGTTGCAACAAAGACGGCACGTTTCTTCTTTTTCATCGGCGGCGCTTCCTTTTTATTAAGCCGCAAATTTCCGATCATTTCTCGTGCCCTTGCAAGCGATAAAAAAGTCGCAATGTTTTTTTTTTTTTTTTTAGTAACTTTCAGTAGGTAACTTTGTCTTGCAATTAGCGCATTATCGCTTCTATAGAAATAAAAGATACTGTTTATATTTCTTACGGCAAAGCAGAGCATTTACATATTTCCTTAACATTGTGTATAACTTTGTATGTATGAACGACAGTAAACTGCTTTGTCATACATTATGCAACAAATAATTTTTTTTATTACATATAATCTATCCAAAAAATATCAATTTGTATCCGATCTGAACCGAAGGACTAATTACTCTCGATATAGCTAGAATTAATTTTTATAGTTTAATGAGATTCTTCTTGTAGAATGAAGAAAGCTCCGTGAAGTGCAATTTAATTATGAATACACAGCCCGTTCACATTCAATCGTCGTCGTAGATTTTACGATGTACACTCGGCGCTCTGAATGTACGCCGACGACAACCGAAAATAGAGCCGTTGACGTCAAAGATACCGAATGCGCGCGCGATCGCGAAACATACAGACATAAACGATCGCATTCAGCACGGCGAGCACTATTACGGCTATACGAATTATGCGCATACCGTGTACATGTCGCATAAACGTGCTAAAACGAGCGCCGCATCGTTTAGGTGAATCGTCCTTCCGGCAACTCTTGCGACACATATCGATCGTAATTTAATCTTGCCCGTCTCTTTGAGACGTAACAGAAGATGATAAATTATAAATAAATAATAATAATAAATAAATAAATATAAATAAATTAAATAAATTAAATAATAATTCGGCATATTTATTATTGTAATCGGGAAAACGCAGCTCTGCAAGTCAATAAGTGAAATAAAACAATTATTCAATGAGAATCTTTCTCTCTCTTTCTATACAAAGTCTTGGACGCATTTAAATATTTAATTTGCCGGAAATGTGTGTGTGTGTGTGTGTGTGTGTGTGTGTGTGTGTGTCACGCTAATCGGATGAAGGAGATTGCACACGCGATGTATTTTATCTGCTTACTTAATCTGCAAGATCATTAGTTTTTTATAGTCTTTAATCATTGTTTAAGCGGTTTATCAATATTTGTGATCAACCCATCTTAGATCAGAATAAACATTTAGAATAAAATCATTGAATGATGTTAACATACGATCGTAACAGTCAGGATTCTTAGGAAATACTTACAATTGCTATTTTTAATTTCTAATTAAATTAACTTCTTGATAAACGTACACAATCTGTGTGATAATTTCTTATTTGACAGATTTTTAATGATTTTAATTTCTTAAGAATTTTTTTTTCAACATTTTACGCTATTATTATAATATCGCGTTATTCTAAAATTTTTATCGCGAAAAATAGGAGAAGATTATTTGGAAAGATTAATTTTCCAGACATGCGCGAGACGAATTATTCATTCGTATAACTTGTTGAATCGCAGCACTACTATTAAATTTTTTTTACGCTTTACCATCACAATTGGTATCATTGAAAATTTCTAAAAATGTTGCCAGTTGGCATAGCAAACGGTTGTGTAATTATTTTGTCGTAAACCGATAATTATACACAATCGAATATAGAGGTATTCACATGCTCGCAGATGATTGACGCAAAACGAGTTTGCTCTCCTTTTGAACTGCCAGACTCGCCGCGAAGAACTTGCAATTGCATCGCTCTTTTCTTCGTTCGAGCGTTTCTTCAAATGACGTAAATTTTGCAACGTAATTTCATAGAAGGAAGCAATCCGATCGCTTCGCGACATCCGATCTATTTTTCATTCCCCTCTGATAATACAAGAATTGAGAGTTCTTGATTGACTGACTGCGGATAAATAATAGCTGATACGTTGTTACGAATGATTGATTGACGTGAAGCAATCCGATTTATAATTCTCTTGTGCAATACGGAATAAATATCCTAATTTTTATCTGTCAAATATATCACTTTTTTCACCTAAACGATACCAGTTTAAGTAGAACTTAGATAATATATTTAAAGGAGCTATGTACAAAAATCTTTCATGCATAAGGACATATTTTACAGGAAAATAACATGATTGTATACTTAATATTTTATGTTCTAATGAATATTGTGTATCCACTGAGGATAATTTCTCAATAATATAATTTAATCTTATTTATAAAATTGATTTTATAATTTTGTTGGTCATACCAATACAAAGGGTTAATAATTTTATTCTTATTATTATTTTTTTTAAAGAATATTCGATATTTTGGGAAAATTAAAAAATGCATTTACATCGACATCCAAGCTTCGAGCTTCTCGAGCGCAGCATCGAAGGTGGTTGCATTGAGATTCTCGAGACTTGCTTTCTTTCAGCCATAAAGCTTACCGGCAACCGGGAACGAGCTTCGAAAACCGGTTTCGAGACATTTGTGTTTCTCTCGATTCATATACATACATCGCACGCGTATAGGAAACTACTACAACTCGACCCGTCAACCGGCCATAAAAAGAAGGACATTCGGTTTTCTTTACGCGATTTACAATCCATCGTGAAAATTCATTGCATCTCACGATCGAAAAGAATTCCGTGCACGAATTCTGCAACGTGATTTCCGAAAAAGGGCGCCGTATTTTTCGCGCAATTTCTATCAGATTTATTTATCGAGTCGAAAATAAACCGAACGATAATATCTTCGCGACGAGCAACTTTTTATATATTCGTTCTTATATACTCCACAAATATTATAATATAAAAATTTAGTTCCAAGGAAAAAAGAAGAAAAAACTATATGCTGTATGCATATGCGCAATATACAGGATGATCTACAACGAGTGTAAAAAATTTCGGCAGCTTGTTCGGAAGGTCATTTTAAGTGAAAAATGTTTATATGAACATAGGTCCTATTTCAATTATTTATAGAACTACAAGAGATCAAAGTTTTATTAATGCGGTAATAAATAGTAGATTTAATAATTCAAAAAACTAAACATTCTAATTTATAAATTAGCAATTATTATTGAAAAATAATAATCTAGAGTATGAGTTATAACAAGTGCTCGAATGCAAGCTTGAAATAAGACCTATGTTCATGTAATTTTTTTTTTTTTTTTTTTTCCTTCCTTAAAATGACCTCTTGAACAAGTTGTCGAAGTTTTCTTACACTCGTAGATCATCCTGTATATTACACAATATGAATGCTGATGTAATATTTATACGTAGTAGGCGATATTTTATTTCCGGCGCTCTGATTGGGCCAATTAATCTAATTGTAAGATTGGTTCCGAACTCATCTCTGCGATTGAGAGTGTTGTAACACAGAGAAAGGATCCGCGTGCACGGCGCGCTCTGTCACGTGCACGCACGCGCGGGCGGATATAGACGAGGATCCGCGACGAAGCGGCGCAGTCGGTTCTCCGCCAGCATCGCGTATGCATTGCACGAGAGAAAGAGAGAGAGAGAGAGAGAGAGAGAGAGAGAGAGAGAGAGAGAGAGAGAGAGAGACTGCGTGTCCGTGAACGTGAAAGCGCTAAACGCGAAAATCGTCCTTGACGTGTACGTTCTTCTCTCTTCGGGATAAATCTGAGGAACATGATGCGATGATTCCCGGATCTGTTTTTAATTAATCGCACACTCGTGGTGATTAGAAGATCGTTAATTGAGGAACCGGCGAAATTTATTCGCGGTTACAAACGCTAACTCTGGTGGACCGAATTTTCTCTGTCTGGCTGTGTTGCGGGTAAGATTGTATTTCGGATAATTGGACCTAATATAGCTTCAATTTATCGTTAATTATCGTGAATTCGATCTATTGATAGCGACCCGTCACATCGAGTGTTAAGTTGCTTAAAAATTAAAATGACAGAAGTTAATAAACATTCGTGTGTGTATTTTTATACGTATAGATACAGTATAAAACCTTAGGACTCAAAATTGGCTTAAATTTACTTACATAAGTTTTAAATCGATCCTAAAATTGGAGCTTCTGTATATTCTGGAGCAATGCTTTCTGGACGATTCTTCCCGGGATTTCATGATTAATTTCATAATGATTTTCGCGTGAAATTTTTGTAATTTATTACGTTTGTTATCATTGATGGTTAAAAGAAAACACACACACAAAGAAAGATAAATTTATCCTTGAATTTCTAAAAGAAAGCAGTTTTGAACATACATTCATAGCTCGACACTCGCTACTGCAACATCTATATAGTCGATATTATTGCAATGTCATTAGTTATCGTTGATGACGGATAATCCGCGTTCTACAAAGTGATTCAGTGTTATTGTCCATTTTATTCAATTTTTGATTACGCACAAGTAAATAATTTCCTATGATTATTATTAAATAAATGTCTGTAAGAATAGAAATCTAGAGCAAAAGCTACCTCTCGTATTAAATAATCTTTACGTCCGTATGGAAATAAAATATAAAATATTTTTAAAATATGAAAAATAAAATATAAAAAATTATACATATATATAAAATATAAAAAATTCTTAACTATAAAATATTCTTATATTTGCACTCATCCAAATTTGCACTCATCCAAATTTTCCAACACTATTACTCTTGATAGAGAAACAGAGGTTCTTTCAACTGAAAGAAAACTTATTTCGAGTCACATCATGTTTACATGAAAACTTCAATTAAGTTCTGTGTGTCATTGTACTATTGATGCTTCAATTCAGTCATCTGTTTGTAAGTATTCGAAAGTTAGAATCAATTGGCGAGTTAGTTCGGCTGTAGGCAAATCACTTTGTATTGACAGCTGCGGACGTCATCGGCGGAATGTGTCAGTGACTAAATAATAATCGCGCGGCGATATCGACCGGCGTGTAAAGACGAATGCTTTACCGGCTCTTTCTGTGTTACTATGCAGTTGCTGTGCAGACTGTCGACAAGCGGAAAAGGCATACAAGTAGCCGCTATTCTCGATAAGAGAGTGCGTTTCCTCCAAGGGAAAGCGCTGAAGTTAAGATAGGGGCATTGCATCTTCAATCAAGTCGCACATCGTCGTCCTTCTTCCTGATCGTACAGTACTCACGATCGGATTATCATCATCATCATCATCATCATCATCATCATCATCATCATCATTGCTCGTGTGCGCTGTCTCGGTCTGTCCGGTCTGTCTTTTCACCTGTGTTTAGTCCCACGTGCGGGCGAACATAAATGTTTCATCGAATCGTCCTCGCTCCGTCGGTCGTTGTGCTCTGTCGTTGGAAAAGAAAGCTGGTGCTCGCGATTACATGAGCGCGACGCGCGACAGCCGGGGACCCGCTGAGCATCCGTGAGTTGCACATTTAGCATAAATAATTTTGCGCGACGATGTTGGCTCCGGTTTATCTTACGCGCTCGCGAATCGAGAGCGATCACGAGGCAATCGGAGGCAAGGTGATACGAGTAGGGATGGGATCAAGTGCAATATGTACTTAAAAATCCGAGTCGAATCCGATAATCAGGTTTCATTTTCTAGGATTTGAATGATACTCGTAAGAAATAATATTTCGTATATTGTACTTGCGAAATAATCGAATCTAGAACAGTTATATTCGAATTTTAGATCGAGCACCTGCAAGGTTCGAAATAGTACTTATAAAGAATCGAATCTTTTGCAAGTAGTACTCGAACTCTAAGATAAAAAAATCTATAATACTTGCCACACATCAACATACCCATTTATCTACCCCCACAATTTCTCATAAGTACTCATAAAAGATTCGAACATACTTGATCAAGGTTCGAGTCTCCTTGAAAGTGCTGTTTTCTTTTTCTCGAAATAATTATAAAGGGTTCGAAATCATGCGAGAAAAATTCGAATCTACTTGTAAGATACTTAATCCCATCGCTAGATACGAGCCACGGGATTTGAAATCATTATAATATCGGTGTGTTCAATTCTCGATATTACGAATGCAGAGAAGTTGCATCTGTTGCGCGCTTTCATCGTTAGAAATAAACGTAGTTTATTGAGATTACTCCGACTTTAAATCCTGAATATAAGAGACTTTCTAAGACTTTGTCGCGCGAGTTTCTCTATAAAAAAGTATATGAGAATATATACTCTGTAGAGAAATAATTTGAATTATACAAAATCCATCTTTGAATCAATGAATGCTATTCATTCTCATCACAATAAATGTTGAAAGATATCAATTTTATGCTACAATTAAGGAGAAGTAAGAAAATTGGCTTTATGATATTTTGCGAATACTATAGTTTCAAGTACATAACATTCTTTGCGAAATATCCAACTAATTCTAGGTCACTCGTATCGACAACTGCTTGCAAAAAGCATGCGATTAACTTATCGCGCATATATTAAATGAACGGCGTAGTAGTATTTAATTGTAAGTAAAATACAAATTGCAGAATATTTTAATAGCTTTAATAGCGTTTAAAGAATGGCTGATCGTAGCATTTAGTAATAATAAAAATTTAAAAAAAAATAAGTACACATTAAAGACAGCCGCTATGATATTTTATAACGAAATCTCAATAATTTTTACGCTGTATCTCTATTTATCTCTAATTTTAATAGCGTAAGAATGATTTAAATTCCAAAATTCTTAATATTATAATATCATAACTTGATTTTCCTATTTTGTCATTTTATACATATGTGAGAATAGTTTCTATATTTTTATCTTTATGCCATAACCGTATATCTTCTACATCAGATTTTAGATTCAATTATTAATAATTTAATCTGCAAGATAATTAAAAAATTCTAAAAATACTCCGCGAGAATCAGGGAATGTAGTTCTGGGAATGTAGTGAAATAAATAGTTCTATTTTCAACACAAAGTTACAATGTCAAGTAAAGGAGCAATTAGTATTTCTTGTTCGCATCACGACGCGTTAAAGTGCAATTGATCGCGCGATGCATCATCTCGTCACGCGGGACCGTAAATCCGCGGTAATTCGTGAAAGAGTCAAGTCTCGTTAGAATGTGCGGAGAGTAGATTTCCACGTCTTCCCTTAATCGAAATTTATTAACCATGATGCATGTATAAGCGCCACGCGGAATTGCATCGGATTAAATGACGTTCGCGCGTCGCTTATTATGCACCTTAATGTCGCTCACGACGAGAAATTCTTATGTAAGAGATAGACGCCAGCAATCGCTAATATGATAAATGACCGATTATTTTTAGAAGCCGTGTTATGGACAAGTTGCAAACAATGTGTCTGTGTGTGTGTGTGTGTGTGTGTGTTTGATAGTTGCAATCTTCTCTTGATAATTCGATGCTTAATTTTGTTCTAATGCAATAATAAATGCGCGAAAAATTTAATGTCTTTTTAAAAAAATATAAAATATTTTTTAAATTATAAAATATTTTTAAAAATATAAAATATTTTTTAAATTATAAAATATTTTTAAAAATATAAAATATTTTTTAAAGTATATGAAAATGTTATACTAGAAACAATCGTAAATATTTCTCTCTGTAGTTATGCAGCGAACTTATATACTATTTTCATTTTTTACTTAAGTTTACAATATTTTTTTATAAATTAAAAAATTTTTATTTCAATCCGCGCATCATTAATCTCGAGATAAAGATTGCGGGGATTTATGCTCTTTCGAGGTAAACAAGTCACAGTGGAAATTATTTCGGAAGATACACTGGTTCGTAGTAAACACTGTCACGAGCCCCCGGTTTATGTTAATTGACATTATTCAGCGCGGAACAAAGTTGACAGAGACGCACAAGTCGCCCGCCGACGAATTAATCGAATTATCTCGTGCGAGTCCGCCCGGGCAATTTATTAGATCTGTTCACATGACGATGCATCATCATCATCATCATCATCCTCGCGTCACCTCGATTGCCCCTCAATATAAACTTCGCGCCTCTTCGCGGCGTGCTCCGATTTGTCACGTACTTTCATACGTTCATCCTTTCGTGATCGGAAGAATACCAGATGCGAATCGCGACGCGATCTACTGATGGATCATCAGTCGCATATATCCGTATTGGAGGAAAGTAAAGGACTGAAAAACTTAGCGAGAACGCAAGCTAAAGAGAGTTGTCATCAGGATTTTTTTGCGCGGATGTTGCCGCCGAGAAGAGTACGATACCGACTTATAATTGGCCTAAATTATTTTCGATATTTTATAGAGAGAGAGTAAGAAGATCGAGAGAGAGAGAGAGAGAGAGAGAGAGAGAGAGAGAGAGAGAGAGAGAAAGAGAGAAAAATATATCTCTATATTAATTGTAATGATCAATTGCACAAATTTTTTTATATGTGTATTCACAAATTCTCATTCGTGTAAGATTGCTATCGCTTTCTAGTGATATTATCGTATCTTCGTATTTGCATAAATGTCCAAGCTAACGGCAGCGTTTGCGAGTACCGAGCAAATTAAGTGCGCCTCATTAAAGATTAATCGTCCAGCAATTAACGGCGTGTTGCGGGCGAGGACGACGGTGTAATTGGCTCACCTCGCATTGATATTTCTGCGATTAACTTTCCGCAGTCACAGAAAGCACGATGCAATGGCCAGCAACGGCGTAGCAGCATCATGGACCGTCGGAATTTTCCAAACGCTTGAAAGATCTCGCGTACAAATAATATATATGTATACACGAGGAGTTATATACATATATATTTATAGAGTCTAATGTAAAAACGAGACGCAAGGACTCTCGTCTCGGCGTTTCTAATTGAGGAAATCAAGACCGGTTGATGTTTGATCAAGATTTTCTATTCCCGTTGATTATTGTATACGCTTCATAATAGATTTTATCTCGACATTTGCGTATTGCTACAAATATTTCTTTAATACTTCTGAGCGTATTAAATAAATGTTGCCTATTGAGAAGACGATTGTATTTGTTGGTGCCCGAAAAAATTTATTTATAAAATATCTTTCATAATTATCAGAGTAATTAATTAAATATTATTGTGTGAAGAAGATTATTTTTTTACATTATCTATTACCTGTTGCAATATTTGTAACATTTTTTTTATAATATCGTAAATTAATATACGAATATTTATAAATTTATATGAAAAATTCTTATTTTATTAGTTTTATTATTATAACTATTATTATTATTATTATATATTTTATTATTATAATTATTTTTTGATAATTTTGGAAAAATTTTAGTTTGTCTATTAATAAATTAATTGACATTTTTAAAAACTATCGAATCAACTATAATGTGAGTGTAAAAATGAAAAAGATTTTAGGAAAATTAAAACTTACGAAGTAATTAAATTTCGATTTGCGTTTCCGTCGAGATCAATACGAGCGTTTCATTAGCGAAAATACCGACGAAGATTGAAGCATACGCCGTTGCGTCACGTCTTTATTTCCGCAAGTTTCGTTTTTGCACGAAGAGAAGCGCTATCAGGCGGTCTGGTGACTCATCACGAAAGTATTTACGTTTCGCGATTCATTTATGCGCTACTACTCGTGACATAAGATCAAATCAGACGTCGAGGACAACCTGAATCAGCAAGGCAGGAAAAAAGAATTTATTAACGCAAAACTGAAGTACTATCGTGTAGTAAAAGTCAACATTTTTATCGTTGATTGGCATTTATAATGAAAGAAAATGATTGCGAACTGAGGCGAACAAATTTAATTTTTGCACGTAAGGAAAAAAATAATTACGTGGCGGGATTAGATTCACGAGAGATGTGAACTTAAATCCTGACTATACCTCGATGATAACGTGATTTTACTGACAACGATAATACTTTTTGCGCGCATGGAAACTTTTTTTATAGAACATGAGAGGCTTTTTGCCTCTGGGAATAGAACGTCTGAATTAAAGTATAATAAAGCAAGCATATTCTATGCAATTTTTTATCACAGAGAAAAAATATCCAATATATAAATATATAAAAAAATATCTAATATATAATATCTAATATATAAATATTCGTATATATAAAAAAATATCTAATATATAAAAAATTAATTGCATTGAAGCAAATATATTTTATATATGTTTTTCACACAACAATTAATGTCAGAGACGAGATATTTTTTTAATTTTAAATATAGAATTAATTGCGAAGAGAATAAATATCATAAAAAGTTTTCAAATCGCGCGACTTGTATTTGCTCTTCACCTAATTAGAACTGTTTAATAACTCCGTGTCACACATACTTTATAGAGCGGGAAATAAATATTTCATGACTTTTTATTTGCGGCATTTGGATTTAATAGCATAATACAATTAGTCGCGCGCGTCTCTTTTCTTGTATCGAGAAAAAATTATTTCTAAGGAAACTACCCTTCGAAACACTCGAAACTGCAATTAGGCATCGCGCTATACGTTATTATAGCGATAATATCGTAAGATCAAATCCGACGTTTTTCCACGCACGCGAATAAACTATTTATGAACCAATTGAAACCAGTTCATAAATTTCAAAGTGATAAGAAAACGCACGATAATAGCTTCTTGTCTCCATTGAAGCTCGATACTTGAGCCGCGTTTCGCAATTACTACGTTCATTCTTGTTTGATCGAATGCAAAACAAACGCGCTCTCACCTGCCGCGTCTTAATTATCGTACGTGCCTCGCATTATTTTCCGTGTTTCGTCGATGATCATCTTGTTACGACGCATTTTTCGAGTCTTGCGCGCCTGTCATCTTCTCACGACAGACGTGATGAATTACTTCATCCCGTCTGACCCGGTTGACATTAGCGGATGCATCTCCGAAAGAAAAACAGAAAAGTCTTATACAATCAGGGTGTCTACTCCCTGGAAAAACCGGGAAAACCGAGGATTTTTTTTTTACCTTGAAAAATTCGGGAATTCTCACTCGGGAATTTTATTGAGACTCAAGGAATTTTTTTAATAATTAAATAAATTACTACTCCTTAAGACATTTATAATAAATTATTTTTTGTTTTATATTTTTATTTTATATTTTTGCATATATCTTTAGCATTTAGATATAGTGATATATTGCACTTTGTTATTGTCCAAATTAATTTTACGATTAAATCAAAATGCTAGAAAAACTGCATTCTTGGTAACTTTCTTTGTAATCGTATGAATAGAAAACATTAGAAAGCATATACACAAGAAACTTATTTTAAAAATCTACATCTACAAATTTTCTTATTTTACTTGGAATTTTAAAGGAAAATACCTGGAAGATCAGGGAATTTTTTTCATAAGATTTGAGTAGACACTCCGAATATCTTAGCCATGTAGAAAAGTCGCAGCACATACTGATAATTTGATTCGTTATGTCATCCGAATCACCGCGTAAAATTGCTCGCGAATCTTTTCCGCATTCGTAATGTTACTGTACGTTAATCACTCAATGTCTCGCTCGTAATTCCGCATGCGTATCTGCGAATTGCCTTTTTCACGCGACCAATTGAGTTACAGTTGTCGATTAAATTTGAAGGTTGACACGTCAAGACCGCGTCGTGCTACGTTTCTACGATTTGACCTAATTTCTTTTTTTTTTCTCTTTGTTTCTGTACGACTTTAGTATCCGTGAGAATACGGTGAACGGCGTGATAGCCGGCGATTGCAAGATCTGCAAGGATACGAGGGACGAGTCGAAGGACTCCAAAGGTTCGTCTCTGCTTTGCGCGCTGAAACCGCGTAAGCGTAAGGAACGTCGCGAATCCTGCTGCCAGGAACGGAAGCTGATAAGGTATTGTTGAATTTTAAACAGTTACGTGATAAATGTTGACACAAATTTATCGATCTCATCGAAGTGTTAATTACGTTTTAATATATAAACCACGTGTCTGTGTGGAATCGAAATTATTTATCGATAAAATAAATTGCATGTATGAATATTGGCTGCATGTCATATGTGTAATTTTGTTATTAAAATATTTAATTTTGCGATTTAAATTATTTTGATTTTCTAAAGTATATCAACTTATTATGTATTTATATATATTAATTATGTAATATTGCTGCATACAGCAAAAGATTACCGATAAAATGTTCCAAGTTTCACGTAAGTTTGATTTTTTTTTATTCGTTAAATTTGTATTAGTATGAACAATAAATATTGATAAATATAAATCCTCTTCTTATAATATTCGATGTAAGAATGCAGGTACATAGAATATCTGTTTGCTATATTTTTACACGACCTAATTTTACATTATTTTACGAATTTTTTATTAGCATTGCATTACGATATATCTAAAAAAAAAATTGTATATAGAATGACGACGACTATGTCTTTCAGGAGCAATAGTGAGGAACGTGTTCTTGACAGTCCCACCGACGTCGCAGATACGATTAGACGTGTGAGCAGCCACGAAGATTTCAACAGCCAGGAACATTTGCACATTTTATCGCAGCTCGGTCAAGACATGGGTCACGGCGTGGTGAGTATAATCACAACAATAATCTTTAAAATATTACGAAGCGAGACATAAAAAAGATGTCCACATTTTTATAATTTATATATATTAATTCCAGAAACATTTTTCCACAATAGTCTTTGTTTATCATTTATTAACGCCCTTATAAAAATTGCATAAAACTTGCAAAGATTTCCGTAAAACATTGTTCGTTCGATTTAAATATTAAAACGGAGTATCTTGAATATTTAAATATGAAAAATATTTTTAAATATTTAAATATTCAAGATCATCTATCATCTATTTATAACTAACTAAAGATACTCCGTTTTAATATTTAAATATTAAAATTATTTAAATTGGAATGCGATTTTTAGGGAATATTAATTATCTATGATATGTGAGAAAAAATAATTTAGTATCTTAAAGGTTAAATCATTAATTAATCGCATACGAAATGCAAACTCGATTGCTAATCGATTCGTTTGCGCGCAGAGGTGCGGCGGATTACCGCTCCTCGAGAGAACCAACGTTTCGCCCATCTCGAAGAAATCGTTATCAGTGCCGTCACCGTGCGAAGTAGTAGTGGCAACCGAGAAATATGATTGCGACGCCGAGAAATTGAGAAGCAGCGAACGCTTCAGCAGGAGCATCACCCCGAGAGGCAGAAGACAAGCGCGTAGGAGAAGAGTGCACAGAGTCCCGGATACGGACCAGAGTTCCAGCAAGGTAGGCAAGGCAAAAAAAATTTATTTTCACCAGAGATGTTGATATTATTTATCTATAATATCTAGATGCTGAAGTATCGATGGTCATTTTTACGATAAAATTAATTTTCAACGCGAATAAATTGCGGTAAAAGTAAATGTCGACATTCCCTAAAAATCGCATTCCAAAAGTTGACATAGTTAATTTTTTATTACTTTATTGCATAATTAAATTTCGCTGCTTGTGTTGAATTTGCAAATTATACTGTGCGTGATATTTTCTTAACTATAACAGGATTTAATAACGTTTCTTTATAAGAATCAAAGAAAATTTTTTTATTTTTCTTTAGGAGAACGAAGAGGAATCTGAAAATATGTACATCTCCAACGTGTCACCGAGCCTTAACAGCCATAATGGCTCGCCAGCTCAAAGTTTTTTAGAGATGTTGAGCAGCGGACCCAGCAGATCACCCTCACCAGCTCGTCCACCTACCGTCGATCACGAGGATGTAAATAAGCCCAGTTTGACCAACTGGGGCTTTCAGCATTTGGAAGGAAACGTAAGTGTAAGGATATTAATTAACAAATTAAAAATTACATATAATTATATTAAAAAATTATCCATACACAGAATTTTATATATAAGCAGTTAAATATAATTTTAATTAAAATATTAAAAATAATGAATGTGTGTAGAAATATGCGCACAGAAAATTAATGATATATATTAATTAAAAGATCAACAATTTATGTGATAAATAACTATATCTTTGGATCTTTTTTTTTATATATATGAACATTATATATGTGTCTATAGGAAGAAGCCGCGGATGCTCGAGTGGAAGCCATGCTTTCGCCAAGGAACTCGCTGTTGCTACCTAGGAGATTTTACTCCGAGGAGGAGATGCAACCCAGCACGCCTAATCCATCGGATATGGGACTCAAAAACTTGGCGAAGCACATTAACGGCCTGAAAAAGAAGATTAAGAAGTACGAGGAAGAGTTTGAAGAGAATTTCGGCTATCGGCCGAGTCATTCTGACAAAATGAGTAATCGCGACATCAAGCGACTGTGCACAGAGCTAAATAAGTTGCGAAAGGAACACAAATTATTGAAGGAAGATCCGATAAGCGCGCTTCTGGCCAATGCCAATAATCGACTGAACAACGGCAGTCCAACAAACAACAACAATGGCCACGAGAAATCGCGGGTGACGTCGATGGAAGAGATGGTGAAGGAGGCTGAGAAGAAACTCAGTGAGAAACGAATCAAGTACAATCGATCCGATAACATGGAGGAGCTCAGCTACGAGCAATTGATGGACGAAAAGACGGCCGTGCAAAAAGCGTTGCTTCATATCGAGAACACTTTCGGCAGACCGGTCTCTAAGGAAGACAGAACGGTCGTGCGACCACTGTACGATCGATATAGGACCTTGAAGAGACTTCTCATCAGAGCAGGCGCGGTAAGAACGATACATTATTTTTAATTAAATACGACCCGAAACTGATTTCAGAGGAAAATTTTAAGCAATACGTTTCATACACGTTGCAGAGCAAAAATAAGGACAGCGTCTCGGAACTGGCCACGATTTTGGAGCACGAAACGATGGATTTTACTTCGTCAAGTCTGCCTGGAAATCCCGCGGAGGCTGATAGGAGAGCCAGCGAGCCTGACATGTCTCATCGAGGCATTCTAGATTGTATAGATTCCACGGATCAATTACCAACCGATAGCGATAGTCAACATAGCAGCAGTGAAGGCAGTCGCGGCGCCGGTGAAAGTTTACACGCTCTTCCTCAGTAAGTTTAGATTAAGATAAAATTAAGTTTGGATTAAGATAAAATTTCCCAAATTGACAGCCCATTGAATTCCAATTCCATTAAAGGATCTTTTATTTTTTTATATTTTACTTTTGTATTATTTCGAATTTTTTATTACTTTTTTCCTTGATTTATTCTGTTTATTCTTGAAGAAGATTCTAAAATAGACGGCTACGGCCACGATAAAGTCTATCAATACGTATTTATTGGCGCTCTCTTTATCGAGCATCTTTTTTCTCTTTTAAGGGAGGAATTACTAATGCAGCAACAAGCTACACGAGAGGAGAAGAAGCGGCTTCGCAGAGCGTTAAAAGAGTTAGAGGCACAATTCGAAGCCCGAGCCGGTCGTCGTATGCAACGCGAGGATCGCGGACCACAAGTCACCACCGTGTACGAATCTTACAAGCAAGCAAAGGCGAAACTTAGACTGATCGACGCTCTTATAGCTAAGAAGGCTTGACGCAGTATTTAATTTACGAGTAACGAAGATCTGATTTAAAACAATGCTGTTGAAACATTTGAAGGGGCTTTAAATGTCTGTAACGAGACACAATTGTTGCATCACGAATGCAATAGAACTCATTCGTCGTCTGCAGTTTTTGCATCATGAAGTCACAATTAAAAGGGCCTGAAAAAGCAGCTCAACCGAGCGTCCTCTGAAGCGAAGAACGGTAACGTAATGTAACGAGAATTTATTGTCCAGAATCAAAAGATTTTTAAAGCAAAAAATGGGAAAGTTGATAATATTTGCAAATGTAGGATTTACTTCGCTTTTGTAAGTTCATGCGTACTGATACTGAATCCTTTCTTTTGATTGTAGATTCTGTTATAAGAAAAAATAACTTGAAAAAATAATATCGAATACTTTCAACATTAATATAACATGTTTTATTTGTAACACTGTTGTTTTAATCAACATAATCGATATGTTTAAAATACGCATGAACAGACAACTTATAGTGCGCAATAGTACGTTTACAGAATAAAAACGTGGTATTGAGATAGCACATTTGAGCTCTTTAAACACTAATGATTCTAGAACATAAAATTACTACAATACATCGTAACGATGTAATCACGCGGTATAAATAATCGCAAATCCTGTTCACTGGTATTACACTTTATCCTCATATTTAATATTTGTTTATTTATGATGGAAAATTTTCACTTGATTGTCCTCCATTTATTTATCCTGCATGCAGGATTGAGATAAATTTTTTTGCTAACAAGAAACTGGATGATTGTTTTGGTATATATTTACAGTTTATAAATTTTTAATTGATTTGTTACAAGTATAAAGCATACTTATATTTTTTATATATAATCTTGTTGCACAAGATCTGTAAACTTTGTTTGTATTTAAAGTGTCAAGTTTTACAGTATGAATGCAAGAGCAGATATTAATGCCTGAGATTATAAAAATGGACTTGTCGATTTAAATCGTTAATACAAATCTAGAGATCAAGATTTTTCCAACATAGAAGACGTGTATCACAACTTGCAAAGAATATATCAAGTAACATTTTTATTTCACAGTTAAATATATAATTTTATATTTACTTAATATTTACATTTGTTTGCAGAAACAGAGTTTATTTGATATTATTTCATGTTTTTGCTATTCGTGTATGTGTGTGTGTGTGTAAATATATATATATATATATATATATATATATATATATATATACAGTTGATATAATGAATTATCTCATCAATGATACGTATTGTATCGATAAGACTTCAAGGAAAAATGATAGAAGAGAGAGCGAATATTCTCATATAATGACTAATGTTTATAGTGAACCCGATATTTATTTTATCATCTTAAAGTAAACGCTGAAGTCTAACGCTGAGAGAGTAAAGAACGAATCTGTGGGGTTACTCGTAATGTAAGTACCTTGTAAGAGATATCACATGTTGTAATATTGTAGAGTATTATAAAATGTTACGATCTTAATAACGTATTAAAAAAAAAGAGAGAAGAATATTCACTAAAAGAAGCTCGTTGATTTTTGCGTTTATATTTTTGTACAAGTACGATTTTAAGGCCGTTCGCAATGTATACACACAGCCGACTAGGGACTACCGCAAAAACGCCTTAAAATTCCACTTGGATCGATTTTTTCACACAGAGTCTCGAGGGTGCTAATAAACTAATGGCTTGAGTTCTACAGCGTGCTGATAATACAAAAGAAATGCTTTGCGAGTCTCATACTAAGTTGCAATCGCGAACCGAAGGAATTTTTTTTTTTTTACATATATCACAGCAATCAAATTCCACCATCTTGGAATCGGAAATTTCAGTATGTAACCGAGACGCAAAAACCACGATGGTTTTAACTCTTTGTGAGACGATAATGATTATTTTTTTTAACAGCGGTAACTTTTGAAAGAAAAAAATACAGTAATTAACGTTCAGATAATTTTTTTTTTAATACGGTAACTAATTTTTTTGAGAATTGTAATATAATTGACTCTCAACAAATTAAGTTTTGCACACTCGTTATGTATTGTTATTTCTACATCGAATTTTTCAATATCAGACAGTACACGAAAATTGGTGAGCAGCTCCGTTTTTCGCGCTGATTACGCAGGTGAAATTAATATTTTCAGAAATAAGAAAAAAACGATACATCGGCGCTGACAAAGTCAATCGCGAATACGTGAATGCCAAAACGCGTGTCCGTTCTAATTAAAAAAGAATAACAAAAAAAAAAAAAGGAAAAGAGAAAAAATGAAACAATTTTTTTAGACCAAAGCATTTTTTAGTCTGTGATATAATGAGAGATATATTTGCGTTAAGATGAGAAAGTATGTATGTGGAGTACTCGGTTCCATTTCATTTTCCTTTTTTTTTTTCCTTTGTGAAAGCAATTTTTCAAAAGTTCGAGGATAAAAGGAACATGATTTTTCCGCCGTCTCCTCCGCAGAGGAGATGATTGAAGTTGACGATCACTTTAGAAGGTCTTACAGCGATGACGATAATTTAAATAAAGCAGCGTCCTTTTTTTCCGTAAGAACGGTTGGAGGTAGGATAATTATAGTGAGGAATACAAAAAAAAAACAGGAAACTGATTTATTATAGACGCATTTCAATGATTAAAAAAAATATTGCAAAAAAATAAATATTTCCATTATAATATTAATCAAATTAGTTAGAATGTATTGCTTTGGTCGATCCTTAAAATTAATTAATCTGTCATCTGAGACTGTTTAATTAATCCGTTCCATATGCAGAAATAAAAACAGGATATCGATATCGGAAACACTTTATCGTCACGATAAGATCCGTTTCTCGCTTTCCTCGCGATTATCGTCCTCCATCCGTCTTGCTAAAAGGACTACCGTTCACGAGAGAAAATTAATTTTTATATTCGAGATGCCACAGGAATGTTTTTATTTCCCGCGGGTGCACCTAAGCGGGCGCCCTTCTGTAGTAAGAAAGAGAGAGAGAGAGAAAAATTAACATTATCGTAGATCTAAGATAACATTTTATATTAACGTTAATTAAGGTACATTTTGTAGCGCATAGTGTCTTTACGCATAAGGACAGATCGCGTGATTCTGTGTAGATGCTTTGAGAGAGAGAGAGAGAGAGAGAGAGAGAGAGAGAGAGAGAGAGAGAAGCAGAGGAATACTTGAGAATAGAGACAGAATGCGAGAAAATTTTATTTAGCAAAGCTGAAAAGCAGAATCGGATAGATTACGAATCGTTAAATTAGTACTTAAAGAAAAGAGAGAGAGAGAGAGGGACGATATATAAATATTCCACGCGGATCACATAATCTCCGACGAACATATCTAGAGAGATTGGAATCTTGCGATCGGGGAGCAAAAAAACAAGAAATCAATAACGTAACAATCGATTTTCTCTCGGATATATCGTCGTACGTAGCTGCAAATGACAATTGCAATTGACCGTGAGAGTTACGACGACGAAGAATCTGTCTCTAGCAGGATTTTTAAAAAAAGAAATAACCATCTTCGGCGTTTATACACAAATGTTGATTATGTATTTATACATACATACATACATACATACATATATATATATATATGTGTGTGTGTGTGTGTGTGTGTGTGTGTGTGTGTGTGTATGTATGTATATATATAAAATATGTATAGAGGTACACACACAGACAAAAGAAAGTTGCGCATAGATAAATTACATACAATCGTACATGCATACAAATGAATATTACACATTATTATGAGGTAGCACGCAGAATAAAATGGAATATGATCTGCTAGAAATGTTCGTTTATTGCAAAAGACAAGGAAACACCTTAAAAAAAAAATCGCTCCTTACGAAACTGTGCGAAGAGTAGCCCCGTTAAATATGCATCCTTTTTTTTCATATATTACCTAATGGAAGAAGAAATCGACAAGAGTAATAGAGTTTTGATTAAAAATTTTGATTTTTTTTACCATAACTCCATGTAGCGTTACAATACGAGTTGCATCTGCTTATGAAAAGTTTGAATCTGCCGTAATAATGCGGCCAGTTGCATAGAAGCGGGCGGCTCTCGTGTTGCATTAAATTTTCTTCGACCGAAAATCTGCGTCGGATTCATCGAATGAGACTTTCCAGGTAAAACTGATGATATGGGAAAAGGATTTTTATGGGATCCCTTGGCCGACTCGGTCGTAATGCAAACGAGACTGTTTTTCTCGTGCAACATTTTCATTTGCTGCTTCAGCGTCATTACCTGTTTTCGCGATATATCGTTAATGTAAGGTGTGTGAAATGCATCAACAGGGTGTCTACTTTCTGGAAAAATCGGGGATTGTCAGGAATTTTTTTTTACCTTGAAAAATCCGGGAATTCTCATGGAATTTTATTGAGACTCGGGGAATTTTTTCAAAAATTGTCTTTGTTTTGAAATTGATTGACGATCTCTTTTTAGTATCAAGGTCTTACGTAAGTTTCAAGAAAATTGTTCAATTTTTTAAAAATAATATTTAAATAAATTAGTAATTCCTTAAGACGTTTATAATAAATTATTTTTGTTTTATTTGTTTTCATTTTTTATATTTTATATCTTTAGCGTTTAAATACAGTGATATATTGCACTTTATTATTGTTCAAATTAATTAATAAATCAATATTAAGTGCTAGAAAAACTGCATTCTTGGTAACTTTCTTTGTAATCGTATGAATAGAAAACATTAGAAAGCGCATACAAGAAACTTATTTTAAAAAGCTACATCTACAAATTTTTTTATTTTATCTGGAGTTTTAAATGAAAATACCTGGAAGATTCTTCTCAAGAAATTGTTTTACAAGATTTGAGTAGACACCCTGATCAAGTACTTATAATAGCTCTCACCTCTTTGTAAAGGCCGATAACAGCGTTGATTTCTTCTTCTTTGACACCAAGTTCCTTTTCCATAGCGGACAACTCCTTCGCTAAAGATTTATCATTGGACTTTTCCACTTCTGATTGCAATTTCTCATATTTCCTATAAATCAAGAGTACAACATGTACAAATATGTTTGTAAAAAATTCTTCGGATTCTTAAATTTAATAATGCCGATACTTGCGTGTTCATTTCTTCAAATTGATCGTGAAGATTAATTAAAATATCGCGTATTTCCTTGGAATTGTGTGCGCTAGTGATTGTACGCGTTTTATAATCGCCGATATTAGTCTGCAATATCAATATGTTATATTATAATACGTTTGAGACGTAATCTGCTAAAATGTGATTTATACCTCCTTATTCGACAATATTTTTGAAACTCCTTGCTGATTTCTCACAATTGCCGGCGTGTTGCTTTTATTCACGACAGTGGAAGACTGCTGCTTAATCTTATGATCGTAAGAATCAATCTTTTCTTTATTAAATTGTCTAGCGACATCGTTATCTTTTTCAGGAATCATTGTTCTGCCAGATACATTTGACGTACGAGCATTTTCCGCGCGTTGTAAATCAAATACAGATAATTTTTTGTCTCGTTTGATATTGTTTGAGCTTTCGTTGTTGAATATTCCAGGCAGATGCGAGCTTATGCTGAGAGCCGATCTTCCGGAGTGACCAGAATTCATCTGGTCCAGAAGAATCGACATCGGTTTCATACCTCTACTGACTTTACGAATTAATAACGGAGTAACATCGTTTGTAATCGGCTGTCTCGTCTTCATTACACTCAATACCTGTAATTTTTTTTTTTTTACAGAAGACCATTTAAACGTCTATTAGTTTCATAAATTTCGACAAACTCACTTGTTGAATGTTCAATCCGAGATTGTGGCTGGGTGTCACCGAGGTTCCCACCACAAACGGTATGTTTCGGAAGTTAAACCTGCTGAAGTACGATCTGTTCGAGCGCTTTAATCTCGACGCTAAGGTCGGCATCTCGTAGCTAGGAGTGAACATCGGATCGTGACATCTGTCAAAAGCGTTATGTTCGCATTGATGCGTTTTGTATCGCGGCGATGGACAGAAATCCTTGGAATGCTTCTCCGATATGTCATGTTCCTGAACCCTCTCGGGAATCGCTCTGCAGAAAAAAAAAAACAAATTCGCATGATGAGAAAATAAGTTTTATATTTACTAATTATTAAAAATAATGATATAATTATTGTTATTACAGCTGTGAAAGATTACCCCGAATCGCATTGATAATTCAATGACTGAGGACACTGATTGCGCTGCTCATTCTCCTTATTATCGAATTGATATTCATGATTAACACGTTCAAGATGTAACGTTTCTTGGATCTTTTGATTAGCAGTTTCAGTAGGATGTCTTTTTACGCATTTTGTTTGTTTACCAAATTTAGAATGCTTACTAGATATTCCAGAATTGCTACTCTTCAATGTAGTATTATGAAAAATTTCCACGACGTCGTTGGACTTTTTTAGACTCTTTGGAGGATTAGACTGTTTATGAATAACGCCATGGCCTGCGTTAAATATTTAATTAAATAATTAAATATTTTTTTATATATATTATTTATATATTAAATATATATAATTATATTTAATTATATAATTAAATAATTATATATAATTATATAATTAAATATTTTTTACACAACAGGTTCGACGTAGAATATATATAGATTCTTAATACGACGATTATAGAACACAATGTTCGGGAAAAAAAATTATATGCAAATTCTACCTCTGTGTCTGCGCCTCTTTGCTTCTTTTCTACCGATGAGACTTGTATCTTTAGTAGCGACTGTACTCTTGGAAACGGAACTTCGTAATCTTCCTTTCCTCTTTCGCACCTTAGATAGCGTATTGCCCGCTTTATTATAAACGGAATTCGATTCGCTTCTCTCCATTCTCGAGGCACGTTTACTCTTCTCCGCTCGTCTAACTTTCGCGGTATCCGGAATGTTCAAATTCAATTCCGCATCTCTAATATCTCTCCTTGCAGAATTCGGCGGAATTATGCAGAAATAACTCTCCTCGTCCGCTTTCGACGTCAGTTCTTCGACAGAATCCTCTACGCTCAGCATCGATTGCAAATGTTCCCGCACATATTCCGGAAAACGAGACAGCGGATCTTCGTATTCTCCACTCGCCTAATTCGTATTTCGAGAATTTTTAAATATAACAATTATATACAGTATTGTATATTTTTCTGTGTATATGATTTATAATACACGCATAATCGTGTACGCCTACTTTCAGGGTTTCATTCTGAACTGGCATCTTAATAGGAAGCTTCTTATCTAATTGAGTCTTCGGTGTAATTGTAACATTCAATAATCCATTTTGCTTTTGTTGTTTCGAGCTTTCGGATTCCTCGATAACATCATCGTAATTGTCGACGATTCTTCTAGGTGACAATTGGACAGATTTCGAACTTAAACGTAAGGTATCTACAAGAATATAGATATTTAGATACGTTGAATGGTTTAGACAAAAAAAAATTTTATTAAAATTTTTAGTCTTGTGTTCAATGTTATTAATTTTTACAATTGGGATTTTAATAATAGCCATAATTTCGCTATTACAATTTCGTTATGTTCGATTGAAAATTTCAAGATTAGGTGAAAATTTCAAAATTAGATTTTTAGATGAATTTAGTGAAATGTCATATCTTTCTTGCCTTTCATTTCCGTTTTGACTTTCTGACAAACTCCCATCACATAATTTAATTCGGACTTTAATGTAAAGCATTTTGTCTCCGCTTCATCCAATTCTTGCCCCATTTCTAATGACAATTAAAATATAACAATATTAAAATATTTTTAATATTATTAAAATATTTTCAGAAATCAAATATTGTTGATTTTGAAATGTAACATTACTATGTAAAATAATATTAATATAAATAAAGAAAATTCGATTTATAAACGCGATAATACTTTTCAGCGTGATATTTGGTCTGCTTTCTGATTCGTTTAATTTGCATGATTGCATTTCAGATTGAGCCTTTGAAGATGATTCTGCGAAAGCAAAAATAGTACAATATACATCAGCGTATTATAAAAATGTTAACAATCAATTACTAGAAGAAATAAGATTCTAAAATTTTCGAAGGTGTTTTCAATTATTAAGATTTTTCATTTAAATAATTACCAAAAATTCCGCTTTTGCTATTATCAATATTCATGTTGGCTATGTCAGATTCTTTAAGTTCCACAATTTCCTGTTCACATGATGCGGCGAAATTTAACGCGCGTTATTCTGAATTTAAAATTAAAATACGCTAAATGTGTACGAGAATAAAAATAATTTATTCTTCAAAACAAAACATATAGACGTACAAAATTCGAAAAAATAATTCATAGGTTACAGTTAACACGTTGGACGATTACATCGTTCTCTTGTTGTGGCCATACATCTTTCTTTGTTTTGAAAAGTTACACAGACAAATTCAACATCCATAATTCGACAATACGGAGCGCTTTAAAATTTCCCGCGCGTTGACGTCATTCGACAACACAGGTATAACACTACTGTAGATTCCTACCTTACCGAATGTAGAATCACATGTGTCAACTCATATCTGTTTCCTGTTTCTCTCGTCAGGTTGCGCTCGGATTTGCTTCTCTGTGTGAAAACGCTTGTGTATTTTAAGAGCGCTCGCAAACGGCAGTAGCACGAGTTGCAAATGGTGGATGGTGCGTGATCGTCGTTGTGTTAACATCAGGTAAGCTCTTCGATGATTAATCCGACGTTGTCAGGACGCGTATCGCGACGCATCTCGATCCGTCAATCTCTCGTTGACGACGCGTCGCGCGCGATCGCCGCCGATCAGCTGTTTCCTACGCGACATCGCGATCGCGATGTTACTTAGGTTATTACGCTCGATTACGTAAAATCGACCGCGCAAAACCAACAAACGGCGAGAATTGTCACCCGGATTTCGCGATATATCGCGTCCCCCCTCCCGGCACACATATTCTCTTATCTCGAGAGAGAAAGAAAACACGAAACGCGATAAACTCCGGCGTGCGTTAATCGCGATTTATGCGCGCGCGCGCGCGCGCGTTCGCCTCGTGACGAGATCGAACCCTTCGTCAATTTTCAAGAAATCGACGGAAGATTCGCAAATACACGGATCGAGACGGTGTTGTAAAAAGCGAAAATTGTTTCGATCCGCCAAGTGTCATATCGTTTCGTTAACGGCTCGTTAACGATTAGTTAGCGAGTCGTTAGCGGTTTTCTCTGCCGGCAAGATTCGTGCACGTGAGTCGTCAAATAGCGTTGCGTTTCACGTGCGATTTGAATACAATGTGCACAGATAAGCCTGGTCTATTTTAATCGCACAATTTATTCCGTTTCCAAAACTCTGCAGTTTACAGAGTCTGCAATTAAGTTTCGCGCAATCGCATTTTCCTACACTTTTCTTTGTTCCTCTCTGCAATAGCCGGATATATATGTTTAGCGTTAAAAGAGTAACATATTTTTGTAATTTCAAAGCGTAGAAAAATGCGCGGCTAAAGAATATTTGGATTTTCTTGCATTTTTTTAAATCTCGAGTGTACACATACATCTACATACATACATTTATGATTTAAAAGATATATATATATATATATATATATATATATATATATATTGCATATCACTACAGAAATTTGCAGCTAAACAGAAGATGTTAAATTTTTTTTTTTTTTGCCGCATTATATAGATATATGTATTCTCTCTTATTTCGCGGAAAGTATATCGTGATAGCAGCTGACGGAGAAACAGACGTAGAATAATCGCGGCTCGGTTGTGTAATCCACGCGATAGATATAATACACATTACAGCCGCCTCGCTTGTCATCCCGGCGTGTGACATTCAAAGTAACGGCGCGGCCGCCTTCTCAGCTTAAGTATCTCGCTGCACTTTTCGCGGTGTCTGACGTAGCGAGCAACAGCCAGGTCTTCTCCCACCTACGTCCTCGCGGAGGTTTCCTTCGCGAAGGAGACTGGGAAGTCCGATGTAATTTTTCCCGGTGACGTCGTCACACGTGCGTGAACGAGGCCGAGCGATCGAGACGTTTCATTTCGGAGATCGTTTTATTCTGTATCAGCGAGCTTAAGAGTATGTTTGTGTGTTACCTAGTTTAATTCTTCATACCTCTTCGCAGATTGGACATTTTAAAGATTATAGAACATCGAGGTAGATCAAGGTAAATGCGACATCGTGCATCTTTTGCAATAGTGCAATCAAGGTTGTACGTTTTGCAACGATACGGTTTTTGCAATCATTGTGGAAAAAGAGGGATATAATTAAGTAGTTTTTTTATTATTCGAGATTATCGCTTTTGAGAATTGTAGGATTTTATTTGATTTCTCTTTAAATTTAACTTGATTTAATTTGATCTCCAGAATTAGGATACACCGGTATCAGGTATTCGTTCTCTATGAATAATTGTCTGTGAGTCACCGTTTAATGAAAACAAAAATATTTATTAATGATTGAAAATCTATTAATAGCTATGAATAAATATTCCAGTGTCACACTTATCTTGACTAATGCTGTTATTAAAGCATTGTTATCAAGTTTTGGTCATGTGTTTATTGTCTCGAACTGTCATAACGCCTATAAATATTTAGTACAGCCATTGCAATTTCAGTTTGGATGTTTGTTGACGTAAAATATAGATAGATATAATTTTTCTCGAAAAAAAAAATACTACTCTTCTTGCTAAGAGATTAGAGCAATGTTTCAAAGAGTTTTATCATCTTAGAGACTATGAATTGTACATGTTTTTGGGAATCGGAATGACATCTGCCAAGGCTTATCAGGATTCCATTGGCCCGTGATAATATAAAACTTCGATTGCTTTATCTATTCATTATGCTTTTTAGCCTTTGCACTTTTTATTGTGGGGGAAATACTACAGATAGTATTTTGCGAATCGTCAAGTACATTGATTACTGCAAAAATCTTTTAATCTGTGACATACAATTTTATATTTACATAAAAAAATATATATATGTACAGAATACATATTCTCAATAAGAGATTTAGATTCTTTGCAACTTTCTGTGTTCGATGTTTATCGCATATTTTTTTTTTTTCTAGAATGTTACGCAATCTGGTAACTAGCCAATTTTTATAAATAGAACTCTCTCTAACGTCTCAATGTTTATAGCTATTAAAGCGCAGTAAGAGATATAAAAAGATTTTTTCGCCGGTATAAACAAATAAATATCAATTTCAATTTTCGCGTATATCGATAATATAACCGTGGCTCTTCCTCAATTAATTTTAGACGGCGATATTTTACTCTTATGCGGAAAATGTACAAATGATTACGCGTTATTTTTGTTTAATCATACGCGGACATTGATCGGTTTTATTCCATATTTCTTTCAAATTTGACATTACATTACATTACATTTTATGATGAAATTATGGTCTTAAACGAGGTACTTATTAATTCTGTATAAACATAGCTATAAATTAGTGAGTTTTTATTTGGCTTGTGCATAAATACACACACGCACATCCACACGTGTGTGTGTATATATATTAATAATTATATAATATATTAATAATATACGTATATTATTATATAATTATATGTATAAATTTTTATATAATTATATATTATATTAATAATTATATGTGTATATATATTAATAATTATATAACATATGAGACCAAACGTTATTTGCATAATTGCAAAATGTGTCTTGTTAATAATCAATGGATATGACATACACAGACAAAGTTTAGAACCTCAGTGATGCAACAATAATGAGAACAATGATAAGAAAACAAACAAGAAAGCAGATAAAGTCAGATAAATCAGATTCTGATTGTGCTTGCAAGATGGGCTTGACATACATCAGCATTAATACTTATCTCAAGTTTTGTACTCTCATTAGTTTGTATCTCATGATTGGCTAAAGCACTTGAAACGCTTAATCTAAATGTAGGCGCGGATCTTCAGCCAATAGACAACTGTTTAATCATCTTTTTGGGGTATTTAAATGACACGTCAAATATTGAATATACGCCTTATCTGCGATACTATATACATTTACGCAGTTTCATTAGCTTATCTATATCTCTTCCTTATGTCAAGTGAATGAAACCCTTGTTTTATGTATTCCAGGCGAAAATGTACAAGGCAAGGACGGTGTTTAATACGCTGGCCCCGTTGGCGCCGCGCATATGCGGACCCGAAAGATACGCGTCCTGGGTCGTCCGCAGTCATCCGTTGACCAGGATCAGTCAGGTGATCTTCAGCGAGTCCGCGCGCAAGTACAACAGTCGTGCGGCAACGGAACCCTTCCTAAATGGCAGCTCCAGCTCTTACGTGGAGGAGATGTACAACGCGTGGCTGCAAGATCCGCACAGCGTGCATATAGTGAGCGAGTGATCCGAATATATATTGTCTGTATAGATTTTTACGCGAGAAGAAACATTTCCTTAAACTTATTTCATCTCTGTTTATTCCTAGTCATGGGATTCCTTCTTTCGAAACAGCACCGCTGGAGCTGCACCGGGACTCGCGTATCAGGCACCACCATCCCTCGCTCCAAGTTACAATCAAGTGCCCCTCGGAGCTTTGTTGCCCTTGGGCGGCGGAACGCAACTCGGCCAGGCGTCCGTCAACGAAAAAATTATTGACGATCATCTAGCGGTGCAAGCTATTATTCGTTCTTATCAGGTATGATGTCGAAATTTTGTTTTGCTTTACTTCCGGTAACTAAATTCAATGTGTCGCTCTTGCAAACAAATTATCCTATATGCAGAGTGTCTGAAACAAACCGGGGATTGTCAGAGATTTTTTTTTTTTTTTTTTTTACCTTGAAAAATACGGGAATTCTCAGGGAATTTTATCGAGACTCAGGGAATTTTTTCAAAAATTGTGTCTTTGATAATTTTATTGACGATCTCTTTTTAGTATAAAAGTCTTATGTAAGTTTCATTCAAGAAAATTGTTTCAATGTTTTAATAATAATATTTAAATAAATTAGTACTCCTTAAGACGTTTATAATAAATTATTTTTTGTTTTATATTTTCATTTTATATTTTTGCATATATATTTAACGTCTTTAGATATAGTGATACATTGTACTTTGTTATTGTCCAGTTAATTTTACGATTAATATTATTAATATATAATATATTATATTTACGATTATAAATCAATATTAAATGCTAGAAAAACTGCATTCTTGGTAACTTTCTTTGTAATCGTACGAATAGAAAACATTAGAAAGCGCATACAATAAAGAAACTTATTTTAAAAGCTGCATCTACTCTGAATTTTAAACGAAGATACCTGGAAGATCAGGGAATTTTTTTACAAGATTTTAGTAGATACCCTGTATATATGACATTCTATTTATCCTGTGCAATTTTGTGATAAATATGTCGGTGGGATATAGTGGAATGATAATTTTTAGTCATTGCCAATTTTATTACTTTGTTTGCAAGAGAGATGACACTTTATTCAGCCACCCATAATTCACTTGTGTAACAAAGTGAATTTATAAATTGATGCATTAAATGTACAAAAAAAATATTTTCACTTATAACAATAACTTTAACCGTATGGAGATTGCAACAATACTCTCTGGATTGTTAATATATTTTCTGCTCCTATCTCCATTTAAAACCTATAATCATAATATTCTTCTAATTTTAACGTTTAATTTTTAACAAGTTAAATAAATTAAAAGGGAGCCTGAAAGTCTGCTTCTAAATTATAACAAATTAATCCATTAAAAAAAATATATATATTTTTTAATACGATTAAGAAGTTTTTTATAAATTCAGGTCTCTGTTATTCTTTTAAACGAAAATTATAATATATTGTTACTACGTCAGTTTTCGTAATTTATTTATACGTTACAGAAATGACTATGGCATGCATTAATACATTATACATACATCAATATATTTGTATGCATGTGAAATCCATTGAAAGAAATCTTTCGGTCCTTGTGTTTCAGTTTCATTTATATGGATTAAAATATGTGATATAGAGACAATGTATATAAACTTTATATTTATATATAAGTTTTATATACAGTCCAAATAAATATTAATATGATCCTGGGACATAAGATATTATGTATTACAATTGATGCTTATTGTTAGGGGCTATCATGTGTGTTTCCAAATTTTCGAATATTTATCTTTGTCACATGTGCTGCATCAACACATGATTATATGATAAATGCGCAAATAATGAACATAATAAGAACATATTCCATAATAGCCTCATTTTGTATTATTACTAGTTGTTCACTGCTCTTCAGTGTCAAGCATGTCTCGCATCTCCACATTTTTTCCCAACAAGAATGGGATCTTTCAAGTTATGATCGTGATTTATATCATTCTTCCCTGAGTAGAGATTAGATATTTTTATCGAGGAAGAAGCAGCGCAGCACACTATTTCTAATTGGTTAATTAAAATCATAATAATTATTTGATAAGAGTTACAACAATGATATCGCAATTTCTTTTACATGAAAAATGTACAGAATTAGCATTCATTCCTGCAAACATTGTTACAATACATATAATTCTTGGTATATGATATGCTATAAATATTTGCTAAACATGTATATATATATATATATATATATATATATATATATATTATATATATGTATATGTATATAAATGGAATGTCTGTCAATTCCGCTGTATCCAGCCGCTATATTGCTTCTTTTTTCTCTCATTGTAATTATGTGTAGTGCAGTTGCGAAAGTAGATACAGTTATATAAATGTGAGGTTTTTTCGGGATTATTCGTTGGCGTGTAGGCCCGAGGTCACTTAGTTGCTGATCTGGACCCACTGGGTATTATGCAAACAGACCTGATACACACGCATTATGCAGCTCGCAAGGGGGCACCAGAACAAGTGCTGCGACAGTACATGCTTGGTAAGGCTTTTCTTCCAGCATTTTTCACAGGCTTTTATTTTATTATATATATATATATATATAAACATGCGTTTTTTCTCCTCATAAGCGTGCCACAAAAGCTATATGAATATCGCGCATTGTATTAATTTAGAATATTATGTTGTATAAATGCATATACGCGCGCGATACTACAGATTATTCTGTTTGTGTTTTCTGCAATTTTATTCGTCGAGACATCTTTCCTCAATTTTCACATTCAATATTATCATTTCATAAAATCATTCATTTTTACATATCAACACATGTTATTTTTATTTTGCCAAAAGAATATTTCTACTTATTCTCATAAATCCTTTATTTGCGTAAAAAATCTTTAATTTTATAAATAATAATTGTATAAAAATCGTTTGTAATTTTATTTCTGACATAATATGCAACTTTAAATGGTACAGTTTTAAAGCGCAACAATTATTCATAAGACGTATGGAACGCATTTGGAAATTCCGTTAAAAGTAAAATCAAGTCTAGTAAGAGAAATAGCTACTCATTATTTTTATACATTTTTTAATAATATGTTCCTAAATTTTTTTATTTTTCAATGTTGAAAATACTCTGCAATTAAACGAGGTAACTGGGAAAGAGTTATGTAAAAGTAAATATGAGGTATTGTGCAAGAGGAAAGTGTTTAATGAACTCTATGACCCATTTATATATAAACTGATACTGAAAATGTTTGAATAAGCATTACATTCATTTTGAGAATCATAGAAACGCCCCATCTTTTCATAATAATTGATAATTGAATATCAGCTTTTTTTGCGATTTGAGTATTCGTGCATATGTAGGCGTGAAAATATTGAATATACTGATATATTATAGTTTAACATTATGCATTCACTGCATTTATATCTAACAGAGAGTAAAAATTGATAAATATATGTACATTGCTCAGTATGCGAGTAAAATAACAGAGGTAAGAATTAAGAAATTTCTGTTGACTTCTTGTTGCATGTACAATTTGTATGTGTTACATGTATTGCTTTTAAACACTTTTGTATCGTCCAGCATGCCTGTGTCTTTCCAAAATTTGTATACTAACGTGCTGTCATTATATATTTTTCCTTACGCGAATCGCATTGAATAAGGGGATTTTTGAGCAGATACTTTCATCGTTCCTTTATCTCATAACATAAAATAATAATCGCAAAAGTATTAGTAATAGGGAAGCTAAAAGGAGCAGATAACACATTCACAAAATGGAATTAAAATATTTTCTAGCTTGATATCTTAATATGCATATTGAATGTTAATTACTGTGACATGATGTTTTTATTAGAAAGCATAACGAGACAGCTTGTGTGCACTGAACATTCATGTAATACTGTTTTTTGCTGCGATGTATTTTTAGGAATATTTTTCGAGGAAAATGGAACATCAGGCACACAGTAATTTATATCTTAATTAAATATATTAGATCGCACAATCGAAAGTAAACTATTTGGTTCGCATGAATGTGACATTAAATTGACAGATTCGTGGCCATCATATCGCTAAATTGGATCCACTCGGCATCAACAGCGCTGATCTTGATGATAGGCATCCGCAAGAATTACTCTATACCCATTATTCATTCGGTAAGCCTAAATGTGAACGTGACTCTTTACGTAAATAGAAAAAAAGAGTAAAATGTAAAAAAAAAAATTATTCTCGAACGAAAACGCGTCTCTTGATGCATTCGAAGGCTACTAATCAATTTAATTAGCACACAATAACTCAATCATAACTTTTTATCATTAATTATCTATTTACAGACTACATAAAACTATGCGTAACTTCTCTTATGTCTAATTTAAATGTAAACAAAAGTGAACATTTTATTCTCTTTCAAATAGTTCATATAAACAGAATGTCTATAAAGCTTCGCTCTGTGTTATTAATTCACTGTATAATTCAGTTTATCGATTAGTTTTTTCGGTGTAATTCAGTATATTTCAGTACCTTATTATTCTAGCACTTTTTAAAATAATTTTGCTTATTTTTTATTCTCATATCCTGCGAATACGACTATTATCTTAATCATATCAATATTAATAGAGATAATCAAAGTGTGAATGATAAAATGTGCAACACATTTAATTGTTAACATAATCAGAAAGATTCTTGATTCAGGTATACTGACTGATTTATTCTTCGATTCGTTTTTACCGAGCAAATGTAAGCTGAATGCAGCAAATACTTAAAGAAGAAAAAGATTCTTTGATCAGTGTACGATTGTTGAGTTTGAGTGTAAAATGTCCACAGGGAAGGTACCACGTACTACTTTCTCGCAGGAACTGCAATACCGAGTAGCTGTCCTAATGAAAAGTATGTAATAACCGTTGCTCTCTCAAATCAAGGAAATTCCCTGTGTCTTTCACTCGCGCTAGCATATTATTGGGCGGTACTGGTTTATTTCAGCTTTTCTCTGGAATTAAATAGAGTCTTCTCGATCGAAAGCCTCTATAAAAAGGTTGGGTTCTTCTTCTGTGCCTTATCTATACTATGTAAAAAAAAATGTTCGTACGCAAGAGATAGCACTCTCGAACGTTTTCTGTAGAGGAATTGGAGGAGGGACATATGAATATAACTCGATGTTGCAAATATTTCGATACAGTAGACATTTGATATCTTTTTTTCTTTCATATAAAACTTAGCTATGAAAACTAATTTTGTTCCTCTTTTACTTCCGAATATCTTGTTCTGCTGCCAAATTGAAGTGTTGCGTATATTATCTCTGACAATATTCTAATACTTGTATCTTTTCCTTCTGTCTATTTTGCGTATCCCTTCTCGCTGCATTTTTATATTACGTTCTTTGTATACAGTATATTTCACATTACGTCTTTCTATTCTGTTTTAAACATTTTTGATGGTTGTTGTTTTAAATCACTGATGCTTTATTTGAGCTTACAACTTTTTTTTTTTTGTTTTTAACAGAGAACTTCATTTTCCCTTCAAATTTGACATTTTGTTTGCACTATCACGCCTTGTGATATATTGTGTCAACACAGTACACTTACATTATCTCTGAAAAAAATATAATGCATGTTTACGTTAGCAAATACTTCACATTGCGTGAATATCAAATTTGTATTATTGTTAAAGAAAGAAATTGCATATATGTGCGATGTATATAAATTAAATATAACTTATTAAATTGAAATTAATAGAGTAAATATTGGCTCTTGCACCCAAGAAAGTAATTGCAATCGAAAGTAAAATCCTGGAGTGTTTAAAAGCCATATTTTCAGTATCAGTTTTGAACAAAACAAATAGGAAGAAAAGCACACTTAACACTTTCCAACAGTTTCCTATACATACAATTATATATACATTTTATATTTATTCGTACTAAACGGCCTATTTTATAGTTAAGTATGCGCGAAATAAATGCTGCAGTTACAAACATTGTTGAAAGCGTTACAGCTTGCTCAAATGTGCATAAAAATATCTGAGTATAATAATATACATATTTATGTGTGTGAACTGCAACATTTAAATATATTCTCTCGATTGTGGACGATGCGCTTCGAGGGGGAGGGGGGGGGGAGAGACTTGTAAAATACGTGTGTTTTTCATTTCAAATGCTTGAAATAGAGGAGTCAGACATGGATCGCGTTTTCAAATTGCCGTCGACCACGTTTATCGGCGGCAAAGAGAAATCGTTGCCGCTACGCGAGATCCTGAAACGGCTCGAGGCCGCTTACTGCGGCCACATCGGCGTCGAGTTCATGTTCATCAACTCCTTGGAACAGTGCAACTGGATCAGACAGAAGATGGAGACGCCCGGGGTCATGGAAGTGACGAACGATGAGAAAAGACTCATTTTAGCAAGATTGACGCGCGCAACCGGGTAATAACAGTGATGTCAATCGAGTAGCAAAATTCCAAATATCATGCCAATTCTGTTAAAAGTCATAAAGTTTCAGAAAAAACAAGGCTATGCATATTTTCATTTTTTTTTTCTTCTTCGTTTCATCATATTTTATCTCTTCATGTAATATAATTCATATATTGTAGAAGACATTTCTCAAGACATACATTTTGTTTAAACATGCGAGCATGGAATTCAGGTTTTAAAATTCCAATTATCACGCCAATTCTGTTAAAAGTCACAAATTTTCAGAAAAGACAAGACCATGCATCTGTTTTAATTTTTTTGTCTTCGTTTTATCATATTTTATCTCTTCATGTAATATAATTCATATATTTTAGAAGACATTTCTCAAGACACATTTTTTGTTTAAACATGCGAGCATGGAATTCAGGTTTTTAGCTTTTCATCTCTCTAATTATCGTCTAAGAAATATGTATAGTAAGCGTTTCCTAATCTGAATCGCAGATTCGAGGCGTTCTTGGCGCGCAAATGGTCCTCGGAGAAGAGATTCGGCCTGGAGGGTTGTGAAATTTTGATTCCAGCTATGAAACAAGTGATCGACAAGTCCACGGAATTGGGAGTCGAATCGATTGTCATGGGTATGCCTCATCGTGGTCGTCTCAATGTTCTCGCCAATGTCTGTCGCAAGCCGTTGAGCCAAATATTCACGCAATTTGCTGCTCTCGAAGCCGCCGATGATGTAAGTATTTAAAACGAGCGATGTTTCTTAGCTGTGTAGTAAAAAGTGTCAATCTCGCTAGCGCATTCTTCGAGACTTCTAGTAACGGTGAAAAATGATTTTTAGGGTTCTGGCGATGTGAAATATCACTTGGGTACATACATCGAGCGTCTGAATCGCGTAACGAATAAGAACATTCGTCTCGCTGTGGTCGCGAATCCGTCGCACTTGGAGGCTGTAGATCCGGTGGTTCAAGGAAAAACGCGCGCCGAGCAATTCTATCGTGGCGATGGCGAAGGGAAAAAGGTAAATAATTATTACATAAACCAAATTTCTACATATAACAACAGGGTGTCTACTCCCTGGAAAACCGGGGATTGTCAGAGATTTTTTGTTACCTTCAAAAATCCGGGAATTCTCATGGAATTTTATTGAGACTCAGGGAATTTTTTCAAAAATTGTCTTTGACAATTTTATTGACGATCTCTCTTTAATATAAAAGTCTTATGTAAGTTTCATTCAAGAAAATTGTTCAATGTTTTAATAATATTTAAATAAATTAGTACTCCTTAAGATGTTTATAATAAATTATTTTTTGCTTTATATTTTTGCGTCTTTAGATATAGTAATATATTGCAATTTGTCATTGTCCAAATTAATTTTACGATTAATAAATCAATATTAAATGCTAGAAATATGAATAGAGTAAAAAATATTAGAAAGCGTATATAATAAAGAAACTTATTTTAAAAGGCTGCATCTACAAATTTTCTTATTTTACCTGGAATTTTAAACGAAAATACCTGGAAGATGAGGGAATTTTTTTACAAGATTTGAGTAGACACCCTGAACAAGGATTTTTATAAAATTAGGTTGTATTTATATAATAGATATCTTTATATAATCAGATTCTTATAAAATTAGATTGTATTTAATTAGATATCAATAAGCGTAAATCTAAATTTAAAAAAAAAACAATCTAGAATCTTATGAGATTTAAACCAATCACCAAAAAATTATCGTTAAAATAAAAATCTGATTAAAACATTATTAACTGGATATCTAATAATATGACGCAATTCTACAATTTTAATGGATAAAAAATTTGCTTTGACGAGTATAATAATATTTCATGTATGTTTCAGGTGATGTCTATTCTTCTTCACGGAGATGCGGCGTTCTGCGGTCAGGGCATTGTTTTCGAGACAATGCATCTATCCGACCTGCCTGATTACACCACTCATGGTACTATCCACATTGTCGTGAATAATCAAATTGGATTCACCACGGATCCAAGACATTCGCGATCATCGCCGTATTGTACTGGTTGGTATTTACGAAGCCTTATTTTTATCCTTTAATTGCATCAAAAATTAACATATAAGCAAGCTTATATATTTATTTTATGCTACTAGACGTAGCTCGAGTGGTGAACGCGCCCATCTTCCACGTGAACTCTGACGATCCTGAGGCCGTGATGCACGTGTGCAAGGTAGCGGCGGAATGGAGGGCCACCTTCCACAAGGATTGTGTGATCGACTTGGTCTCCTATAGGCGTAACGGCCACAACGAGATCGACGAGCCGATGTTTACGCAGCCTCTGATGTACCGCAAGATCAAGCATACTCCGCCAGCCCTCGACAAATACGCCAATTCGCTCATCACCGACGGTGTTGTCAGCCCCGAGGAAGTTAAGGTACGAAGGTCGTTGTACGCACAAAATTGTATTTTATGACTGCTCTTACGGTAAAAATTTCTATCCATTGTAGGATGTCAAAGATAAATACGAAAAGATCTGCGAAGAAGCGTATAACAACGCCAGGCAGGAAACACACATCAAGTACAAGGACTGGTTGGACTCGCCATGGTCCGGTTTCTTCGAAGGAAAGGATCCATTGAAGGTATCGCCCACTGGTATCAAAGAAGACACACTCATACACATTGGCAAAAAGTTCTCGTCGCCACCGCCGAATGCCGCTGAGTTTGTCATTCACAAAGGTAAGTGTAGTGACGTTAGAAAATATTAAATGAGATAACAAGAGATATTGGAGGAAAGAAATAGAGATAAAATATAATTTAAAATTTTATATAGACATATATAGAAATATGTGTAAAGCAAGAATTATATTTAAATATAAACAAAAAAATGTGTTAATTCAACTTTAATATATTTTACAGGTATCGAGCGTATTTTAAAGGCTCGCATGGAAATGATCGAAGCTAGAACTGTCGATTGGGCTCTCGGCGAAGCTATGGCTTTCGGATCTCTCCTCAAAGAAGGTATTCACGTCCGTTTGTCAGGCCAGGATGTGGAGAGAGGCACATTTTCGCATAGGCATCACGTGCTACACCATCAGACTGTCGACAAGGCAACTTACAGGCCACTCTGCTATCTGTATCCCGATCAGGCACCTTACACAGTGTGCAACAGCTCCTTATCCGAATTCGGCGTTCTTGGTAAGAGCGGAAACTGTGATTTGACGCGATTTATTATTGCTCTATAATTTCTACTTGTATATTAAAGTAACTTTATCGCAATCATAGGATTCGAGTTAGGCTATTCTATGACAAATCCTAACGCATTGGTATGCTGGGAAGCTCAATTCGGAGATTTCAATAATACAGCGCAATGTATAATCGATCAGTTCATTAGCAGCGGTCAAGCCAAGTGGGTTAGGCAATCCGGTTTAGTCATGTTGCAACCTCACGGTCTCGAAGGAATGGTAAATCCACGAAATCAAGCTTGTGTGAATAAAAACTTGGATTGGTTTCACAATTTGTCAATTTCAAGTTCGTTTTTTCGTCTTTCTGCCATAGGGTCCCGAGCACTCCAGTGCTCGTCTGGAGCGTTTCCTTCAGATGTCCGCCGATGATCCGGATTACTTCCCGCCGGAAAGCGAAGAGTTCGCCGTGCGTCAGCTGCACGATAGCAACTGGATAGTTGCCAATTGCAGCACGCCGGCCAATTACTTCCACATCCTGAGACGGCAGATCGCGCTGCCGTTCAGGAAGCCGTTGATCATAATGACGCCAAAGTCGCTGCTCCGTCATCCGGAAGCCAAGTCTAACTTTGATTTGATGTTAGAGGACACGCAGTTTCTCAGAGTGATACCGGAGGAAGGTGCGGCTGCTCAGAATCCCAACGGCGTCAAGAAGCTGCTGTTCTGCTCTGGAAAGGTTTATTACGATCTGAAGAAAGCTCGCACTGAACGGAAATTGGACGATAAGATCGCGATTGCCAGAATGGAACAGGTCAGTCATTATTTTTGAAATAAATTCAAAAATCAGATATATCTCTCTTAATCATAATTATAAAAATTACAATATTCCGAAGATATTTTATTCGATTTATTTTGATTCTATAGATTTCGCCCTTCCCGTATGATCTCGTCAAGAAGGAAGCTGCTAAGTATGCCAATGCGGAATTGTTGTGGGCTCAGGAAGAACATAAGAATCAAGGGGCGTGGACCTACGTGCAGCCGAGATTCCACACGGCGCTCAACGGCACCCGAGGCGTAATGTAAGTATCGAAATAATAAAATCGATATAATATAATTCAAACTATGGAACGTAAAAGTAAGACGTATGTATGTGTGTGAATGTGCACTTATGTTCACTACGTGTTACACTATGTTGCGTTTCTTTTTCTTTTTTTTCCCCTTTTTTCCTGTTCACACGGCCCACGTTTTTTATTTTGTCGCGATAATGCAAGGTATAGTAACGCGACGTGTCAAAATTTTATATTAAAAATTTCAAATTTTATTTTATTATACGTATTCGAAGTACCATGTGTACATGTGTTTTTCTTTATCGCAATAAGTTGTCACAAGTTGTACAGGCAAACTTCTGCTTTTCTCGTTTCTATCTATTTCACGAAAATAAAGTGAAAAATCTGGGCCGTGTGTTACAGTGGTGCGTCAGAAACGAGTGAAAGTAATCGAGGATGGTTAGCCGATTTGTTTTCGTCACCCAAACCGACAAAAACCACAATTGTGTCAGAGCAGTCAACGGAACCTACTGAGCCAAAGCAGAGAATAGTGAGGTAACGTCGGCGAAACAATGAAAAATTATAATTGCTTTCATATATAATGAAAAAAACTATGATTGTGAATTAGTTTTTATATGTTTGGTGGATGTAAACCATTTATCTCGAAAGTAGCATGAACAAAATATTGCACTACTATTTTTAATCACAGTGATAATGATATAAAATTATTTTATTTCATATCTCATAAAAACGTATTAAAATGATTAAATATGAAACAATAATTAGTGTATGATTATTGCTGACGCAATTGTGTATAATTAATTGTGATAATATTTAATTGAATGTCTCAAAGATCAGAAGCAATTCTTTCATATCAGTAGGAATCGTTGACTTAATACTATTGTTAGTAGCTGTAAATCGTTTTTTAAAAGTATGCACTGTACATGAAAATTGACACTATATGTGAAAATATTAATGTTTTAGCTATGCTGGACGTCCTACATCGTCATCACCCGCAACTGGCAGTAAAGTGCAACATCTCAAGGAACTCAAGCAACTAGTTGACGACTCCCTCACTTTTTAATGATCCTTTTTTAGCGTTATATGTAGAAAACTGAAGATTTATTTATTTTTCTCATATCTTAATGTATCTATTACAATATCTTTGTGTCCTGCTCGTCATACAACATACAACAGAGATTATACCGTAGTCGTTTAAACAACTTCTTCATAATGGCGTCTCTTACATTTAAGTTTGCACATGCGCACGAATGTATCGCGTTCGTTCGTCCAAAATGCAATCTGCTTTTTTGTCATCGACTTGCACAACACATGGACAGTATAAACTTAACTAAGCAGTACTAACTTAACTAATGATAGCCTTCAGTTGCTACTTAACTAGACAGTACTAACTTAACTAATGATAGCCTTCAGTTATTACTATTCAATTTAATTGATCGTTAGTTTTTCTTTTTTTTTCTTTTTTCTTTTTTTCTATTCGGGATCTTTTATACTATTGCTATTTATACTATTGATTTGTAATGAGAAACTTTTACCTCTATATGCATTTCTCTTTTATTATGGTTGTATTAAAGTTTGTACATTTTTTTTCTTAATAGACAACTCGATTGTGCATATAAATTTGGACGATATGCTTGCGCGAAATTGGAATCAGTAGAACTTTTGATGTATCTCAGTCAATTTTATAGATATATATGTATATGTATATCTGTAAAAATGTTTCTCTTTTATCTATATATACAGATATATACATATGTTTCTCTTTTGTCCATATATACATATATATTATATATGGATATATTATATATGGATATATTATATATGGATAAAAGAGAAACACTTGCTAGTCAGTCGATTGATTTATGTGAACGTGAAACATTCGTGCGCCAGTCATTCTCTGTACTTCATTTTGTTTGTACTTTATTTTGAATTAATCTCTTGTGAAATCGATAAGATATATAACAGGAAAAAAAGTATTATTAATTTATACAATGTTACGCAGCGCGTACATTTTAACGTATAGCAATTATCCTGAAGTATACTTGAAGAGAAAACTGTCCATGGTAAAAGGCTATGAGACACATATGGCAATTTTTTTTTCTTTTAGTAATTTATGCCATGAAGCGGTTGCCAATTACTTTAACTTTTTATCCTTACTGTATTCTTATAAAAGGTTAAATAATTGGCGGTTTTGCAGCGCGTTTTCATACGCAGACGTATGACGTAGCACTATTTCTCGAGTTGTATATCTCGCAGTTTCGGTTGCGCTAACGCAATATTAAATTAAAAAGTGCTTCAATTTTTAATGTTTAAGCTTAAAAAAAAAAAAACAATGTCGCAACCGAAACCCTAGTGCTACCCCATGGACAGTATCATCGAATACTTCAGTTCAGTAAAGAGTGCTGAGAGTAGAAGACAAATTAGTAATACTTAATAGCGCATCTCTAGGGATTTAATTTTAATAACAATAATTTAGCCGCGGGGCATCCGCGGCTCGTATGGGTCGCTGTGCGTAGTGTGCAAAGATGTGCATATGCGCGGTATTTATATTCTTCTATCTGTACACTATTTAAAGATGAGACACGCGAACGGAGATATTTTGACAAGTATCGTTACATACCTTATTGATTTGGAAGAAAGTATATATTGTATATGTCGCGTAATATTTGTTTTATATGCGCGGGGATGAATCAATCTTACTTTGCTCGATGCATGTGAAACGATAGTTATGCGATATCTCACGATCTAGCACGATATTATTATTTAGACGGCCCGATTAAAGCTGCAGTATCTTACCGTTATACTTGTTCCTACTCGTTGTATCATCGTGTACGTTTATAACGATTAGTACGAGAGCACACAAATGGGTGAATGTTAAACAAATTCCCCCCCCCCCCCCCAAGTAAGTATCTGACACTTAAAAATTTGGTTTAGCGAAAACCGCTGATATTACTCCCGATATTGTAGCGTCTTATTGCTGATTGAATTAAAAATTAAATTGTCTCACGTATCTGGTGCGTATATTTCTCCCTTCGTAATATACTTACAATCTTCACGTACACATAATAAGACGTTGAAAAATAATTAGAAGAAAATATATAATATGTAACTGTTTCTCTTTTATTGCATATGCTTCTTCGTGACATGTTATGTATATTTGATTAATTTAAATTTTGTCATCCATATTTAATTATACATGAAATTAATTAGAGGTTCTTGAATTTGGAAAGGAAGATCTCTCTCCCGATTTTGACTTGAAGGAAAATCCTGAAGGGAAAAATGGGTGAAGTAAGACAAAATGTATTTTGTGAAAATTAATTTTTCATTGTGCATAACGTTAAAAGTATAATACAGTGTGTAAATAGATCGTCAAAAAATAGATACATCGAGATGCGGAGAGAACAGAGTAAGCTATCTTAGTTGCAGGCTGGCAAAAAAAAAAAATAAATATTAATCTCGAGTAAAATATATATAAGATTGCAAGCCCATGCGTGCTAACGACGCGTTTTAAAGTAACTATTATTACTACGCTTAAAAATATATTGGCATTATTTTATCCGTCAAGCAATGAATGTTGAGTGCATTCGTCTCAATTAGCGTTTCTATAGACTTTTATGCATATACGCGCTTGATAAGCTAGCTTTCTCTAAAAAATATAATCCAATCGCTAAACTCCAATCTCAGTTAAAAGAGATTCTGTTCGACATTCGTTCTCATGCGTAATTCGTTTATTGCGTAGTACAATAAATAAAATATGCGGATTTATTTAACATAAATAAACGATAATATATTTATAGCGTTCAGAGAGAGTTCGGCTTTTAATAATCGGTCTGTCCCAGCACACTGTACATGATCCTCTTGAAACTATTACTCTGATGGATCTTCTCGCCCTCGTCGTCGAGTACGTTTATCTGAAAATTGAATTCGTATTCACTGCCAATGAATTTTACGTTACAAATGAACTAAGTTTAATTTATACTACGGGCAAGACGATTATTATCTCGTCGAGACGACATGCAGCAACTTAACGTGCCTCACACAAGAGAAAAAAAAAACGAGAAACACCCGATATAGTAAATAGCGTATAGTGAAACAGCGTCTGTCCTATGAATTAATTTCTCTATATGCGGAAGCACTTTATGCAAGAGTAATAGAAAACGCACGTACAAGTTTCTGCAAAAATTTTAATAGTCGTTGGTGAAATCCTTAACAAAAGGGAGGGGGAAGGGACGTCTATATCCACCCTTAATGAAACAGAGGCCGAAAATTAAAATTAGTTACATCTCCGATCGCGCGACGATTAAATGACAGATCCACACATGACAATTGAAATTAATATATATGCGATGATGATGTATAATATTAATGTGAAATAATCGCGCCCGTAAATAATCGAACGATTCGTAGGGGGATGTGAGAGATCTTTCTTTCCGTAAAATTTAGAGAGGAAGACGAGTGTATCGGATCTATATCGTGATCTTCCATGCGATGGTGAAATGCAGCGGTCGATTATTACCGGGAGTCTCTGGTTTGGCACGATGCTTCGGTAGACGAAAAAGAAAGAAGCACAAGAGAAGTAGCACCCCGTGCCAAGTCACTTATATAATCCAGTGCCGGCTGTGTTCGGTAGCGTTTTGTAGAATATTCGGGACCGACAGTGGTAAATAAATGTTTCCGGTAAACAAATGGCAATTACGACGAACGCGTGAATAATTGAAAACTGTGCGATTAAGCTTATTTTAAACGGCATGTTTAAAAAAAAAAAATTTTTTTTTTCAATATTTTATAATATGCCTTTTATGAGATGAATGGTAATAATACAATAGAGAATCGCTTAAGTTCAGCTCTGAGAACATAGTCTAGCATTTCATAAATATTTTTGCGTAGAATCCATGCGACAACATGCGAATGAGAAGTGCGTTTCTAAAATGCGTATTTCAGCCTGACAAATTTTCCCTAAAATTATGTGTCTTAAATTAATCATAAATCAGAACGAAAAAAAAACGCGGATACTCACGTATGCAGGACTCTTCGGTGGAGTCTGGTATATCTGTACAACAAATGTCGTATCGTTTTAACGCAATTCTTATGCCTTACAACACGATAAAAAAATATATATATTTAAATATATAATAATAAATTTAAATATATATTTAATGTCGAAAAAATTTATAAAATAAGACGTTGTCGAAGAGAGAGAAAATCGGTCTTGGATTAGGCGTATGATTTTTTGTCGTATCACTTAAAAATGCGTAAAAAAAAAAAAAGAATGTACCTTGTTCGATTTTTGCGGCGAAAAGACACCGGTGCGAGCCGGTTGCCTGACCTCCTGCATCTGGTCCCCGAGTTCCTCCTCTTGCAGAGCCTTGTACGCCTCGCTCTTACTCGGATCGTACTTCATCGGCTTCTTCAGGCTGCACGTATCGCATGTGTACACAGGGACGATTTTTAATTTCGCTTTCGTTCTTTCTCTCGCTCGTGCGACTTTTATCTTTCTCTCTATCTGGATCGGTTAGCAGCGGCCGGGGTGGTTACGATTTGCAAATTACGCGTCCACATTTTTTTTTTTTTTTTTTTTTTTGCTTTAATTTGTTCGAGAACGACTTTCAGACGCGTCCCCCAGCCGAGTTCAATCGAGAGAAAGCGATAATTCCTCATCGTGCAAATTTTACGTGCATATATCCGATCAGGAAGGACGCGTTTGTCGGACATTTTGAAAATTACGCTTTTATGTGGAAAAAAAGATTGTAAAAAAGTAGGAAGATTAGAAAGAAAGGATATTCTTATATTGTCAAGATTCAATAAAATCTAAGAAAAAAGTTGCAGATTTCTGAAAAGCTTATTTTCTGACACTCGATTCTCTAATACACTTACGCATATAAAATATACGGATAAAAAATTAAATATCAAGGAGAAAAGGTGTTATAAAGATTTTCGGATTATTTTAATTTTCAATATTAAATCTTCTATGGCTACAAAATATTTGAAAAGATGTTTAAAAAATATATTCTCAAAAGCGTAATTTTCGAAAGTCGTTTCGAGCTATTCGTGCACGATATCTACGATGCAAGCATACACTCATCGAAGTTAGTAGATATTCTCACGTGTTTTCTCAACTTGTTGCATTGATTATTGATTATTTTCTACTCTACCGCATGCAAGAGTTTATTCACTATCGCTAAAGAAAAAGCTTTTTGCGCGGATTCGCGAAAGCAGCGCGAAATTCTCAATTTCGCTTAAGTAACGCGCCTACGACTTTCACCATGCAATATAAACGGCAAGCTAATTTGAAGTAACAATCGTATATTTTTGTTTCAAAAAATTGGAACTCAGTGGTCACGTTCACTATATCGCAATATAATTAACTAAATTAATTATCCATATAATCAAACAGAATATTGACGTTATCTATAAAAAAATATTTGAAACAAAAATGATGAAATAATTTAATTTTAAGACAGTATTACGAGATACCGTAAATTTAACGAATACCTAGAATATTTTTCTAACACTTTTCCACTTTAATTATTTCCCAAATTGATTAACAATTTTTCTTACTGCAACACTTTATGGTAAATTTCGTTAACTTTACTTTAGAAATAATTTATTTAGTAATCCTTGTATATGCATATAATTGAATATACTTCGGTAAAACACAAAGGAACGTGCCCAATGAATCACGTGAAAATCGGAAAACTCTGCCGTCGTAGATCCGACGTGTGAGAAGCATCGGAAAACGTCTCGAACGTCTCTCGACAATTTTTTAATTTGGCTTATTGAATTGCGGCCAGACGTTCTTCGAGGAGGCGGCCTTGGCCTGCTCCTTCAAGATTTTCGCTTGCTCCTGTATTTCCTGTTTCTGTTTCAGGAAGGAAAAGTCTATGAAAATGCTGGAAAACAAACAAACCGCTACGTAAGTAATCAATCATCAGGAGAATCCGAGATATCCGTATAGGAAAAAGAAAGGAGCCAGAATGTCCTTTCTCTTTTGAACGTTGGAAGATCGACGATTGCGCAATCTCGAACGAAGTAAGTCCGATTTAATTCTCCGATTGGTAATTTTTTTTCCGAATTAGCCTTCGTGAAAATCCAAAAAAGATCTTTTTTTTTTCTCGTTCGCATTTCGTAAATCTCTAAAACCTCAGAAAATTATATCTGAAAATGATTAACATTTCGTAAGCAATATATTTAATTACGTGCTATATAAAAAATTAATAAATAGAAATTGATAAAAATTTATAGTATATATCTACATGAAAATTATATATTCTTCTGTGCTATTTAAAAATTTCCAAATCAGTCTCTGGTTTTGAAGATATTATCAAGAGTAAATTCATATTCTTTAAATTCACCCTCTTTTACAGTGCCATGAAATTTATATTTGTCAATTTAAATTAAGATGAAAAATTGGATTTTTTATAATTTTTATTATATGACAACTATCTGTGAAAGTGTGTGAGTGGCATTCAGCGGAAAAGCCAATCTTTTATTAATTGTATTACCCTGTGACTGCTGCAAGCTTTACGGCATATTAGCGATTCGTTAAATATATTATAATATATATATTTAATTCGGTTTAAGTAGTTAAATAAAATGCTAGTTAGGAGAGCTTAGTGCAATCATAAATAGTGATTGTCTACTTACGGTACGACAGATGCTTGGCACTTGATGGTGTCCGCGATGTTTTGTTCCGAATAGAGACCAATCGGCGAGTTGAATTGCTTATGGACGATCTAAAAGAGCGAAATTTCGCATTTACGATAGTTGCACAATACAATTCGCCAATAGTATTATCGCACAAAACTCAAAATAATTAATTAATCTCCTGTGACTTGGGATCAAAACAACCGAGTTATTATTTTGTAAGTAGAAGCGTAAATGAAATTTGTTTCAATCTCTTCTTCTTTTTTATTTCAACATTTATTTTTAAAACACAACTAAAATTTAAAAAATAATATACATGTACTATATAATATTTTATTTATAGCACTTTTATTTTGAAATTTTTGTGCAATATAAGCAGAGTATATTAATAACGCGCATTATTATGCAAAATATTCACTGAAGGTGTATTATTATTACAATTTGTCGTCTAGTCGTGTCACTTGTGCCTGCGATATTACATTATGACGATTTTAGCGCTGCAAAAAATAACCGTAACTTTAGCATGTTGGCACTGGACACAATAAATGTTCAGCTAATGCCAAGTTTCCGTTTTATGTCGAAAATTCGCGATATCAAAAAAAGTTTTATTCACATATTTAATTTACAAAATACTGTTATTACAAAATAATATGTCATAATGTAACTAATTGGCACTCATAACCGTTTCGTTATGTTCACGTATTTTTAGATCGGTTCTATCGAAATTATATTTTGAACCACACATTAGTAACAATCAATAATCAAACAATACTAGATAAATGTTATTCAAGGTGTAGATTTACTTCAATTTATAATTTAAAATTTTTTACATATTACAAACTTTTACATTAAAGTAAATTAAGTTTATAATTCAATCATTGAAATAAAAAAATTCGGTTAAGTTACTTTAGTGACTTAATCGTAAATGGAAGGTAATGCAAGCTGCTATATCGATTCTCAACGGAATCGATACGTCAATATTATTTCGGATTATAGAATTACAGACGACAGAGTTCAGGATATCCTGTACTAATTAATCCTGAAATAATCGCATCAATATCATATATCATTATTATTAGTTATTAGTTATAGCGAAAAATCCACAGAGTTCTCGTAAAATGAAACTTCCGCAAACTCAAGTTTCCTGCGGAAATATCGGATATCCAAAGAGCGTAAGCGCGTCGTTTCTCAAAGCGGAAGCGGCTAACGAAAGAAAGCAAAAAAAAAAAAAACGGAAGTGAGATCCAAACCTTTGGAACTTCATTCGGTCCCAAGACACGCTGAACTACCGTTTCCGCCACCTGCTCAGACGACGATTTAATGAGAGAGATACAATTTAAAAGGACCGATCACACACACACACACACGACTGATCCCGATTCGACAAAAACGCGTCTCTAAAAAAACCAACTTATTTCCGAAATCGGAGGATGACTCTCTCGGGTGAAATATTACCTTTTGCTTCATAGCGACTTCAGGATGAACCGGCTCGTAATGATGGGGCGCCGCCCTGATCATCGGATTCGGATGATGTCGAAGGTAGCATTCACCGAGATGAGCATCCTTCTTGACCTTAGCACCTGGCAAGACCAAAGGAGTCGTACGGTAGGGCTAGAAGACAAGATCACAATTGCAATTTCGTCGATGCGGTATTTCGTTATTTCACTACATTATTTTATTTTTTTTTTTAGTATTATTAATTATTATTAATATTACAAAATTGATATTTCGTTATTATCAATTAACATTGTGAAAATATACCGGTAACTATATGTGAGTAATGGGGTAGTTAATGGCATAAATTATATATAAGACAATATCCTGTCGAAACGATGCCAATTAGCTAACGAGATCTAAAATAAACCGCGATAGAGGCCATGGCGATTAAGATAGCTCGTTATAATCTCTGATGCTTCTTATTATGTCGCCATAATTCCGAGCAACGACGAGAATAAATCGATGATGATGATGATATCGCGTCCTAAATTAATTGATCCCGTTTCGTAACATTAATGAGGCAAGGTATGACTTAAAGAATGACGGCAAAGTGATATCGCGATTTTATATTTTTAAGATACTGTACACATTTTTGAAAGGTATTTTAGAATAATTTACAGTCAAATAATGCCATCGGTTACTTTGGAGACTTTTGTGACGGATCAAAATTTTCTTTTCAAAAATATTCTTCTTTATTAAGTTTCTGTTATTCCGTTTTCGTAATACGCGAATAATTCCCAGCCAGATAACACACTGATCGATATTTCTGGCACGACACCGTGAACCGGAAGTGATATCATCAGACGATGACCGATCGATTCTAAAGAAGCAAAAATTCCGCCTAGCTGGCACACAATGAGAAAATTACATAAAGCATTCTCGACCGAACTTGACTTGGCAAGTTACGGATCATTACATCATATACCGCCGTTTTTGCACGACATTATGAAATTATACTGTGATTCTGTGCATCGTGCATCGTCGATTCGTCATGCGAGTCTTGTCTGTTTACAAGTTTGGGTTGCTGAAAAATCCGTGAAAACAAACGCAAAACTCGAATTGGAAGAGTGAGGCATAGCTATTGCGACTTTTAGAGAGAGTTGTAAATAAAAAAAAATCTTTCGTGAAATTTGCTCGCGACAAACAAGCTTCCATTTTACTTTCCGTTTTGCAAATGAAATAGTCATTTTTGAAGGGCGGCTCGGGTTTTACGAGCAATTAATTCGTGACGACGCGTTGTTGGCTTCAGAATTTATTGCGCGTCAAAAGTTTGCGAAACATAACGGAAAAATAATAAACACCGATGCTAACATAGCGTAGTATTAAAATTTGTTGACTCTTCTATAACGTTAGCTCTTTCTCGAAATCTGAAATCTTAGAAAAAAAATACGATTATAATTAATAAGAAATATAATTATCGCATTATCAGCTGAGAGTGACAGTTGAGTAATAAATTGAATAAAATCGAGGCCTCTATATTAAATTAAATAAAAAATTCATTTCTAAAATATATAAACAAATGCAAAATGTTTATATGATTCGTAAGGAGTTTGACCTCTCATTTTATGCCCACTGCCATTCCATGTTGGCGCTGATGCAACATGCATATTTTATAATTTTAGAACCGCATTCGCGGTCGTGACAAGTTCGCGCGCAAGTTTTGCGTTTCACGTTCGCGGCGTGAAATCACGCGATTACGATGATTATAAATGGGTCAGGAACGTCATTATGTTGGAGGGTGAGCCGTTAGTGACTCTCTCGAAATAGATGAAGACCTCGGCTAACAAAAATAACGCGCACACCCCGAATCGTGTTACACGAGAGAATCATACTCTCTCTCTCTCTCTCTCTCTCTCTCTCTCTCTCTCTCTCTCTCTCTCTCTCTCTCTCTCATGCTTCTTTTAATTCGATTTTTTAACCAGGAAATGTTTCTCCTCCGGGAATGAACGGATGAGAAATGTCTCTCATCAAAGCGTCGACAAGGTCACTGAAAAGGGAACAATAAAACCGTTCGGCCTAAAGGGCAGCTTGCTTCCATTCTGTCTTGACGATGCATTGTATTTCAAATTGCATCGTAAAAGTATTTAGAATAGATCTTGAAGAGATTGATTCAATCGAAGAATATTAGTCAACGTATAAAAAAATTTTATCATCCCGTCCCGTAAAGTTGAAGAATGCACAAAATTATTATTATTTTTATTATTTTATTATCATATTTTTTTCTCCTTTTTTTAATATAAAGAGAATGGAATAATAAAATATCTTTTAAACGATGACTAATATTTCTGAAATTAAATCTCCTTCCAAAAATGATAGAATAATCATTAATTGAGTTTAGTTTGGATTGATTTATCTCATTGTTCTTGTTGATAAAATTCTTGTTTATCTTAAGATTCTTTTTTTTTTATATAGAATTTTCGTGAGCGTCGCGCAAGCTCGTGCTTCGTTTTGTAAAAGGTCTCCCGCGAACTATATTCAGACGGAGCAAAACAGCTGTTTCGCAGAGTGTTTATTGCTTGGCGGCGGCGAGATGAAACTTGAACTCTTTGGAAACCGATTGGAGCAGATTGGCAAGAGACGTATTAACGAACAGACGTTTCAGTTTCATTAACCGCACGCTAAAAAACAAAAAGTTCTAATTAAGTTAAGAAATTACGCGACCAATAAATTCTGATTTATTCCATTTTTTAACGCGAAGATTAAGTTTATATTAAAGTTTCTATAAAAATCGCCAATCATGTCACTTTCTAATTAAAAAAAAAAAAACATATTGTCACATTAAGGATAAACAAATTGATTGAAAAAAATATCATATTTAGACATAGTTTAGTATGCAAAGATATTTTATATATATTTTATATTTTATAGATGCTCGTGTGTGTTTCTAAATTTTCAAATGTTGAATTTGCTTTCGAAAGAAATAATAAAGTGATAAACCTTCCTGTTGTAATACATATGATATACGTCTTGCATGAATTTTATCGCTGCTTACTCATATATCCAAAAATAATTGTGTAACTCTTCGCTAGAGTGTTGTTCAGTAAACAAAATTTCAAAAGTTGTCTCCAATTTCTATATGCGCCGATCAATCGTTAATTAACAGGTCTAAACATTACGTTCTCAGGACATCGCTCTTTTCTCCTAATTTTTTTTCTTTTTGCCTTCTAGATTTTTCGGACAAAAGGCACGTTCGAAAAACACGAGACGTGGGTGTGTCTTTGTACATATGACGGTCTTTCGTACTTGCGAGTAACCCAGATCCCGTTCACGAAAATAGAACGCGATACCGATGAACGGCATTTGCGACGCCTTACGTATGTTTTATTGCATCGCGCGTTATTAATGCACGGACGCATTAGCGTTCGCGCAATTTCGTTCTTTCATCTCGATTACGTTCTCTCAATCTCCGACCGATTCATCGACCGAAATCATCCGGACATTCCTTTTTCGGTATATTTCCAAGCACGGTGTAGGAAATTAAATTAAGTTCTTCTCGGGTGGCGAAATTGTTCTGTGGACCACAATTATGCTTGTCATATACCGTGTCAAGGTTGAACGATGCGAAATCTAGATCGCCTGGCGATCTTATTATTCGGTCCCGGTATTCGATATTTCGATGTGACGCCGGTGAAGTTGAGAGCTTGCGTCTTTATCGAGTTTTGATATTTTTAGGGTGACACACACGGCGAGACGTAAGCGATTTTGTGCGTTTTAGTTTTTATATTCTGTCATGAGCAAACCCACGCATAAATGCCATTTAGACGGAAAGCAATAAATTTTGTATAAGACCGATAAGAGATTGTTCTAGTAAACAATAACTCTTTATTTGAATAAGAAGAAATTTTTTAACTAATAAAAAATCGATCTAATAAAATGAAAAAGCAAAAAAGAGAAATTAGTAAGTAATAGAAAAATTATTGCAATTATATATATATATATATATATATATATATAAATTTTACAAATAAAGTTGTATAATTTATAGTTTTTTATATTACATTATAAAAATTTATATTATCATTATTAAATAATCAAACAAGTCATTTTCTAAATTATAGCTTTCTAATATAACTCAGTATTAAATTAATCAGGTGATTAACGATCGGAGATTAACTAAGAAAAATTCTAAAGAATTAAAGAAAAAATTGAATCGTGAGTCTTTTGACACATGTTACGTAAATACATTTCTCACTATAAAAAATACATATTCTGTCGGGAAACTTTTCTAAATAGAGAAATGAAAAAACTAACATATTCTTCGGGTACTGGAGCGATACTTTTGCGATGACAATGAAATATATTCATCACTCGCACGCGACAGAATCCGCGAGCACATTTTGGCCGCGTTCTTGAAGAAGGTGCGCGTTCAAGGGCGAGGGAGAATTCGCCTCGCGAAAAGCACGATCGCCCGCACGCGTTCTCTTTATGCAATTTTTATATCCCATATTCTCTCTTTATAACATATAAACCGACGGAATTTTTTCTCTCGCCTCTTTCCTACCCAGTAAACGGCCGCCTCCTCCTCCTTCGGCTGATGCTCGATGTTGTAACGATAGACGGTCGTGTAAGCGGGCATCTTCCCGTCCCGTCGAGAGGCGTCCCGCGGGAACTCTTACTCGCAATTCCTACCCTTTCACCCTTGAGAAACTCTTGTCGTCGCCCTTTCTCGCGCGCGGCAACCCCTTTTCGCGTCGTCCCTCGCTCGCGACTCTCGCGGGATTATTCGCGCTTAAGCACTACTGGCTCGACGAGAGCGCGGGCGGCACTAACTCTGGCCTTTTCCACGCGACTCTTCTCTCTCTCTCTCTCTCTCTCTCTCTCTCTCTCTCTCTCTCTCTCTCTCTCTCTCTCTCTCTCTCTCTCTCTCTCTCTCTTTCTTGGAAACCTCTCTCGAACACACTCGCTTTCGTTTCCACGTACTTTTAAAACTCTTGACACTGGAAGCTCGTAGAGATGGGATCAAGTTCAATATGTATACTTAAAAATCCGAGTCGAATCCTATAATCAGGTTTCATTTTCTAGGATCCGAATAGTACTCATAAGAAATAATTTTTCATACATTGTACTTGCGAAGTAATCGAATCTAGAACAGTTCCATTCACCTATCCCCACAATTTCTCATAAAAGATTCGAACATACTTAATCAAGGTTCGAATGTACTAGGAAGTACTGCTCTTGTTTTTCGAGATACTTTATAAAAGGTTCGAACCTATCTCGTTCGAAAGTCTACTTGAAAGTACTGTTTTTCTTTTTCTCGATGTAATCATAGAGAGTTCGCAAACCATGCAAATAAATTCGAACCTAACTTGTAAGATACTTAATCCCATCACTAGAAGCTCGTCTTTCGATTGTCACGAGTTGGATACTTTTCAGAAATTTCAGACTTGATGGCAATTATAATCAAATTGTCTGATTGAGAAACCAGACGAGTCATCGAAATCGCGAAGTTGAATTCTCTTTCATGTAAAAAGGGTAAATTTATAAATAAAATGTATATTACATAAAGAGAGAGAGAGAGAGAGAGAGAGAGAGAGAGAGAGAGAGAGAGAGAGAGAGAGAATTACAAAATATCTTTTTTTATATATTCCTAAAAATTTATGTCACAATTCTATTTATTCAATTTTATTTATCATAGTTATTCATAGCTTCTAAGGTTTCCTATACAAATTGATTATTGCTCCAGGATGATCGCATAAAATGTTTTTATTGGCAACGGAATTTCGAGATGAGATGAGATTAAAACAGGAGAGGCGCTTCAATTTCAATTGCCAAGATTTGCCGATAAATCTTTCTCTTTCTTTTACCATCTACATTCATACAAGTACATACGAAACATTTCGAGCATCGCGTATTCTTCCTCGATCAGAGATTTCCGACATTCGTGTCATTTTTTAAAAAAAAGACAAAAAAATGTTTTCAAATTTTTTGAAATTTAAATATTTTTAGAAAATGACCACAGGGGTTGTCTAGGTTTATGTTATCTTGGAGAAAAGGAGAAAAGACTCAAGCAAACTATTTTCAATTTAAATATTTTTAACGTATTGTTTTTTTTTTTTTTTTTTTGTCTAATGTGACTTTATCGATTTTCGCATTTAGGATCGAGAATCGAATCTGACTGGGCGAATATAGGAGGCGAGAAGTATAGAAAACGAGACGTCCTGGATCCGCGGGATGTATATCGGATCGGGGCAGGCAGAGGCGGTTTCGATGCAAAAGCGATATTTATAGCGTGTGGCAACCGGCTCTACCGACGTACTTTCCGGCATCGTGGCGGGCCAACAAAAATATATTCACACTTCGGACTTCCCACGAATAAAGGCCCCCTTCGCGCTAGCGCCGCGGCGATGCACGAGTGGTGCATCCTGTTGCCGCTGTCGTTGCAGCTGGCGAAATGGTGCAATAGCGCGATCGCGATTAGTCGCGACGTCGCGTAATAAACAGGAGAAGATGAGGACTTCCCTTTCTCGAGGTGTCTCGTCGGTATTAGTTTTCGCGAAACGAGCGAGAAATACTCCGTCAAACGACATCTAGACTCAAAATTGTCGCATTGCAAATCGTTGCCACGAAATCGCCGTTAAATTCGCTGATGAAAATTCGTCCGCGGACTCTTGTCTGTCTTTGTAAATTATTCTATCAATTAGTTATGATACGTAAAAATGTCAAAACTTTGCAATGTTATCTGTCCTATCGATGAGAATCTTTGATTTTAGAAAAAATGATCTCTGAGGGTAGAAACTATATATGTATAACTATATATAGAGAAAAAATTTTTCTATCAAATAACTTTATATATTAATAATATTAATTTTATATAAAATTTTAAATAAAATTGTAAAGTTATATAATATACTTTTTAATACGATTGACAATTGGAAAAGTTATTTAATTTTGTATTTTGTTTCCACGTAATTATATATTTATTACGATTTTATCTTCTATATTATTTTGCAAATATAGATTTTCTTTGTATTAAATTTTTATACGCTCCATTACGCGATAGATAGATTACAGTAATAATGCAGTAATCAGGTCAGAATTTCGTTGGCTTAAATAAACTGTTTCGGAGCAAGCGAGAGAAACGAGTTAAACGCGACAAATGTTCTGTCACACTATACCATTAGTATGATCTAACGATGAGTTATTGGATTTCAAAGTGCAGAAGGGATTATTTCGGAGTAGACTCAAGCTTGCCAGACACTTTGATGCCGACTTAAGAAATCGGAATACACGTTGTTTCTTTTTTATGATAATTTGTGCCTCTAAAACAGCTCAGTATGTATACTCACATTTTATGATATACATACCGCAATATATTTTTTTACATGTCCGAATATTACTTTAGAAAAGGAAGATAAATATATATTCTTAGATACATAGAGTATAAGAATGATTTTGTTATATTGATTTTTATGCAATTGTTCACGGCGTTCTGGCCGCTCTTCCATAGACGAAGAATTGAAAAATAAATAGAAAAAAGACATTTATGACTTTAGCGATACAGACAAGAATTTACGACGGAACACAGTCTCTATACTTAGTATCTACTTTTAGTGCCGGCTTGCATAATTTTGCATGAAACTATCAGTCACAGCCGAACACTGGCGCTTGCTGGTATATAATGCATAATCATTATTTAAATATCCCTTAAAATAATTATAGCCTTTTAAATGACTCTCTGACGTTTGAATATTTTAGAATACTTTTTTTTTTTGTAGTACGTATATCGCGGGATATCCGTTTAGATCGATTATCTAAGGAACGACTTGGCCCGAGACATGTGAATATTTTTCGATGATATCAACGCCACGTTTCTACTCGTTCAAACTGTTTCAATCCGATATAAGAAAGGAGAAATAAATATACCGCGATCGGATCTTGATTTATACGGGGAAACAAAGTCGACTGTTTCTTCGCGCGGATCAATGAACCTTGTAGAGAATTTGCACTGTCGACATATGCTCGGAAATTTGATTTCAACCTATTCCAACGACTCAATGCATTTTTGATCTCGATCATGCACAATTGTTCCTATGGAACATTATCGATCTGTCGTGTTTATAGCTGGATTTAGACAAATCCAACCAACAAATAACAGAAAATTAACAATTTTTTTTATATAATCAAGATTTCGTTTAAGATGCAGAAAGTTTTCATCATTTAAAAAATTTAACGAAATTATATCCCATTTTTATCTCATTCTATACAAGCAATTATTTGTAAAATTAAATTGAGAATTCCGATTTAAAGTTAATTATTCCTATTTCTATATATGTAGTTTATAATCGTTCCTACACACATTTTCATTTAAACGAGAAAATCTTTTTTATTATTCTAATAAGAATAATGATTCGTATAAAAAGCGCATGTTCGAAATACCTGCGACAAATGAGCTCTCTCTTTGCGGATCTCGTCACGATGATCATGTGACAAAACGATCGTGCTACGAAGATATTCGGGACTCGGTGTCGATACGTATTCCTCGACCGAAGGCGGCGGAATCGGGCTCTTCGGCAATTCCTGGGGATACTCCTTCGGCTGTTTGTACCTACGTAAAAGAATTGAGGAAGATATAGTAACGTACGATAAATAATGGATTCGTGTCGCAAAATTCAGGGAGCTGTGCAGTTTTTCGACGATCGCCTTCAAGTATAAGAAAAATGAATTAATATTATATTTTGATAAAAAAAAGTGCAATTAAATATATACATATGTAATCCTGATGGAATATAAGAGAAATAAATCTGTAAGCTTATAATAAAAAGTAAGATCAAATTTTCAGACCGTGATTTTTTTGAAACAAAGATGAGAGAACTCTAGAGCAGAATATATATACATACACATATAACACATATATAAAATTCATGTTATGTGTAAAACGAAATTAGAATTGTAGGAGGGAAAATAAATTTTTAATTTTATATTCGATAAAAAAATCAGTGTCGTCTCAAAAAACGTTAGATATCCGAGAAAGAGGATTAAAGGCGATCGTTGGTGTGAGAGGTAGTGAAGTAATAATATTTCAATGTGTCAGCGGCCGAAAAAGATGTCAATTGTGCTTTTGCGCGAAGAAGGAAACTAATTAATCGCGGAAGCGAATTAATCACAGCGGCGTGGCGGATGCGATATATTGTGCGGCAGCGAACAACGTAATGTCATTGTCAATCAAAAAAGAAAACCCGTAGTAATAGAGATAGTATTGCATTCTGACAGACTAGTGACCGCAGCCCCGTCGCCAAAGATCGACTTGAAAACTGTGGATGGTGATGGTGAGACGGTGATGGTAGTGTCGGTGGTAATACGTGATGATGTCGTGGCTCTCGACGACTCAGACCTTTCGACGACTAGCTTTATGGTTTCGGAGTTTTGGAGAAGGTTCTGTGCGTCTACATGCCTCATGTCGCGCGTGTCATAATCGTCGATCTTCTTGATCACATCACCCCTCTGGAGCGCCTCGTTCTCCGACTGCAAACAGAAATATCGATCCGATCTTGTCAGCAACAGCAACAATTATTAATATACTATTGTAATTTAGAAAAATTATTATATTGTTATTAACGGAAAACAGTCAGAAATGATCCAGAAATCTTGAGCCCCGAAAATACGTGACGAAAACTGAAAAAAATTAAAATTTTACTCTTCGGAAACTATAGGATATTCTCTGAACGGTTTTAATACAATGGCATGTAGAATATAATTTAAATAAAAAATTATTTGCATTATATTTTTATTGTTTCGTTCGCTGAGAGAAATTCGATGATAGATGCATTCTCGGAAGGAAAAATTAATATCCATCCGGAAACTCGATTAAATAGTGAAGCTAAATATAAGGAAAAGATTGAATAAAGAAATTATTAAAAATAAGACAAATTGCGGGGGAGAAAATTCATATTTTGGAATAAATAATATCTTAAATTAATTGGCTTATTTGTGAAAAATAAAAATGAAACAAATAAAAGATAAAACAAAAGAGAGGATTAAATAAAAACTGGAAAGAACTATGAGTTATACATCTTTCATTTGTGCAATGTTACCGTACTTAAAATATACAGAAAGACTGCCCAAAATATACGAACAGACGCTTTGCGTCTCACTGGACCGTGTTTCGCGCGTGCAAAACGCATCGTGCATCAATGTCAGCGGACGCTAGATCGAATCGTTGATTTGAAGATTTCTTGGCAGACCCCCTCGATTACTTCTCTCTATTTCAAATGTTCACGGGATTGTGTTACGTTCCTCACTCATTGTTCGACCGCGGTTCGCAAATGCCAGCGCGAAATCGAAGCCAAGTAAGTAGACGCGAAACCTCGTTAACGGGAGAAGACGACTCGTTCTGCCGGATAAAAATTATTATCCGGAAATGGATAATAATTTTTCCCTCCCCTCGGCTGGTTATCAAATTTTTCGCACGATTAAATGATATAAAAATAAATATGCAATATGTACTTTATAATCAACGCACGCGTTGTCTTGGATTCGTTGATTAGTGATTCTATATTATAATTCGGCACAAACTCGGTTTAGGATATTTAAAACGCGCTAAGAATAACTTTTCAACATGATTGCAAGTAAATCACAAACATCGAATCAAATTATATAATTTATTTATTGACTCTGTCATTAATATATTGATCAATTGTCAAATGTCGACAACAATAATCGATCACTTTTACTTAAACAGTTCAAGAATGTATTATTTTTTATTGTTTTCTTCAAGTTCATCATATCTTCCTCTTTTATTACCGTTCGTTGTCGTCTCTTTCAAAGATTGAAATCATTCTTTTATATCATGGAGCCAGAACAGAGTCCAATATTGGAGTACAATTTTGGAAACGAGCGCATTTCGTCAACTTGCTAGGTGTCAATTTCGTCCGAAAATTAATGACAAGAGGACGAGAATGAATCGGAATGAAATCGAGAAGAAGAACTCACGCGAGTGACAATGATCGGGGTGTCCAAATCGGTGCCTCCAGCGATTCTTATGCCCCAAGGCCTTCCTGTTCCGGATCTCTTGAGCTTCACGATCACCGTGTGCCTTCTCGTCATGCTCTAGACTCGGTCCAGTTAATCCACCACCACCAATAACAACAACAACAACAACCACGACAACACCTGAATAATCAATCAATCAATCACGAGATATGCACTATGTGAGCAGAATGAAGAGAGAATCTCACAGGAGAAAAAGAGAGAAGGATTTTCACAGAAGAGAAAATAAGAGACGTCGCGCGAAAACGGCGCGAGCGATAGATCTCCCGGATCGTGGTCGCTCTCTGCTACACTACTGAGATAGTAGCTGCAGCTGTAGCACTTGCCGACTATATGCCGACTTTGACAGAGCCCTGAGAGAGGAAGAGAGAGAGAGAGAGAGAGAGAGAGAGAGAGAGAGAGAGAGAGAGAGAGAGAGAAAGAGCTTAGTTGCCTAACTCTAAAACAGAGACTATCGCAGAGTTAGCCTCTCTCCTTCTTTCTGCCTCCTCGCTATTCTGGCCCCATTTCGAGTTGGCATACTGCGCCAATGTATTGTTCTGGTGGTCCGACTTGCACTCATTTCTTTGGCATCCGTCGTGTGAGTGCGTGCGTGCGTAAATACATAACAATCCAGAGGCTTTTGGGAGAGAGATGCAATACTGCGCGGCATCCGCGAAGGACATCGCGAGAGGGATCCTTGAAGATATAGATGAAAGAGAATCTAAATCTATTTTTCTATTGCATTTCTATTTTCCTGTTTTCTGAAAATGTCAATCTCTTACAATTTTTGAAGGATAAAAGTGAAGAGACGTGAATTAACAAGAGGTAAAAACCTTTCAATCGCAAAATTTTTTTGCAAACAAATTTTGCGATTGAAAGATTTTATCTCTTAATTTGCGTAATTTTAAACAGAGATTATAGCTTGCTCGGCTTGTATGCGATTTTCCAGGAGAAGCGATTTGAAGATATAGATGAAAGAGAATTTAAATTAATGAAGAAGTTCCGTTTTTCTATCGCATTTCTATTTTCCTGTTTTCTGGAAATGTCAATCTCTTACAATTTTTGAAGGATAAAAGTGAAGAGACGTAAATTAACAAGAGATAAAACCTTTCAATCGCAAGATTTTTTCGCAAGAATTTCAATCATTTTTTTGCAATCAAATTTTGCAACTGAAAGATTTATCTCTTGTTAATTTAAGTAATTTTAAACAAAGATTAGCTTGCTCGACTTGTATGCGATTTTCCAGGAGAAGCGGTTTGTAAACACATGCTAGCTTGTTGAGCTCAGAAAGAGAATTATAGAACAAAAATATATAATTTTAATTCTGCAATGATGACGCAACCATCGCATGGTATTATATCATATTTGGTCCGATAGTTTGCGGAAACTGAAATACGATGTAATATAAGACAATATGATTTATACGCGTATGAAATAATAAACGGTAAATATCGGGGAGAGACAGGATAAAAATTTCCATGAATTTATACGTCACAATAGCGTAACTTTATCGATACAATTCGAAACACGTTTCGAATATTTGTTTCATAAGCGATCCGTAAATGGGACAAACATGTATATAAAACAATATTTACGAGAGATAAAGAGAGAGAGAGAAGGAAAGGACAAGATACATTTCATCAAATTCCGATAGATTCTTCAACACATTTGATGCTTGAATATCTACATATTATTATTTGTTAATTTTTAGTATTAAACAAATAAGTACTCTATTTAAAATTAATAAAAGATTAGATAGTTAATTTATTTATATTAAAAGGTTTTTAATTTGCTAAGATTATTTTATTTTCAATACTGAAATTTCTCCGATTGCTATCATCGAAATTACTTAATTAAACATATAATAAATTATTAAATAATTGTATTACTCAATTAAATATAGCTCTAATTTCATCGAATTTCTCGCAAAACGAAATTTAAACCCGTCGAAGAAAATCTGTCATTAGAAATTCATAAAGATGAAAGATCTTAAAAACGGATGTATAATCGAACTGTAATTCGCAAGGAAATTGAGAGGCGTCAGGAATGGCTGCTTCTTTTTTTTCAGGTCGTACTCACATAGGTCTCGTAAAAGTGGCCTATGGAGAACTTAAGAGCCATCCTCGATTTCCTAAAACCTGTCTGTCCTATCACTTTTTCCTCGCTTATTCCTAACGAGACACACTCGCGTTTCTCTTCCGCCGTTGCGACGTTCACGAACAGCGAGAAACTTCTCCCCTGCGCGGACCGATCCGATGTAATTAATTTGGCTGTGATTAACGGAGACTAGATCCGGAGATGTGAGAAAGAAAGAAAGAAAGAATGAGAGATGAAAAGAGAAGAGAACGCGCGTATACGCGTTATACGACTTAAATTAGCAACCTATAGCGCGAAAGGTTAGTTAATCGCGGTCTTCGTTCTAGTGACTCACTTTATCTTAATTTATACGATCATTAGGATTACGCGCGACATTGGCAATTAGCGACAACTCATTATGAATCACCGGCTAATTATGCGCTGCGGGATGCAAAAAAGATCCCTGAGAGAATAATTATGCGTATCCTGTGAATTCGTGACAATTATTTTGACATATACCGTATATACATATTTATTTTTATTATAAAATATAATATAGATATAAAAAAAAACATTAAAACATAAAATATAATGTAGATAGAAAATAATAATGCACAAAAATAGTGGCATATCTATTCTAGAGAAATATCCAAGAAGGAATGTTGTGATTATTGTGAATAGCTTGAGTTGTCCGGATAATATATGACAGTCACAATGCGAATATTGCATGAACAATTCGGCATTGCTGTGGAAATGCGATAGCGTCCGCTGCCAATTGCCTATCTTGACAGAGAGCGCGTATCAGATTCACAAATGTAGATGTTACATTACCATTGGTGAATTATATATATTCATAAATGATTATAAAATCCAGATCGACGCGGATTTCTTCATAATTCATAAATGATTATAAAATCCAGAACGACGCACAGATTTCTTTGTGTTACAGATATTCCTGAGTGATTGCACGGCTGATGACCAATCGTCGTATTTCATTGGTACCCGCACCGATGTCATATAACTTCGCGTCTCTCAATAATCTTCCCGTCACATAGTCATTGATGTATCCATTACCGCCTGTCAAACGAGTAAAAAAAAAAGAAAAATAGGTAAATATATCGACCTAACTAAACTTCATTAAACATTGAAAAATTTCTATTTTTTATACTTATTGTTAGTACAAAATCTATAGTCTCATAGCTTGTACTGCTTTTTTTTATACGTTTGATAAATAATTTACCAAGCATCTGTATGGCGTTCATGGCTGCTTTCACAGCATTCTCGGTACAAAATAACAATACCGCGGCGCAATCCTTACGATTCGTGTGACCAGCATCGCAAGATCTCGCAACGGAGTACAAGTAACTCCTGCTCGCGGTTAAAGTCATATACATGTCCGCAATCTTTGCCTGAAGCGAGATTATGACGTTAGATAATATTAGTTAAGATTGTAATAATTTTCTCAGCAAAGGTAGAGCGTGTGATCTTACCTGTATCAATTGAAATTGCGCGAGATATTGGTCGAATTGCTTTCTCGAATGAGCGTATTCAAAAGCGACGTCGCAAGAAGCTTGTAGAATTCTAGAAGTTGCATTCTTATTGCACATCTTCTGATAAACACTTGTTTACGATCGAAATAAAAAAGTGTAAACATTTATCTATCAATATCCTCAAAACGAAAATAGGTGCTTTGATGATAAAATTCCTAAGATCTATTATATCCTTTTGTAAAACATGCATACGTACACAATTATATACGTATACAATTTGCATATCAAATATTAAGAAAATACAATTCTTGTTTTACCGATTATAAAAAAAGGCCCGAAGCATAAGTATTAGTGAAAAAAAAAAAACGAGAAGTAGATTTTCAAGCCAAATTTTGCATTATTTCTTTCATCATTTTTTAAGTACTCACCCTAAGGGTCCAGCGGCCAATACTAATCGTTCCAAATCCAATCCGCTGAGCAGAACATAAACGCCCTTATTAACTTCTCCTAGAACGTTGGCAGCTGTAATTTTAACAACGATAATCGATAACACTATATATATATATCGTGTAACATTAAAATATCTATATCCTCGGATATCTACTCACCCGGAATTTTACAATCCTCGAAAATTAATTCGCACGTGTTGGAACCGCGCATTCCAAGCTTGTCCAACTTTTGCGCCGTGCTAAATCCTTCTGTAGCACTCTCGACGATGAAGGCGGTGATACCGTATTGCGGCTTGTCCACGTTCGGATCGGTTCTCGCGTAGACGACCAAGGTATCCGCGTCCGGGCCATTGGTGATCCAAAATTTATTGCCGTTCAGTACGTAATAATCGTTCTTCTTCTCAGCTCGTAGTTTCATGGAGATCACATCGGATCCGGATTCCGGTTCCGACATCGCCAGCGCGCCAATGTGCTCACCGCTGCACAGCTGAAGAATTTCAATCATTAATAAAATACAAATATATCACAAATAATATAAATATATCAAAATGATATATTCATATTATCGATCATATTATTATGCGTGAGCAAATTCGCTAAATCGGTGCGAGTTTGATTCTACAGATAGAGATGTTAGCACACTTCTTGATTCACGTGAGAACGCGTTTCATTTATGGTAATTTTTATAAAATTTTCTATTAATTATAATTGTATTTTTTGCAAAACTTATTTATATTACTAGGATATTAATGTACCGAAATATATTTTTTTAGGATATTATACAACATCAGATGCATATACATGCCGTGTATCGAGACGAGTTTTACCTTAGGCAAGTATTTGTGCTTCTGTTCCTCTGTGCCGTTTCTGTGGATTTGATTAACGCAGAGATTGGAATGCGCGCCATAACTGAGCGCAATAGCAGCCGACGCTCTACTCAATTCCTCGAGAATAATCACGTGATCGAGATACGTGCCTCCTGTACCACCGTACTCCGGCTTCACCGTGATGCCCAAGAAGCCCAATTTCCCCAACTCCCTCCAGAATGTCTACATTTGTATAATTTTTACATCAAAATAGTGGGATTCGATTTTTATAATCGAATTTTTACTAATTCTTTTACTATAATTTTTATTAATTCAATTTACATAAAATTTAATTTGCGCGTGTTGCAATTTGCGCGAATTATTTAGATTTTCTTAATTTATTCTTAAACAAGAGTATACTTACTCTCAATTCGTCGAAATTATTTTTCTTGTCAATCTCGGCAGCTTTAGGCGCCAGATTCTTCTGCGCGAAATTGAAAACGAGTGAGCGAAGCTGGAAAAAAAAAATGACGATTACTAAATATTTAATAATATTTTCAAGCATAGTTCAGGAGAAAGGGAGAATAAGATGTTAAATGGCAAAGAAAAGCTAATATTTTAAACAACCATTTTTCATTATGATTCATAAAATTATTAATTAAATTTTAATAAAAAAGTTTTATACCTCAATAAATTAATAGATATTACACTCTGTGTGAATATAATTTATAAATTTATATACAAGAATATATTAAAGCAAGAATATATTAAAGCAAATTTCGTAAATCTTGCCTAACTAAAATAAAAAGAAACACATACCTCACCAACGAGAGAATGCCTGTTTAATGACAACGCAAATTGCATACATGAATGCATAAATGAAAATAACATCAAACGGAATGCGCCCGAGTCCAACGATCAGCTGTGCGTTCTGATATAGGATGTATTCCGTTTGACACTGTTTTCGCTTCGAAATATTTATGGATCAATCAACAGTACACTCCGTTTGCCATTATTTTCGCTTCCAAATGTTTGATGGACCGATCGGAATGAAGACTCTTATGCTTCGAAGTGAAAATAGCGTCGAGCTGACCACACTTCCGGTCGATGTCATAGGGATATTCGATTTTCACAAAAAATCGATTCCTGAATCGATTTTGAATCGGAATAATTAAAATCAATTCACTAAAAAAAGATCGATTTCTCAAAAATCAATTTTAAAAAATCGTGCACAATTTAAAAAATGAATATATGTATATATATATATATATTTATATTTTTATATATATATATATATATATATATATATTAACACAACACTTTTTACATTTAATATATAGAAGGACCTATTTTAGTATTTCTTTATGATTATCTTTAGAAAAATAATTATTTTTAAAAAATATATTTAATATCAGAGTTACATTGCTTCAAATAAAAGGATTAACTTTATTCTAGATAGTTCATTTTTTCAAGTTTTAAAGATCACTTTATTTTTTAGGAAGACTTAATTTTTTTAAATAAAAACATCTTGTGTTTTATAATTAATAAATCTATAATTAGGTGTAAACTTTTACATTTTAATCATAGATTACTTAATCTATGATTAAAATGCGCTAAGAAAATTGTTAATATAAAGAATAAAATAATTTGTTATTAGATTAAAGTCAAGCTAAAGACATTTTTATTAACGAATTGAAAATCGATTCTCTTTTAAAATATTCGATTTGTATCAAAATCGAATAGAAAGGAATCGATTTAAAAATTGATTTTTTGATAAGAAAAGATCGATTCTTTAAAAAATCGATTCAGAATAGAACATCCCTATCGTCAATGTAATCGCACAAGTATCAATATGCCGATAAATGTGATGATTTATTAATTATAAAGAGAGAATGACATTTTTAATATGATGTTTTTACTGCGGTTTTTTTGTATGCATTCTATAAGTATACAAATTTGTGTGAAGCGATCGCATCGCGCGATGAAATGATGACACAGCATACGCGATGGAGACATGAAAAAGATCTCTGCAACTAACCTCTCTCTGTTCATCGCTCAATCCGAAGATACTCTCGTCGATCTTGCAATAATTTGATGCATAATTCACACTCACGATTTTATTCGCGTGATTCGCGAAGCCCGCGGAATGCCGCAAAACGTTAAAACGACGTGCCGAGATCATTTTATCCCTTGTTGTTCGATTAGAAATATTTCGAATCGATAATATTTACTTTTACAACGTTATGCACGTCTTAAGATCGATTGGGAATATCCCGATTGTTGTAATATATTCGTTAAAAAGTATTGCACTGCTTGTAAAAATTGGACAAAAAGCGGCAAATTTCGATGATCGTTGAATAATTTCAATAGAATGGATAAGAACCAAATCGGAGTCGGAGTAAACACGTTATGAGAATTTTGTAACATATATGATGATAAGACTGACGACATATATGATAACCAGACCGAATGTGGATGAATAAATGATCTAATTATATTAGATAACATTCCGATAACTCTCGAATATATGCCGTTAGAAATTTTCATACAGATCACGCATCAGCATTGATAGAATTTTTTCTTATTTTCATGCTTCTAAAATATATATTTTTAAATTATAATGACTTCTTAAACTAAAGTTAAAATTTAATTTTAAAATCAAATTAAAATAACACTAATCAATTTAGTTAGAAGAAAATTTTTAAGTTTTGAAATACAAATACAAAATGTGGTTTATACCCAGCAAACATATATTATATTGTTATAAATAGTATATATATATATATGTACACTATAAACACTACTAAGGGTCAGCTGACGAAAATTCGACATAACCTAATAACACTGGTTGCGCGTCTTTCTAAAGAAGAAGAAACGGTTGTGCGTGACCACGTGCACAACACATTGTGATATGTTTGATTGAGAAAGAAAGTAAACTTATTGAAAACTTATTGATTTTTAACATTATGAGACTTTTATAACTGATAAAAATGGAACAAACAAAGGAAATAAAAGTAAGTACAGTATTTTTCATCGGCAATTCTTTTTGAAACTCGTACGCTTAATGCATTGCAAAATAAAAGTAGAATCTATTTAAATAGAAATTTATATTATTTTTTTATCTCGTATTTTTTTCTTCCTTTTTATGAATTTTTTGTGAAAAAACATAAAATACCGTGTATTTTAGAAGGATTACTGATAGCATAAGTTGTACTATACATATATCACTTGAAATAACTATTTTTCAATTATTTTTCACACGTTGCCGAATTATAAATAAATTAATAGATGAATTATATATATTTAAATTTATATTATAGAACAAAACGAAGTTAGTGGAAGCTTTCCTGAAAGGCAAAGGTTTGGTGAAACAGCATATAGATTCTTATAATTATTTCATTAACAAAGAAATAAAAAATATTGTCAAGGCAAATGAAAAAGTTTTGTCCGATGAGGATCCACATTTTTATGTAAAGTAAGAACACTGTCGTATATTTTTATAGAAAATACAATTGTAGAATTGTTGGTTTAACATTATTCTTTTTTTTCACTTTTCAGATATTTAAATATAAAAGTAGGTTCACCTGATATTGAGGATGGTTCAAATGTAATGCGGCCAGCTACACCACACGAATGTCGTTTAAGAGATCTAAATTATTCTGCGCCAATCATAGTAGATATCGAACATATAAGAAATAATCAGCGAATAAGAAACACAAACATGGTAATTGGAAGGTAAAAGCAATTAATAGAGAATAGAAGAACACACATGACAATAGATGTAAATAAATGTTATACGATCATAAACTCTCTCTTGCAGGATGCCAGTAATGTTGCGCAGTTCAAATTGTGTGTTAACTAATAAATCTCATTATGAGTTGGCCAAACTAAATGAATGTCCACACGATCCTGGTGGTTATTTCATTATAAATGGTCAGGAGAAAGTTATATTAATACAAGAACAAATGGTCAGAAACAGAATTATTGTGGAAGAAGATGGCAAAGAGATTATCGCATCGTGCAACAGTTTTACGCATGAGAAAAAGACTAAGACAACTGTCGTGGGTAAAGGTGGCAGATATTACATAAGAAACAATATGTTCCAAGACGACATACTGATTACTGTCGTTTTCAAAGCTATGGGAATAGTAAGCGATGTAGATATCTTACAGATGGTTGGAGAGAAAGAAAAATATTTAAACAAATTTATAGCCAGCGTGGAGGATTGCCAAGAATTGGGTGTCTTTTCGGAGAAACAAGCATTAACATACCTCTATAATAAACGCAGACAGACGAGATTTCACGTTGTAAAATCTAACAATACTGACGAGATGAAAGATTTGCTAGCGGCAAATGTGTTGTCTCACGTACCTGTCATAGATTTCAACTTCAGAACAAAGGCACTGCATCTCGCCTTGATGATTAGAAGAGTTATAGACGCGCAGAGTGATCGCAAACTGATTGACGACAAGGATTATTACGGTAATAAACGCCTGGAGTTAGCCGGTTCCCTTCTCGCTCTGATGTTTGAGGATTTATTCAAAAGGTTTAATTGGGAGCTCAAGATGATTGCCGACAAGAATATTCCCAAGATAAAAGCGGCGCCATTTGATATAACGAAATATATAAGGAAGGATATGATTACCAATGGACTGGCTTTTGCTATATCATCGGGCAACTGGACAATCAAGAGATTTAGGATGGAGAGGCACGGCGTTACGCAAGTGTTGTCGCGATTGTCGTACATTTCAGCGCTCGGCATGATGACGCGAGTTCACTCCCAGTTTGAGAAGACCAGAAAAATCTCCGGTCCGCGATCGTTGCATGGTTCGCAGTGGGGAATGCTGTGTCCGAACGACACGCCGGAAGGTGAAGCGTGCGGCTTGGTGAAGAATTTAGCATTGATGGCTCATATTACCACGGAAATGCCGGAGGAACCGTTTGTAAGATTGATGCGTAATCTCGGCGTGCAAGTTATTTATACTTGTGTCGGAGGAGAGCTGATCAAAAAAGGTGTATACGTGGTTTTCGTCAACGGTAATATGGCAGGCATCGTGAAAGAGTCCATGGCGCCGAGACTGGTGCGTCAGTTCAGGTTGTTACGCAGGACAGGATATATAGATTGTTTCGTGTCGATATCCGTGCAACGTCGACACAAGTGCGTTCAAGTCAGTTGCGACGGTGGTCGATTGTGCAGGCCGCTCATCATCGTTAAGGATGGGAAACCGCTCATTGAACAGAAACACATGAAGTATCTCGAGATAAATCTTTGGACCTTCAATGATTTTGTTCGCGCTGGTATGAACAATTGAAAATAAAAATATAATATATATTTCATTCTTATTTTATCTTACGTATTATATTATTCAATTAATTGTAACATGTATTGTTTATTGTGTTTAGGATTGATCGAGTATTTGGACGTGAACGAAGAGAATGACAGTTTGATCGCGTGCAAGGAATCCGAGATTATTGCTCAAACTACGCATTTGGAAATCGCGGAGTTTACAATTTTGGGAGTGTGCGCCGGCTTAATACCATATCCGAATCACAATCAAAGTCCAAGAAATACTTATCAATGCGCTATGGGTAAACAGGCGATGGGAGTCATAGGATACAATCAACGTAATCGCATCGACACAGTGATGTATAATCTGGTGTATCCGCAAAGGCCTATAGTGAAAACGCGGCAGATAGAACTAATCAATTACGATAAATTGCCGGCTGGTGAAAATGCTATCGTGGCCGTGATGTCGTTTAGCGGATACGATATCGAGGATGCGCTTATCTTGAACAAAGCCTCCGTCGATAGAGGATACGGAAGATGTCTGGTATACCGAAACTCGAAATGTATATTGAAAAACCATCCTAATCAATCGAGCGATATAATTTTAGGACAATCGATAGACGCCAATACTAAAAAACCTATATGGAAGCATGATATTCTTGAGAACGACGGGATCGCAGCGACTGGCGAGAAGGTGGAAAATAAGAAAGTGTGTATCTCTTGTATTTGAATGACACTGTGAGTGATTTTTTTTTTTTTTGTTTGTTTCTACTACGATTGATCCCACCGTGTTTTTGCAGGTGATGGTAAATAAATCGGTGTCGTTGCGAAATATCGACCCGTCGAAGCCTAACAATTTTCAAACGCAACCGGAATATCGCAGCGCGGAAGTTTCGTATAAAGGTTCGGTCCCGGCATATGTAGAGAAAGTTATGGTATCCAGTAATGCGGAAAATGCCTTCTTAATAAAACTGTTATTGAGACAAACTCGGAGACCCGAGATTGGCGATAAATTTAGCAGTCGTCATGGGCAGAAGGGTGTCGTAGGTAAAGTTATCTTGTTATACATATTTTAAATATGTGTTAAATATATCGTGCGTTGTGAGAGAGAGATATATCATAATTTCTGATAATATAATATTTATTCAGGTTTAATTGTGGATCAAGAAGATCTGCCATTTAATGATCAAGGTATATGTCCCGATGTGATTATGAATCCACATGGTTTCCCATCTAGAATGACAGTTGGGAAATTGATAGAGGTATTGGCTGGCAAAGCGGGAGTTGTGAATGGGAAATTCCACGATGCAACAGGTACATTTTATAAGAGGATAATGATTGATCTATATGCGATAATATTTAATCTCGCTAATCTTCACTTGCAGCATTCGAGGGCGCCAAAGTAGAGGATCTCTGTGAAGAATTAGCAAAACATGGTTATAATTACCTAGGTAAAGATTTATTTTATAGCGGCATGACTGGGCAGCCGATAACGGGATATCTCTTTTCTGGAACAGTAAGTTTTCCTTTCTAAAATTTAAAAAAAAAATCAGTGTAATTTAATTCAGTTATTTTAGGTAGAAAAAGAAGTTATTCCAAAAATGTTGGAAATAATATAGCTTGCTCACAATTTTAAACTTTATACACACATTATTGAAAAATATATAATGCATGCATTTTATATAATAATTCTATTCTTTACTACTTTAACTAAGATGGTAATGCCTTTGTGCAGTTTTGCATTAAAGTTTCCAGAATGTTTTTCACTTCCCAAAAAAAATATTGGATTAGATAATTAATTCTAATTGATTAATTGATAATAAGAATTTTTGATTAATATCTTTTCTAAAATACAAATTCAATCGTAATATAGGTTTATTACCAGAAATTGAAACATATGGTGCAAGACAAGATACATGCTCGTGCCAGAGGTCCAAGAGTAATTCTAACTCGCCAGCCGACAGAAGGACGTTCCAAAGATGGTGGTCTACGTCTGGGTGAAATGGAACGCGATTGCTTGATCGGTTATGGGGCCAGCATGCTGTTGGTAGAGAGGCTCATGTTATCGAGCGACGCATTTCAAGTCGACATTTGTAATAAATGTGGTCTGATGGGGTACAATGGTTGGTGCCAAAGGTGTAGTTCCAGTTCCTCCATTTCTACGATCACGATGCCTTATGCTTGTAAATTACTGTTCCAAGAATTACAATGTATGAACATATTACCTCGTTTGACATTGAAAGATTATTGCGACTGATTGCTTGCTATCGGAGTACATTCAAGCAACTTCAAGATGTTTCATTTCAGATATCGAATTTCCAAAATTTCAAATTCATTTAATATGTAGAAAACTTGTTACATGATTTTTATACATTTATTTGAATAAATTATACACTTTCTTTGGAAGACATATATTGGTCTTTAGAGTTTCATTACAGTAAAGCTCTTTATATTATTATAAATGCAATATCTTTTTCGCGATTTAACAAGTGTTCAGTAACTTAAATATTAAATAAATTTTACATTATATAAACAGTATGTACAATATTTTGTTCGCAGTTTATATTTTTTCTTTGGCAACAAACATTTAAGCTTTCCCTATAATTTGCGTTATAAGGATTCCGCAAACAGATAAATTTCTGGATTTTCAATATTCTTCTTACTTTGTACAAGTTGTAATTCGATTTTTCTAGCATTTTGCGCTTCAGTGTCTGCATGTACTGAAAGTAATTATTTGTATAATAACAATACTGAGATATGTGACATTATATAAATATCATTTACCTTTAGAATATTCATAAGTATTAAGTAACACGCTGTATAGAGAATTTATAGTTTTTTCCATGGTGGTTTTCATGTCATTTTGCAAATACAAATGAGCAAGAAATAATGCAGCAAAAAGATCTCCAGAACCTGTGAAAGTTGCTGGTATTTTAGGAATGTCCATTTTTAATAATGTATTATCTTCTAAAAAGAAAAAATGTTCATTAATGTAATTCAGCTTTATAATCATCTGAGAGCTTAAGTGTTATTTGTAATGCAATAATACCTTTTTCAGTGCTGACTACTGCCGTCAATTTATTGTTAAGCTCAGTTGATGACACAGCTACAGTTTTTGGTCCAATTTGATGCAATCTTTTAATTGTATTTTGCAATTCAGTAATACTGGTGATTTTTTCATCTGTCAGTAATCTGAGAAAGCAAAGATACGATTATGAAAAAAATATATTAATTTCCGAAAACTTTTAACAATGTATCATATTGTGATAGGAATTAATGTATTGAAATTAATGAGATAGCGACAACGTATACATATTAATATCATATGTACTCTAATTCAAACTGATTTGGAGTCAGCACATCCGCCAATGGAACTATCTCCTTCTTATAAATTTCCTTCAGTGTTTCTGGGACGTACATCTTCCCATTATCACCCATAACAGGATCACAAACGTATATAAGGTTCGGATTTTTACATTTCAATGTTGTGACCAACAACGCTACTCTTTTTAAGAAAGAAGCTGAACCAATGTATCCGGTCAGTAAATGCGTATAATTATCCAAGTTATTTTGCGCTAAACCATCAACTAGGTCGTCTAAAATAATTATTCCTGAGAAATATTTTATTGTTCTTTCCAAATGATCATTGTTATATATCTCTCTTTGATCTTACCTAGATCTTTATCATTGAGTATCTGGCCTTTAAATGCTTTATAGCCAGTATGATTGGATAATTGTACAGAGTTGATCGCATCAACTTCAAAGCCTAATAGCTAATGAAAAATTAATCTCTTTAATTTATTTATTTCATCAAAGTGTGAAAAACCAGTTCTTGTTGCATAAAACAAATTCAAAGTGTCGAAGAACAGGCAGAGCCACACCTTCCTCATTTTTCTACAATATTTACCTGCAACGGGAAAGTAGCGCTTTTGTTGCCGACGTATCCTGACACAACGTGACTCTGAATCGAAAGGATGCGTGGTGTTTTCGCGGAACACATGGTTTCGATCAGCTGATATCTTCAATGAACGCCTTCGACACACTTGTCGATTATTTAAGGTCCTGAGTCTTGACGCTTACATAACTCGCTGTTATCACAGTGTAGTAATCTGCTGATAGCAGACCCTAAGCTCTAAGATCCATGAAATAATTATTTATTTTTTTATACTTTTTTTCTTCTCTTTCTCTATTAAAAAAAAAAACAAGCTTTTATTCGTTTAATTTTATGAGGAAATGTAAATAAAAAGATATTGCAGTTTAAAGAAATTTCAATACAAATCTTATTAAAAGAATTATATACACACTGATAATATAACAAAGAAATTTTTCTAGCTAAAAATATTTCATTCATTCATTTTTTTTTTATAATTTAACGATTATTTATAATCTATTTTTATATTTCTCTTAATTTATTTTATAAATCATTATTAGATAAATTTATATCATAATTAATTCATTTTGTATATATCTTACAGTATTTTATCTTTTTTTCGTTGCACACATTATTAAATCGATTAAATTATATTACATAATATTTCGAAATGAACTATAATTTTTTTACCTCGATATCTCAGTATGATTCAACGTCCCCTCGACATTCGGCTCTAATCTTTTTCATGTCTATGGTCGAATACACGGTGATCATCTAACCTAAATATGCACCTGATGTCCCGGAGATAGTTAACAATAATTATCGACTTTAGAGGTAGTGTTATTTTTTTTCTCGTTTGACGTAAAATGTGTATAAATGTGTAAACGTGAGCTAAGATCGTTTCGCACGCGAATTAACGAGAAAAACTGACAGACGAAAATTCGCTTTCTGGGATTCTCCAATTGACAATTATATAAATAATCATTTTGCAGGATAATGACAATGCTGCAGTTTAGTGCGACACTTTATACCACGACTGCTAGACTCACACCTCGTTCGTCCTGGCGTTTTACCGCACTTATAGCAAGTAACTCCAGCACAGCAGTGACCAGCGAGCAAGCTGCTGCCTCTGCGAAGGTAAAGACACAACTCTTTTACGTTGTACGTGTGCTTGAACGTTTAATTCAATTTTTTTCTGACAGAAAAGCTTATCAATGGTTTATGTTTAGGAAGACGATGCTACTAAATTCTCAAAAATACAGGATAATATCTCAAAGAAAGAAGAGAAGCAGAAGTCTAAAAAAACAGGAATCCAGACAAAGTTTTATTCACTGGGAAAGAGATGGTTCAGTAAAAATGACACGATATTTTCCAAACAATTTCAAGACGCTAAATCTATAATTGATTTGCTAGATCTGGCAATGCTGCCAAATCTGTCTAGGAATAATGCATTGAAGCTTATATCAAGCATAACTAATCAGATAAACAGTGGGAAATCGCAGCTAGTCAACATTGAAGCTGATGAAAGATTTATTCATCTCGGAAAGATAGTTAAGACTGGTACCGAGATAAAAACAGCAAATGATGATCTCTCACGATACTCTCAGTTATCTACACCTGCAATGATTAAGGTAAATGTGATATTTATATTAGTGTGAAATATAAATTATATGCCTTGATATATTTTTTAATAAAGGTGATGGCATCATTGAGAGAACAAGGACAGAGACATACACCTCTATTAAGAATGCTATCATACAATATCGTCAAATACAATGTAACATTAACCATGAAACAAAGTTCAGCTCTGTTATATAGCATGGCTGTATTAAGTTTTCAAGATAAGGTATACATATCATTTATCTATTCTATTATATCAATGTATAAAAAAATATATATTAATTTTTCATGATGGATGGTATAATAGGTCCTGTTGGAAAAAATCACATCTGACTTATTGGAATGTATACCAAATAGTACCAATGTTGTTACAAATACATCCATAATAACATCGCTGGGATTTCTGCGTTACAAAAATGAGGATATACTCAATGCATTCTGTAACACATTCTTCAAGGAATCATTCAATTATAAATTTCACGATTATTCGTCGATACTGCAAACCTTTGCAGCTCTACAGTATAAATCGGAGTGCGCAAGTTCGTTTATCAAGGTATATGAGAAAATTTCATGGTCTTTTCACTCTTATATATTCCCTTTAGCTGTATGAAAAGCTATATTTGACTTTTTTCGATATAGATATGCATTTATCTTATTTTTATGACCAGAATTTCGCGGAACAATCAGGTCCATTTAATACATCTTCGGCCGAATGGTTGGATATTGTTTGGTCCTTAGCGGTTTTAGGTGTAGTACGGCCGCGACATGTAGAATTCGTGCTGGCCCCTACATTTATGGAAAGGTTAATCGGTTTGTATCTATTATTGAATCATATAATTGATTTATTACCATTTAAATATATTATTAATATTTGTTACTATATGATTTTTGTACAGGCTCCTCCAAACTAAATATTTCAAAGAAACTAAAATTATTAAATGTTAATGCCATTGCACAGTTTGTGCTGAAGGATTATAAAGGTAAACATTTGGAAATGTACTCACATACTTTTAACAATTCTATATATTATTATCATTCTAAATTACAGGACCCCTTTTGGATGAAAATTCAGAAGTTTTTAATAATATTTTAATTACATCAAAAGAAAAACAATTGTATATAGATGCATTGTCGGAAACACTAACAAAGATATTGCCATCCCCATCTTATTTCAAAACAAATTTCAATACGAACATGGGATTTTTACTAGGTAAACTTTTTAACACAATAGTGAACAGAATTCATAATGAATCGATGCATTATCTTATTAATCTTGTTAACTAAAATAACTAAAAAAAAAAGTTGTTTTTTTATTATTTTTAGATGCAGAATATCGTATAAATGATCAACATAAGCCTATAAAAGTGGAAGATTGGAATGAACAATCTAAGAATGTAAGAAGGTATGTCATATATCACAATTGTTAATAAAAAGTTATTAATTTCGTTCTTAAATATACATGATTTCGAATATAAATGATAGAACAATGAAAATTATATTTAATAGTTTAACAATAGCTTTGAAATATAATTTTTTCCAAAGAGCATAGAAATAAATTGTTAATAATTTCAATTATAAGATATTGAGACAAAATTATGAATTCAACAATGATGAATATAACCATTTCAGGATAGCAATAATGGTGCACCATTACCACGATTATTGTCGAGGGCAGAACGATCTCGTAGGATCGACGTATTTACACACTGAATTATTAAAAGCCAAAGGATACGACCTTATAACACTTTCTTATGAAAACTTCAATATACAAGACAAAATCGACAAACGGATCAGTTACTTGAAGCAATGTATGAGTAGTGTACAGGAAATTAAATCTATATAGTGCAGTATTGGTCCTAGTCCAATAAAATCTAAATAAATATAAAAAATGTACGTATTATCACCTTCATAATTTCATGTCTCATCATTTAATGTTTGCTAAAATTAGAAATTGATATTAAACGCCATTGTCTATTGTTGCTGTATTACGTTTTATCTTGAATATCATAATGCCGCATGGAAAAAAACATTCAAAATCAAAAAAACATTTTGTAAATATCTTTTAAATATCTATAATTTCTCTAGTTGCTGGTCATGCTTTATTTACACATTTATTAAATATTTTATTTCGTTATTATTTTACAAATAAACTACCTTTACTTTTCATTTTTGTTTTTTCTATAAAACTTCTCACTGTGGTGGCTGCCAAGGTTCAATCTTTGGTCTTGTCGTGCTGTAGGGCATATAAGCTTGATTGGTGCCACTCATATTTTGTTCATGATCTAACATCCATTTGTATTTCGGTCGAGACGGATCTTTATTTGGTGGTAAATCTGTTTTGTAATGTAACCAACCAAACCATTCTGCTGGGATTTGCGAGCCGTCATAATTGAGTCCAACCTTATCGGCATATATCACCCATCTGTTGCGACCTTTAGAAAATATCCAATAAATGTAATATGTGAAATTGCGATATTTCATCTTTATATACATATATGCGAGAATTTACAATCTCATAAAATGACTTAACATTGTACATTATTCTGTGAAAATGAAGATTTATTGTTGCGCTATATTAAACCAGCATATATCTACAATAACTCACCTACAAAATATGCATTATTCTCATAATATCGATTTCCATATTTATCTTCCCCGATTAAATTGCCAATCTTGAGTTCATCCGTCCTATTCACACAAAACAGTTTGAAGTAATCGCTAAGAATATTAAATTAACATATCGTGTATTTCTCTACACAATAAAAAATATTGTCTTTTTCTACAAATGAAAATTATGAGATACAGCGTTAAAACTCGAATAAGCTATATCAGAGTCAAATGCAGAGTAGATTACACAATACTACATGCAATCCAAAATAGTCAGCACACAATGTAGTGAAATTTGTCTATTGTACTGCTGAAATAATACCTGAAATATAACCTAATGTATAACTACGTAATAATAACCTGAATAATGTTTTTACGGAACCAAAAATTCCACCGTTTCCGCGTATAATGCGAAAGAACGTGGCAACTTTATCTAATCCTAATAATTTTGCCATGTTTATTTCTGCGAATGAAGAGCGCCTGAAGTCGGTCAAATGTCAATTCAACAGTGTCGCCAATATTTAGGTACCCACAAGTTCCCAGCCAGCGACCTCTAAATTTACTAGACAATCCGTGGTTTTTAGGGCCAATTTCACCAACCACGGTTAGATGTACAAGGTTATGAGAAAATACTCATGTCTATTGGCAGGAGAAGCCTGAGAGCGGCCATGCCGGCGATTTTCGTGAGACGCTTTTACTAGGCCGTAGAGCAGCGCCATACATCCACTTTTAGGAATTGGAATCACTGATCCACATCCACTTTCAAAACTGTCGGTCATTTGGTTCATGTCCGTGCTAATATACATCCACTTTTCGATACTGTCGATCATTTAGTGGTTCATGTCCGTGCTACATCCATATATATAATTGTGGATCAAAAATATATATATCGAAACTTCATGAAACTTCTGAACTTATTAATATGTTTTATTAAATGCGTGTAACGTTTTGGCATTCTAATATATAATACGATATAAATACAGCGATATAAATTATTACTAAAATATTTTTACGTATATCCGCATGTGCAATGAAATAAATTTTTTCTTAAATCAATTTTTCTTAATAAGTCTTAATTGAATATAATGTAGAAAATATCTGCAATAAATTACTTCTTTCTTATTCTTAGAACAAAGGTATCAAGCATTTAAGCAATCATGCATTTTAATCAAATTATGATTTAAATTTATAGCTTTTTATATTAATTTTTTTATATTAATTTATTTTTTACTTATTATTAATTTAATTAATTTTTTATTTATAAATTCGATTGGATGCGTACTCTTTTGAAAATAAACATATAATAGGTGCGCTCCGCTTGACGTTATATTTTCGCTTCGAAGACTAATTGTAAGATTCTTCACCCTATTTAGTTAAAAATTATCCGATTTATGTCGTGTTTGATGTCGTTTTAATCGCCAAAATCTCATTAATCCATTAAGATTATTCCCAAGTTGTTTAAATGCAAAATAGAAGTTTTAGTTTTCATTTCAAAAAATGTTTACATTTGTGAATTGCTATGGATGGGGAGAGCCCATTGTAAGAGACTTCGGAACTCTTTGATGATAGGTCATCTCGCTCGCTCTTTACTCGCGGTTTCGCTCTCGCTCTTACACTCGATGAGTCGCGCTAGACAGCTCGGAAAGATAAGCTGATCCGAGAATCGAGATAAAATTAAAACTTCTATTTTACAATTAATCGGTTTGAAAATAATCTTAATGGATTAATGAGATTTTGGCGATTAAAACGACATCAAACACGACATAAATCGGATAATTTTTAACCAGATATGTAATCAAAATTTTGATTACATATTTAATTTAAATAACTTCTTTCTCTTTGATTACCCGACTAAATACATTTACGATCTGTTATTGATTGGCACAACTCATCTCGCTCCTTTATGATTTGTTATAATTTCACAATCCCTCAGTATTATTTTGTACACCATTCTGTAAACATAATGTTGAAGATCCTCCTAAGAAAGGACCACAACATTCAAATATAAATAAAGAAGATTACCACCGACGTCATAACGCTTGAGTTCTTGCGCCCGGCTCTCATTTGCCTATTCCACTTATCCTGACACATAAGTATAATAGAGACTTTATTTTATTTTACTATATATCATATATTTTAATTATAAATGTATTATAATTATAATTTATATAAAATTGTATTATCATTGTATTTATAATTGTATATAAAATTTATAAATTATATGAAATATACTTCTGTTGTACATTACATTTTTATTATGTTATATTTTATTTTGCAAATTAAAATTATATATGTGTGTATTATAAATTACATATTAGGTAGAAGTTTTAATGCTGTCACACACACACACAATATAAAATTAAGGATACGTATTATTAGATATTTGAATAAAAAATCGTACAAATTTATTTGATAAGGGTAGCATCGTCAATTTATAAATGCTACTGTTATAAAAATTGTATTTTAATTATAATCATATACTTTATGTCCCATTTTCGCTATTTATTCCGTTACGATCTAATTAAATAATTTATTACACTTTGATTACCCGACTACATATATTTACGATCTGTTATTCATCAGCTCATCTTATCTCGCTCCTTTATGATTTATTTTGATTTCACAATTCGTCAGTATTCTTTTGTACACCATTCGGTAAACATCATGTCGAAGATGGTCCTAAGAAAGGACCACAACTTTCAAATTTAAATAAAGAAGATTACCAGCGAAGTCTTAGCGCTTTGGACCTTGCGCCCGGCTCTCACTTGCCTATTCCACATCTCCTGATATGTAAGTATAACAGAGCCTTTATTTTAATCTACTATATATATATATATCATATATTTTAATTATAAATGTAATAAAATTATAATTTATATAAAATTGCATTTTAATTGTATTTAAAATTTATAAATTATAAGAAATATTTTTCTGTTGTTCATTACATTTTCTTCACGTTATATTTTATTTTGAAAATTAAAAATTATATATGTGTATTATAAGTTACATTTTAAATTGTAGTTTTAATGCTGTCATTATAAAATTATCCGCATTATTGGATATTTGAATAAATCGTATATATTTATTTGGTACTGATAAAATCATCAATTTATTAATTCTACTGTTATTAAAATTGTATTTTAATTATAATCATATACTTTATGTCCCATTTTTGTTATTTATTCCGTTACGATCTAATTAAATAATTTATTTCACTTTGATAACCCGACTACATATATTAACGATCTGTTATTCATCGGCTCATCTTATCTCGCTCCTTTATGATTTATTTTGATTTCACAATCCGTCAGTATCCTTTTGTACACCATTCTGTAAACATTATGTTAAAAATGGTTTTAAGGACCACAACTTTCAAATTTATTTAAAGAAAATTACCACCGAAGTCTTAGCGCTTGAGTTCTTGCGCCCGGCTCTCATTTGCCTATTTCTCTTATCCTGATACGTGAGTATAATAAAGCCTTTTACTTCAATTTATTATATATCATATATTTTATTTATAAATGTATTATAATTATAATTTATATAAAATTTTATTATAATTGTATTTTTAATTGTACTTATAATTTATATATTTAATGTAATATACTTCTTTTGCAAATTACACGAAGAATTACCGAGAGAACATGTATAATGACAATATAATAGAAATTCGTTAAATTAACATATATATTTCTGAAGTATATATTTTTAAAATATTCATAAATTTAACCGCTGTGTTTTTATACCAAAGAATCATTAATAAATTCGGGAAATTTTATTTTAAATTTTACAAATATTACGAATATTGCTAAAGCTTTCTTTTAATATTTAATATAAGAAATATCGAATAAGAGTGTAAAGTCTCGATGTTCATTTAATGATTAAATTAATGATTATCTTCTCATTCGCGAAATTTAACGATTGTTTCCTATATTGCAGAATCGTGAGTAAATTAACAGACTTTTATAATTTGATTTCAATTAAATTGGTGTATTTACAAATTTCGTATCGAATCGTTGGGCCAGTTATTATCCATTGAACGCAATGATAATGCAATGTTTTATGGTACTTAAGTCTTATTAAGTTCGTTTTATGTTTAATTATTCGTCCGCGAAACAGAATATATATCCTATTCTCGATTGATTTTATGACATTTGCAAATTTATATATTCACGTATTTAAAAATAAATCAGGCATTAGGTTTTACATCCACAAACGCATTTTATATATTACAGACGTTATAAAATTATATAAATTATAAAAAAAAAGATTATAAAAAAACATTCTGAATAAGCGTTGAAACACTTTCTCGTATAAAGCAATAGTAATTATATCGTTGCTCCGATTGTTTCAGGAATTACGCGTATATATCGAGTGTATACGATGATTGTCGATTTATTTGTTCGCGTTTCTCGCGAATTTTAAATCGCGATTTATCTCGATTCGTGATTTAATTGTTGATTAACATCGAAGCTTCGTCTATCTTTTCTCGTATATTTTCTTTGAAATCCTACGCAAAAGTCTACGCCAGTCCAAAAAGATTCTCCTACAATTGAAACTTCAACGTCAAATATTTAATAAAAGAATTATAAAAATGCGTAAATATAAAATATTATATATATATATATCTAAATTATAAATATATATATATCTAAATCATAAATATATATATATATATATAAAATTAATTTATTAAATGATTGATGATATATATGTATCTAAATTATAAATATATATATACCTTTTATATATATATAAAATTAATTATTTATTAAATGATTGATGATGATATATATATATATATATATATATATATATATAGTGCGCTAGACTACGTCAAGGCCGCATACCATATATTATTCATAATTCGATGCCGAAATATTATATATATATATATATATATGTATGTATTATAATATTTCGGCATCGAATTATGAATAATATATGGTATGCGGCCTT